>CM056198.1:123567461-124149961 GCA_029692085.1 Gymnothorax javanicus
ATCAGGGAAATCCTTACCTTTGGGATGAAGCTAATCTCCCAGCCATCAAACGGATAGGACAGGGGATCCCACTGCACCTCCACAGACGTCTCTGTGACGGATTTGAAGAGTAATCCGTCGGGATTGGACAGATCTGTGAACAGAAGGGGGGCGGGATTAGTCTCCCTCGCTCGTGCGTCCAATCAATCACCCAACCATCACCCCGCCTCTGCCCCGCCCCTGTCCTCAGGAGCGAGGTGATCTCGTCTCAGAGAGAGTGATGGATGGGTGGGGGTGGGGTAGAGGGTGGTGTTTGGAGTGGGGGGGTCAGTTGATGGGCTCTGATGCGTAACCCTGACGGCCGTAGCGCCTTTATGGAGAGACAGAGGGGTCACAGAAGTGTGGGAGAGACTGAAAAGGTCAGGGTGAGTTCAGAGAAGACTGACGTCCGTTAGGTGCCCTTCTGCCCCCCAGTTTACTGCGTCTCCATCAGATTCTCTCCTCAAAGTCGACCCTGTCCAAGCAGGGGTGTTACAACCACAGAAAGCTTCTCCAGAGGGCTTAACATTGAGGCCCTACATCCCCCCCCCCCCCCCATGCACACGCACACGCACACACTGACCTTACACCCTCGTCCACAGAGCCAAAGCAAGTAATTTAAAATCAGCTCAATCTGCATTCACTTGACCGACGCCATTTTTCTCCCTAGAATGAGCAACACTGCTATTTCCACATGACTATCACGGACCCTTCACTTCACTGTGTTGCTGTAAGGATGCGCGGGGCTGTAATAAAATCAAACCGCCGGAGTCCTGCTCTTTTTATTCGGCTGCTCTGAATCCTAAATTGATTATCTGGCTCAGATTTCAGAATCCAGGCTTCCCTCCTGAAGCAGCTCGTAATAAAACCCCCTCGACTCCAGACCCTTTCAGGAGATGTTCTGTGTCAGATTTGATCTGCTTCCACTTTCTTTTATTATTTCACAGTTAACCGCAGTCTGGGGAAAAACACCAGAAGCTTGTGCAGATTCCCAGAATGGGCCAGTCCATATGGAACAGTTAAACATCCACTTGTAAATCCCAGGGATTTTACTGTGCAGCGGAATGGAGACGATAGTACTGAAGACTGGAGAGCTGTGCCAGGCTGGTATATTTACCCAGCAGCTCGAGGACGGCTAATCACCTCCCTACTGGCATGAGCTGGGCTGCTTTTCCCGGTAATGTCTCGCCCCACTTCCCCAAACTGCACCCCCCCAACCCCCTGACTCCGCCTACCACACACTTCACCAAACTCATCAGAACAGCGTTCACTGGTGCAGGGCTCCAGAAAGCTGAGCTCTGAGGAAATGACTATCCTGTTCTGTTTTCAGACGCTCAGTCTGAGAAAATTTTACATCAGTAGAGTATCAGTCAGTGTTCTGAAAGAGGACTTTCTGAAAACAACAAAAACCACATCAAAACCCTTAGACACAAACATATACACTGCAAATTATCTGGCACTTACCAAGATTTAATATCTTGGATTTAGACTCGTTAGATAATTTATCTTGTTTTAAGAGTCATTTACTCATTTTAAATCAATGACTTTGCAGTATAATCTTAAATTGATCACGTACATGTCACTCTTGTCTCAATTAGTCAGGAAATCTTAAAATCAAGTGCTTAACTATTAAAATAAGCATTATTAGTTCTCTCACCAAAGTGTCACCAAAATAAAACTTGTTTCAAGATTCAGTAAAAAAAAAAAAAAAAAAAAACTCTCCTTGCTTGATTTAAGAACCACACGGAAGCCATGTTTAAAATCCAATTTATGGTTCTGACTTCAAACAAATTTACAAAGAAGAGAAACCATACAACCTTAACCATTCAGCTAATGATACAACATAGATCCACCAATTATGAAAATCATGGACAATATCGATGTTTAAAACAAATATTTACTGGAGCTGATTGTGATACAATTTTTTTTTTTTTGACTCTAACTGGCTGAAACATGTCAAATTACATGTCTCACAGATGGTGTTATACTCCCACACCACTGACAATTTCTTTCAGACCGTGAAAACAAGAGTGTTAGTCTAACAGGTGACTTCTGCAGCCCAATAAAAATTCTCTTCACAGAATCAGCAGTAGCAATACAATTATGCCCAAATTAAATAGATGTGAAACAACAGAAACACACTGGTAACCGACCTTAGTTCATGGCACATTTTTGTCCAAGGCAAATGTTGGTTGATAGGGCTGATGTCAGCAGGTACAAATGTTCAAAAAATACATTAATGCATCCTACTCCTCAGGCCCATTTCTATGGGCTATAACATCACAAAGACTATATTTTATTGGCACAAACACACTGTCTTTGTAACTAACATAAAAATACGAAGTGTAATCAATGAGCTCATGTACTAATTCTGCAGCTTGGGCAAGAGTGGGCAGTGCCACTTCATATGCTAACAAGTCTTGATTAAAATTCAAAGTTTCATAGCGCTGGTACTCAAAGGCAACAAAAGAAGAATCTATCACAAAGATATCCTTGATGAGTCCAAACACTGGGAAAGTGTCATTCGCATCTGCAATAATCATAGACTTCCCACTAATGTACTTATTGCCATTGAGGATATACCATTTCACTGAGACAACAGATTTCATGACCTCTAATCCCAAAAAATCTTTGACTTTTTTCTCAACATATTCTGTATTTCTAACATCTGAAACAGGCCCAAATTCTTTTTCATTTGCAAACATTGGATGCTCAATGCCCATTTCATTCTGACAACATTCAAGCAACTGATTGTGGTTTGCGAGTGATTTACAAACATTTTTAAAATTTAACTTAGAAGCCCACTGCTTAAAATAACTGTGCTTGGCCTCAAATCGCATGCACATGCTCCTTATTAAAGGACCAAGGGATATAATTTGTCCAGGAAGATGCAACATGTAATGCTGCTTGGGTATTACATTGGCTTCAGGAAAAGTTGTTTGAATTGATATAGGTGTTGCTCAATCATACTTTTTGAGTCGTAATACAGTCTGTAAAGAAATAATCGGCGCAAGAACTATCTGCACTATCTCAATTAACTTGAGAATAAATTTAACATACTAATTTTCCACATCATTCAAAAGAAAAGGTAGTATTTTCAAAAGTATTAACATTTGCCCACAAGACTGTTTTAATCTGTTTTACGTTAGCGGCTAAAGTGCTGACACTAACAGGACAAGGCTTATCTCGTATATCAAGAGGTGAGTAAGGGAAATTTTGAATGGCTGAATTAAACTCATCCAATTCCATCTCTCCAGACAGAATAAGATGTTTTAATACAAGCTTAACTTCCAAAGGTGCAACACCTTCAAAAATGACATGCATTACGTCCTGTGGAGTTTGTTTAATTAGATCAAATGCAGGAACATCAACTAGTATGCTTCTTCTGTTAATCCCGTAAGTGGTTTTGAGGGATGCTTTCAAGGTGTCAGCGCTTGCTTTGTCTATTTCAAGACACTGCCTAATGTGCTTCGCCAGAGTTCTTTCAACAAACTTACTCTCCTCAAAAATATTTTGCATATCCTCCGATGTGCATTCACAGCGTCTACATTTGCTATAGGCAAAACCGACACCCTCTTTAAAGCCAGCAAGCTCATGTTGGGCAAGTGTGTCTCCACATACGGCTATCACACCACCAAACAACTCAATTTCTCCATCTGGAGTTTCAACCCTTACACCATTGTAAAGCAGTGTTAGATCTTGTAGAATTCTTTTTAGTATAATATCAACACCCCACTGAGAAACATCATTTGCCTTAGCAATAGCAAGGAGTCGTATTGCAGCCAACTTTGATCTAAATTTTGGATCAATATTACCTAAACTATAATAAAACATAAGCAATTTATTTGCAGAAGCATAGGACCCTAAGGGGTTGCATATTTCAATTTCATCAGTGTACAATATTATTTGTAATGCATTCGGCCTTTGAGAATATAAAGGATGAGATGTAAAGAGGGCGCCATCAGTAAAATTGTAGAAGAATCCCTCTCTGCTTCTCTGCGGTACACTGTTCAACATAGTGAAGATTCTGGAATTGGTCAATAACTGCTTTAGACTTTCAATTAGTGGAACATAATAAAAACTTTTGTTTCTTATGGTCATGACCCTTGAGAGTCCTCGCTTTACCAAACAAATCTTCTGGGACACGACTACTTCCTCTGGGCTGATAGGATTGAATAGTTGCTGAATGGTTCTATTCAGTCCATATGCAGTGGTGGAAAAAAGGATCTGTGAACATATCAAACGTAGCCAAAGCCTCATCTTGAAGCCGAGAGGTCGTCTCAGGATGTTCTTCAAACACAAGTCTCATTCTCTCCCTCAGCATATCCAGGAGAAGAGCTTGGTATTGTTGCACTCTGGAGATGACAACGTTGACCGTTCTCTGTGAAAATATTTTAAATTACATTAATTTTTCCCCGTATATTAATCCTAAGCCAGAGGTTCACAATATACACTAATATGTTGAAAGGGTTTGCCATTATAAACAAACATGATATCGATTTTATCATTTACTGGCCCATCAGGACAAACTTACCTGTGACAAGTGGCACTGTTCCCGAATGTTGATTGCAAAAGCTGCTGCTGATCTGGCAATATCAGGTCTGGTTGTGGATGTTGCAGCGACAGCTTCTTCCTTTAGAAAACAAGTACTTGTCACAATGTGACAATGTCCCCAGCCGATATGGCACCCACTCGTTCTTGAGATATCGCGTCAACAACTTCGTAAAAACGGACTGACAGACTAACGTAGACGACGGTCACATAAATCAACAGGCGTCGGGATACTGTTCATCTGCACCTTGACAGAAAATATGAACAAAATCCGCCCCTCGTTCTTGAGATATCAACATTACCCCACCCCTGTTCAGACACCTGGAAAATTTATATTGGTCAAAACACATCAACAATTTTTGGAGTGGACTTTCTACTATAATAGAGGATTCAGTTAAAAAAAAATAGAAGAAAATCCAAGGTGTGCCCCTGGAAATACAGGGGTTTGAACAGGTGGCATTTTAGCATTTGTTTCACATTTGGCAAGGCACTGACTGCAGTTGGTGATGAATTCATGGTGAAATCATGTCGATTTATATTCAGCAAACACAAATGAATGGAAAAAATGCTAGAGCGCCTGTGCTAGGGTTTATATTTGGGGTGCTTTGGGGACCTAAAATTGGAGGTGCCTGAACAAAAGGCACTTTTGGTGTCCTCATAGCCCCACAACCAAGAAAGGTAAAGTAAAAAGAACTGCATTTTCTGATTAAGCAGTGTAATATTAGCTTAGATGCAAAGTTTCAAAGCTATAGGTGTAGCTTAAAGTTATTCCATGTTAAATACAAGAAAAATTTCAATTGACAAAAAAAAACTGACGGACAGTACCCTTAGAAGATAATTCACCAAAAATTCATTTTGGTCCGAATGAGCAGAAATTTCGGATTTGTCAGTGATATATTTTTATACAGCTGCATACAAAAAATTAGCAAAATCGAGAAGGTGGTGGTGAGACCTATTTGATGATCTGACATGGAATGAAAACGCGAGAAAGGAGCACCCTCCAAACCAGTAAATTATTTCGGTGCACGACAAAAAAAAAAATTATTGAACAAGAAGAATGTCAGCACCCGAAAATGTCCTTTGAAATAATTTTATTAGGCTATCAGACCTATTTGATGATCTGACATGGAATGACCCTTCAATTACTTTACTATTACATTATTAACTTTTAAGCAACTAGTTACTTTTCCTCCTATGAAAAACTGATGAGCGTTTTGTTTTTCACCGTGGCTATTCCTACGTGACCGTAATCCATTGCAGGCAGGCTATTCTTACGCGACCATCGTTCGGGCATGCGCAGATTAAATTTGTAGGATTTAGCGCAATTTCTGTCAATTCTGTCAATTTGGCGCCGAGCTTGTAGAAGGGGCCGAAGGGTTAAGACCGTAACCATGGCACCGGTAAATTGAAATCTCGTCGCCGGGGCTTCTACTTGCTTCACCAAGGTTGGGCAATCTGGTGGCAGCATCAGGAACTAGGCCGTTCATCAGATAGGAGAACTCCCACATATCCACATTACATGAGCATCAGTCACGTAAACCATCAACATATATCTAGCTATTCTTACGGGAGAACACGAAAGGTAAGAAAATTAGTCCGACAATTTCAATCTGCGCATGCCCGACCGAAAGTCACGTAAGAATAGCCTGCCTGCAATGGATTATGGTCACGTAAGAATAGCCACGGTGTTTTTTTTCCCCCTTTGGAGGTGAATCCACTTTTTTCAGAAATATAGTCCAGTTACAATCAAAACAGCCTCACTTCAAACAGTACAGCCTGTCAAGTCTGATGGAAACAAAGCAGCACTCTCCCCTGACATCACATAAATTGATAAATATCTCCAGAGCATCGCGGGTATGATTCATTTATTGGACAAGTGTCGCTGCCTGCAGCCTCTCTCAGTCTTTTACTAGGCTAACGTTACATAGCTAATATCATGTTAAAGAAAAAAATAACTAAGCAAAGGAGAACTTCAGCTACATCGTTGTGGTAGCTGTGGACTGCCTCACATGGAGGTGGATTCTCAGCGGCAACGCTTACCATTCACGTTTAAAAATTGAAACTTACGGAGTTCGGGCTGCCAAAAACCTGAGGCTGGGGTGTTTCAGGTCCAGAGGCATCAGGCAAGACTTCCGTGGTCCTTGTCGGTGCAGGTATCCGACAGCTGGCAAAAACAGACACGCCAAAATTTTCCAGTCCCAGGGATTGGGATGACGGCGTCGTTCCCCAACCACTTGGTGGGCATCCAGTCCTCAGATACAGAGGGTGCGTCCGTTTTATGTGGCGAAAAAATGAGTTGAAAACTCTGAAGTCCTGTTCACAGCCATCAATTCCACAGTAAACCCAAAAATCCGGACTACGACTATGAGTTGCATTTATGTGGCTAAGAAGCACTTTCAGACTCAAAGCAACAAAAACGAAACAGATCATACACCTCCACGCCGCCATGGTTTACATGTTGTCGCTCTGCTGTCGCCGCCTGTTGAGGATGGGAGAGTGAAAATTTGAAAGTTTTCTATTCAATATTTTATACCAAACTATTCCCATAATTACTTAGCCATCAGAAGTCACTTTGAATGAATAGTTTTTAGGTCTAACAATTCAAAAATAATTTATTTTTGTTTTATATATTTACTTTGAAATAAGGCATTGTCTGCGCCTGCGCCACCTCAGTTAGTGCCCGTCACACCTCGATGACGTCAGTCGTTTACTACGCAGCGATTTCCCGCTCTGTTAATTGGAAGAAGCGCCGATTTTTGATGTGAAGTGAGCGAACAACAGTAAAAGGTCTGTAACCTCAGCCAGATATATCTGCAGAAATCGCATTTCTTGTACCACGTTGTAGTTAAGACATATAACGGCGTTTCAGCTGTCCTCCGTTTTGGCTGCTGGTTAGTAGGCTTGCTAACCATTGTCAACTTCTACTAGCTGTCTGCTAACAAACTTTTTTCTGGCTGCGGGTGTTTTTTTTAACTAGGTTCTGCCTGTTATATCTTGGTAGAACGAGCCAGATAACGGTTTTAACGCGGCATGGACAATTTTGATGACACTATACTGTCCGTTTTACGGGGTAAGTCATGTTTTTAGTTATTGTTTGCTGAGTAGCTTAATGCTTGTGTTTGTATCTGTGTCTTCGAGCTCAAGTTTAATGTAGCATGGTTTACTGTTAGCTGGAGAATGCTTGTCTGCTAAAAAAAGCCACGCTAAAAGTTCAGTGGATAGCAAACATCGTGAGAGTAAAGAAGGAAAATTATTTTGGCTCAGAGCCTCTTGACAATTGGCTAAAATCTAACTCGTTTGTTAAAATATCTGATGTAGTAATTTAAGTAATGTTTACAAAAGTGCAAGGTACAATAAATTAAAACTTAATTCATATTCAAATGTATTGGCACACAAAATGTATGAGATAAATATGAGATGAGGAGTAATAACCTTCTGGTATCAGTTTAATTTACCACTGTAAAGAGTCATTATATGTATGCCCACTTCAAAAAACTGCTAAAAAATATTACAGGTTTATACTTTTCCCACTTTCAGTTAAATCTTTTGATCAACTTCAGTCCTAATCAATACTATCAAACGCTGAATAATTTTCAGGATTTTAACACTTTACTTGCCAGTTTGATGTCAATTTTTTAATGAAAAATGAACATAAAAAAGGAGTTATTTTCCATGTAACAAATGATGGGGTGCTGGGGTTTGTTTTAAATATCATAGTCTTGGATGCTGCATAATTAGTTTTTACGCAGTGTCAGATTTTAAATTTAGGCTACTACCCCAATAGGTCATTAGATGACAATAATGTTTAAAGGCCTTTTTTTCCTGTCTATAAACTACCTTTGCATTTATTTGGTACATATGTCTGTATGAGGGAGGCTTTTAATTATTTTTGAATGATTTATTAAATGATTTGATGTGACATTTAGCATTTGAGCGATAGAAAAAATCAGGTGCTTCATTACACAGACAGAGAGATGCACATTTAATGCATATGGACTTCTAGCACTCAGCCACATCCAGCTAGTAAATAATTGGGACCTTTTTTTCTTTGAAGTTTTACGGTATATTGTGCTGGAACTCAGAATGACAAATAAACGGCAACTCTTCATGTGATTGGGAGCTGGAAAATCTCTCATCTAAAATAAATGTTTTTCTTACCAATTTACAGCCGCAGGTATTGACGAGGAGGCTTTGAAAAGCCTTAGCCGGGATGACCTGAAGGATCTTTTTCCTGGCCCTGAAAATTTTCTCAGAAGAAAGAACCTTTGGGATTTCATCAGTCAAAAGGTAAATATAGGGGCGCCCTGGTGGCATATCGGTCTAAGCGCGCGCACCATAAAGGCTGTGTCCCTCCCGCGGTGACCCGGGTTCAATTCCGGCTTGGGTCATTTGCCGCCTGTCTTCCCCATTCTTCTCCCCAACCTTCCTGTCTCTCTCCTCTCTAACTGTCAAATAAAGGAGAAAATCCCAAAAAAAAAAAAAAAAAAAAAAAAAGGTAAATATAGATATTATTAATTAATGGGATTATTACTGTCAGAATTATCTCATATAATTAATGCTCTTAAATGTGTTTGTTTTAATCCCCCACAATTGTTACAGTTTGAAAGTACTACTGGCCAAGATACCGATACCTGTGGTGGAAATGGGATTATACCCTCAGCCAGGGATGTGTCACAGTGCCAGCCTCAAGCCGTCACCGAAACTGCCGACAAAACAATGAAAATGCCAGACCCACCAGAGTACGTGGTGTACACGGATTCAGAGTTAGACCTGGTGCGAGTCAGTACTTCGCATTGCTCAGTGATGGAAAGGAAAAGAACTGCAAGATGTCAAAGGAGCTATGTTGCAGACTTGTAAGGAACACGATCACCAGCATGGTTGCAATCCTCCGTGCTAGTCCCATGGGGAAAGAAGTAAAATACCCCTCCAAACTCGAATTGAAAGTAATGTCGCAGAAGATGGTCGACTATTACCCTATGCTACGTGGTGATGACACAGATATGCCCTATGTAAGTAATTTTTACCCCTCGGCCAACTTTGGCCAGAGGGGTATTGCCGTCACCTTTTCGTCTGTCTGTCCTGTGTCTGTCCATGACTTTGTCCGGGCCAATACTCAGCAACTATTGATGTTAGCCTTTTCAAAATTGATATGGCAACTCTCTGTGTCCCATAGATGTTCAACGTCAGGTTTTTTTTGGTTAATTGACCTTTGACCTTGGCCGAGGGGTATTCAGCAACGCATTATGTTTTCCCATTAAAATAAAAACTGGGGTTGGGACAGCAACAAAACTTATCATTCTTTTACCACAGCTTTCCATCTACACTAAAATGTACAAGCGACTCCAAAATATGAGGTCCCCAAGGAAGAGACAAGGCTCCATGCCACAACGAGGTGCGGCCAAGAAGACTCTCTTCAGCTCAAAAAACACAGACAATGACACAGATGCTGACAGAAGTGCAGACACAAGCAGTTCGAGTGATTTTACTGTAATTCTTGAGAGCAACGATGACCTCAGTGAGGACAACTCTAGTGCAGGTGTGTGCTTTAAGTGGGATAAAATGAAAGTTTGCTGCCACATTTTAAAGCATTAAAGACTGTGATAAGACTACAGTTGCTCCCAGTTTGTGCCCAGAGTACATTGCAAGGCACACTCGGTATTGGATATTTACCTGTGCTTTCCTGGTATTTGGTATATATTTTTGTTTTGAAATTATTCAATTATCTTCCCCAGAAAAAGCATCCCCACCGCAGCTAGCCCCCTGTGTGCCAAGGAAGTCAAAAAATAGCACTGTGACCTCAATACTGCCACCTGAGTTAGCCTCAGGCTCCTCCCCCAGGACTGTGACCTCTCCTGCATGTGCACAGACTGTTGTTGGTAAGCCCACCATCACCCTTCGCCACCTCTTGGCTTGCTGTTCATGATATTGGTTGTCAGAGTGGCAAGCCGGAGTCTGTTGGAGATTAAATAAAAAATTTCTAAGATTTTGGGTGTTGCCGAATAACTTTTTCGGACTTGAATCGTTCAGCTCATACAGTCGTCTATACGGATGTGAGGGGTTCAAACCATTTCTTATATTGTCCTTGCTTTAATTGATTTAACCCATTATTTTACAGTCAAGAATTTCAAACATGCGTTTAGCCTAATAGTCATGTTTCACAATTTAATTTTTTATGAAGAAATTAAGTTAATGAAATAAAATGGACCAAGTAATCAACCATTTCTAGAAATTTCAAGAATTCAATTGAGAAATTGCTGCTCTTTTCAGGTATTTATTGCTTTTAAGACTTGCAGTGAAGAGAAGTGCTACTTCTGATTGGTGTATCTCGGTCTTTATGCAAACTGCTTTTTGCATTTATCAAACCCAGTGAGGGGAGTAGTGATGCAGTGTTTAATTTGTGTCCCTATTGACTTTTTAGCTCCGCCGTCACAGCGGAGCTTTTCTGATGCCGAGTCAGCCGACGTCTGTCTGTCTGTCTGTCCGTCCTTCTGTCCGGCGTCAACTTTTCAACTTCAAATCTGAATATCTGAAAATCTGTTTGATAACTTTTTTCTAATTTGGTGTGAGCCTTCCTTATGATATTCTGAATATTCATTGTGAAAATTAGAAAATTCTACGTCCAGGTTTCTGAGAAATTAAGCATTTTGGACTTAGAAAATCAGTGTTTCTGTTCATTTTTTCAGTCTTTCATTAATATCTCAAAAACTGTCTGATAACTTTTTGTCTAATTTGTTGGGAACCTTCCTTATGATGTTCTGATGATCCGCTGCGAAAATTAGAAAATTCTACGTCCCGGTTTTTGAGAAATTCAGCATTTTGGACATAGAAAATCAGTGTTCATGCTCATTTTTTTCAGTCTTTCATTTATGTGTCATATGTGTTAATATTGCAATACTTTTCAAGGATTTCTGAAATTAAGTTATGACATGGACAATTCAGTCATCTTCAGCGGAGCTCTCTAGGCCGACAGGCCTCTTGTTAATGTAATTATGCTCTGTATTTTAGTAATAGATATGAACAGATTTCTATTCTCTAATGAAAATGTAAAAGTGTTTTACAATGAAATGTCATTTTATCGTTTTAGTGGGCCAGGACAGTCCGAGGATGCAGGTGCGGCACTACAGAACATTGAGCAACATGTACAAGAAGCCCAATGCAAAACCCAACCAGAGCGATGCTGCTCAACTTTTGGACCTTGAGTTTGAGGCCAGACGGGCTTTCATTGATGCAGATGTTACAAAGGAAGAGGACCGCCCAGCAAAAATCTTTGAGGCATATCCATGCTTCAAAGACATTCGAAATGTAAGTTTATTTTCTACCCTTGCTGGAATGCTGTACTTTTGACTGTGTAAGACATCCTGTATTAAGCTTGCTCAGTAAATAAATAACATGGCACAATTTTGTCCTAGGCAATGGATGAGCTGCGTCGCATCCTTGCTGGCACCAACTGCAAATACATAGAAGAAGTGAAGGGAAGATGGACAGACTTTTGTGCTAAGGTGCAGTTCTATGGCGTATGGAAGAAAGCTCTGAAACCCCCTTTCCCCTTGGATCTGCGTGGAGGTAAGTTGTTGTTCTATATACCAAGTATATTTTTTGTAAGTTACCGGACCAGTATGTGTGCCATACTCAGACCATTAAACGACCATTTTTCTGTTCCATAGTTGATTTCACTGTCGCCCTCTTCAATGTGCTCCCGTCACTTTTCCCTTCACCCATTCCACCACCAAAGCGCCTGGGAAATGCCAGTGAGGCTCTTCTTCATATGCTTAAGGTGAGAATTGTTATGTAGGTCCTTTACCACCCACTGCAATGTGTCGTCCGTACGGATTGCAGGACACATTACAGATTGTTCTGCATGTTCATACTTAAAAATAGCTACTTTGAGGTTCAGCTCAGTAGAGATCAAATTGAATCATTCATGTTCACAGTTCATAAATGTTGAATTTTAAATGTAGGTTACAGTCTCAGACATAAACTAATTCAGGTTAGTTTCCTCACATAAGTAAATCACATTTTGAGCGGTTTAAACTGTTGATATTAACTTGATTAATTAATTCATTGTAACCCGATCAGTTCAGCAGAAAATTACTGTTCAATGAGCATATTCTTTTAATCAGTTTTGATGCACAGCTCTACTTCTCTTCAAACTTTTCATCACACTGGTCCTTTTCACTCTATTCCAGCCAGGCGAGGACCCTGCGCTCTACCTGGAGAAACGACCTATCTCCTCCCCGGTGCTTTTATTTGATGGGACAACCAGCATTGTTGCCGTGGGAAACTTACCTGTGGGCACTCTCCCACTGGAGGATTTCTGGGAAGGAATGTTGGTGTTAATGGCGTACTACTACACTTTGCACTTAATGTACCCAAAATGCATCGCCACACTTCTCTCAGTCATTCAGACTGAGGTAATTGGTGATGCTATCCACGATAAAGATGCCACTAGCGCATATAAGAAAGCAATGGCTGAATGGAAATCATTCATTGACAAATAAGCTAATGTCAAGTAGCATTCTGTCAGGTCAGTTGTTGTTCGCAGTGCCTTTCAGCTGTTTTATGCCTGACTTGGCTTGCAACTCAAAGTTTCCCTCAGCATCAACGAAAGGACTTTTACAGCGGGGCAAATAAGTATTGAAAGCGTCAACATTTTTCCCAGTAAATATACAGTACTGTGCTAAAGTCTTAGGCACCCTGCACTTTTTAAATTTAAATCTGGCTTTAGTTGCTTACTTGTTGTTTTCCAGACTAGAGTTGCTGCAGATAAAACGTAAATTTGAAATTCTGTATGCTAATTTAAAGAAGTTTCATTAATAAATGTTTGTATTTCATTAAAAAAAATAGTCAATGCAGATAATAGAGCCTTGATAGAGCCCTGATGTCAACACCATCACAGCTGTCTGAAATTTTGTGGAGGGACAGACGCAAGTGACACAGTCTACAGAAGAACGGGGGTAAGTTTTCCGCTCTGCTTGGAACAAGCGAAAAGCCAATCATCTTATAAGACTATCACAATCGGACACTGTCCCAAATTTTTTTTTTGGCAAAGGGTAGTCACATCAAATATTGATTTGACTTAGATTTGTGTTATACATAGCTGTAAACTGTTACAAACTAAGTAATTAGAAACTTAATTTCATCATTTTTGCAAGCATAATTGCCCTATGAAATGCTTTAAATGCACTCAAGACTTTAGCTCAATGCTGTATTTCTAATGGGGCTTTTGATATGAAATTTTCACCAGATGTCAGTAACAACCCAAGTAATCCGCACATACAAAGAAATCAAAACAAATAAGTCCATGAATTAGGTTCTGTGTAATAAAATTGAATGACACAGGGAAAAAGTCCCATTAGAAATATATTCACTGAGAAATGGGTTGATGCGTTCAATGCTTATTTTTCCCCACTGTATATCACCGGGGTTTTTCAGATCTTGAAAAAAAAAAATTTTTTTTCTTTCCAGAGGCCTCAGATTTTATGTGAAACATTTGAGGCATAACTGTTGAGACAATGTCTTTAATATTGAGTTTCAAACAATTGTGACTGACTGTTGATGCATCAGTTTTTTTGATGTTTGAATAAATTTTAATGAGGATCATAATTGCTGTCCTGGTTGTAATTTCAGTAGAATCAGATAATATGTGTATTCTAAGAGTAAGGACTGGTTTTGAAGTTTTTGGATTTAGTTTTAATATGAATTTGGGTTTATTTCAAGATGAGCAAACTTGTATTAAGATATAGCGTAATCATGCTTTACTAGTACTGAGTAGTTTTTTCTTTAAATTAGTAATATTTTTCTTGTTCTTAAGCCTTACTTTGCTAGAATTAAGCATGAAAAAAAATAACTTGCTTAAATTTAATATATTGCTCTTATTATTGTGCTATAGGAGATTTCATTTCAAGTAATTTGGTCTAAAAATAAGCATTTTCGGCTTATTTTAATCCTTTTGGATACTTACTCGGGCCGACTTATTTCTAGATTAATCAATTTTATTTTAAGATTTCTCGTTAAGTAAAATTAACTTGCTGCATGGATAGATAATTTGCCTAGTTTTAAGAAATTTTCACGACAAATTTAGCATTTATATCTTATAATTAGACTGACCTTTTTTGCAGACCCAGCAGCTCGAGGACAGCCAATCACCTCCCAACTGGCGTGAGCAGGGCTGTTTTCCGGGTAGCATCTCGCCCCACTTCCCCAAACTCCACCCTCCCAACCCCCTGACTCCGCCTACCACACTTCACCAAACTCATCAGAACAGTGTTCACTGGTGCAGGGCTCCAGAAAGCTGAGCTCTGAGGAAATGACGATCCTGTTCTGTTTTCAAACACTCAGTTTAAAGTCTGAGAACATTTTACATCAGAAGAGTATCAGTCAGTGTTCTGAAAGAGGACTTTCTGAAAACAACAAAAACCACATCAAAACCCTCATACACAAACATGTACACACCTGGGTGAGAAAAAAAAATGTTTCAAGCCCAAAATGGCAAAATATGAAGCTTTTAATGGTCCTACCAACAAGCCAGTGGTCAGAAAATGAGCGAGAATTAACCAAATCAATACAGTAACTTAGTTGGGGAAAAGCTTTTTTCTTTGATTTCTTTAAACACTTGAGCCTTATGAGTTAATGTGCAGACAGCTTTTTACAGAAGAGTTGAAAAATAACATCTCATTTTCAATTTTTAGAAAACAATTTTTCACTTGTGGGAAGCAAGCTTTTCTGCAATATTCCAAAAGCATCAATAGACTTATTACAATGGAGCAGCTCAGCTTCACAGTGAAGCAGTTTCTCTCCAACTTTTTCTCCCAAACAGCAAGCATGTGCTTAATCCAGATTAATTTACTGACCAATAATTTTCTGGCAAGACTAATAAAAGCTTCATATTTTGCCATTTTGATCTTAGCTCCCCCCCCCTTTTTTTGCAGAGGAATGTATGTCCAAGGATAACATAGAGTGCCGCCGTTTTTAGCATTCTTAGTTTGTGTGTCAAGGATGTTTGACACAGCAATCATGTAAAACGAGTTAACAGAAAGATGAGTGAAAAATGCAAATAAAAAAACATTGTGGGCCTGATGTTCTAACACACACTAAGTCTGACACAAGTTGAATATCAAGGGTATGGGGGCATGTGGTGGGGTGAATGAGTGGTGCGTATCAAATATAGTGGACGTAGCATGACAAGCTGTGAAAACATATTCTCCTCTGGGGACAGCAAAGTAAATCTTTAATCTTTAAACATACACCACTGTGGACTTATACTCTGTTCATAGTTGATTAAAGTTTTACAGTATTTGCTAGGCTAAGCTTAGCACATTTAGTTGATGTTTGTCCTGGGATTGAAGCAGTACCAGCGGTAAAGCTGACATGTCAGAGGATTTGGAGTCCAGCCCTTGTGTCCGAGACCGATCCTCGACAGAGGCACTGACACTGAATCATGGTGGTCTTTGGCTAACAGGTCACTACTTTTTTTACCGCTCCGATTTGGGACTATTGCACAATGCTTTCACGTGTTTAGATCTACACGGAACAATTGCTGCCATTGACGAATCGTTGTTACAATAGTCCATGCGCATATCACATTTGATAAGGAAATAGGTGCCCAACATATCATCTGACAACACTACACTTAAAATAAACAAAGACATCTTTATTCTGACACAAGTTCTGCCTTATGGATATACAAATGGCAAGGCTGATGCATCAAAGGATTTATAGTCCAGCCCTCGCGTCCGAGAAAGATCCACAACAGTGGCAGAGACGCAGAAGGATGGCGCTTAAAAAAGATGTTTGTTCGGAAATGCAGAGTTGCAGCATTTCGCTGGCAGAGCTCACTTATCCCGAAATGAACCGGCCAGCTGTGTTCTGCAGAAGCGATCAAACACTTCTCCGCAAACTAACACACCTCAATCTATATCTAGGGCACCCTACATAGTTCAGCTCGAGCGCAATCTATTCATACAGCTGGTACATTCAGCGAATCGATTCAGGTCAGGCGTCTCTAGAGTGTGAGTGCGCTACCACTGCGCTTAGCATATTTAGGATCTGAGCCAAGCTCCCGCACTCACTCTGCTGTGTCGGTGTACTGTACAGATGAGGTGACTCATTAGTTTCGCTCCCAGTGAAAGAATCGCCTCCTTTTGAAGCGAAAGACTTCAGGGGCTGTAAATAAGACTCGCTGCTAATAAGACTGGGGGTCAGTCGCTCTCTCCGGTTCCAATTTCACTTTCTCTTTCTCACAATACACTTTCACAATATCACTTTCAGTTCCACAGGCATACCTAATCACTTTACAGCTAATCCAGGCCGCTCTGATACTGGGATGGAAGGGGAGGGGGACCAGAGACTGTCTCATTTCAGACTGACCTGGAATTAGTGTTTAAATTAGCGGCCGAGGTGACTCCCTGTCCAAATAACGCTTTCCCGTCTGGTTAAATATTGAGCTCCTGCAGTAAAGGAGGAAGTGATACCCGTCTCTTTCCCTCACGACTCTCACTGAGTAGAGCGTCCAAGCTAACATTCTCCAAATGGAGCCAACAATTGTGTACAAAAATTCAATTCCAACGAACCAGGCCCAATGCTTACACTACAGAGCGCCAAGGAGTGCAGAAAATTACCGCAGGGAGAGCGAGGCCTGTAAGAGCCTGGTTTTAAGTACAGTAACTCAGCGTTCTCCTGCAGGAACTCTAATGGAAAATATAACTTTTGTCACCAGGGCATAAAAATATGATTGGCTGAAATCGAAAAGTCGGTCTTAGAGCAGGGCGAGATGATTTAGGTGCATCGTTCGCTTTTAGTGGTGGCTTTGTATCACCATTGGTAAAGGGGAGGATTACCGTAGATTTTTTTTTTTTTTTTGGGTGGGGGTGTTTATAGCTGCTTTTTGGCAGGATGGTAATGCTAATGGCTAACTGTTAGCTAACAGTAAAAAAAAAAATCTGAGTCTCGCATTGTTTGAATCTTCACCTGAGTCTTTCCGTGTGAAGTTTACATGTGCTATTCTTTTCTCGGGATGCTCAGGTATTCTTCCACAGTTTTTGTACATGCATGTTATGCTAATTAGAGACTCAAAATAGCCTGTAAGCATGTCAGTGTGCATGAATGTGTGTGTGCACCCTTGCTGAAGGTTAGCTGGTTGTCCAGGATGTATCTTTTTTTTTTTTTAAACTTTGTTTCTTGAGCTTTTTTTTCCACAACAGAACACAGACATACAGGAACACTCAGAACAGAATCCCTACCCCATAAAGTAAGAAAATAAATAAATAAATAAATAAATAAATACACAAATAACTAAATAAATAATAATAATAATAAAAATACTAATAAAATAGATGAGTAGATCCAAGACAATGTATGTTAAGCATATTGTAAAAGAGGACATATATAAACATAAAAAGGAAAGCATGCTACAAAAAAAAGAAAAGAAAAAAACATTAGAGAAGTACAGTGCATACAGAATAGCATTTAAGCGGGTTGTCATCTAAACACAATGAAGTCAGTGGTTGTCCTAATTAGCTGGATTCGTGCAGCTCTGATTTCTCTTCCACGCATCTCAGGAAAGGTCGCCAAATCTTATTGAATTTGCCAGCTGAACCTCTAAGTGTGTGTTTTATTTTTTCCAATTTCATATAATATAAAGTACTTTTGATCCAAAGTGTGTGGGATGGAGGGATGGCATCACAATTTCAGGAGGATTAGGTGACGGGCGAGCAAGGTACAGAAGGCCAGCATGTCACACTGGGAATTGTTCAAACTGTAAGCAACAGACGGCACTCCAAAAAGAGCTGTGATGGGGCAGGGGGCTATAAACACCTCCAGGACCTCCGAAAGTGTTTTAAACACCGAAGTCCAGTAGGTCGTCAGTTTGGAGCAGCTCCAAAATGTGTGTAAATATGAGGATGTGGTCATTTTACAACGATTGCACGCTGGATCTATGTCTGGGAATCTCTCTGATAGCTTCTCTTTGGTCCAGTGAGCTCAGTGCAATATTTTGCACTGTATTAGTCCATGCCTTGCACAGATAGAGGAGGTGGACTCTTTTTAATATTGCATCCCAAGTTTTATCATGTATGGTCTCACCTAAATCCTGCTCCCATCTACGTTTAATAATGTCAAGGGACAGGGTTTTTTGGGATGAAAGTGCACTATGTCGGTTAGATATTATATCTTTCAATGACTGCACAGGTGCCAATAGAGAATCAATATCAGAGCTTGGGGGACATTCTGGAAAGTGAGGCAGCTGTTTGCTGATAAAATCACGCAACTGTAGGTATCGAAAGAAGTGTGTATGTGGAATAAGAAATTTAGTGCGCAATTGCTGAAAGGAGGCAAAGGAACCATTTATAAAGAGGTCCTGTTGTGTGCACAGTCCTCTGTTTTGCCACTGCAGAAACACGCTGTCCTGAAGAGAGGGGGGAAACGTGATTTGCATGGATTGGGGATTTCAGTGAAAAATTATGCCATCCATAGTGCCGGCGGACCTGCTTCCATATTCTAAGTGTTGTTCTGACAAAAATATTTCTTGTGTATGGGGCAGTATCTGAGGCTAGAGGTGCATAGATTAATGCTGACATTGAGGACGGGTGACAGGATCTAGCTTCAAGAGTGGACCATGAGGGGGCATCGGCACCTGGATCCTCATATAATCAATGGAGAATAGGTCGAATATTAGCAGCCCAATAATACAACTGAAAATTGGGTAGAGCCATACCACCTAATACCTTTGGATGTTGTAAATAGGCTCTGCTCAATCGTGGACTTTTATTGTTCCAGATGTAGCTGGATATAAGAGTGTCTGGAACGGCCTTCCAAGTCATCACATTTTGCCTGCAGCTCCCTCACATCACCTTGAAGTTGGGACACAGTGGCGCGGAGTTCGGTGGGACAGTCACCAGTATAGTCGGCAGCTTTCTCCAGCTCCTTCAGTCAGTTTTCTTGAGATGCTAACGAGGCCTGCAGGTTAGTGACCGCCACCGATAGCTCGCCCCTCACCGAGGCAATATCCAGCTTAATATCTTCCCGCAGTGTCTGGATGGCCGCCCCAATCTTTTCACAGACAGAATCCCGGAGAGAGTTGAGCGAGTCAGACAGCGTCTTCGGTGTGAGCGTATTGCTGCTAGTCGAGGCCTCGGGGGTAGCCGAGCTAGCCGCAGCGGCCGACACCGTGTCTGGTTGAGCTGTGTTACGTTGCTGTTTCGCTGACTGGTTTCGAGTATTTGGCGCCGCCATTGTGGTCTTAAAACTGTTTCAGCTTGTTGTTGGACGATTAAATGACTTTAAGACATTAAAATGACTTATTTTGACAGTTATATTAAGTTTTTAAAGACGACCTTATCGGAGCTTGCAAGAGACGCGTCTACATTCTAGCTTGCGCAACAGCGCCCCCCGTCCAGGATGTATCTCTACCTCTCACCCGATAAATGCTGGGATATCCTAGCACAAGAAAAGGCAGGTTAACCAAATAATGGATGAAGCCACGGTAAGTGCTGTTCTACTTACAGGTGGAGACCTGTGTGCTCGCAGGAGAACTGATGACTGTGTTGAGCACGGCGTAAACATCGAGGTTGTACTCGATGCCTGGCTCCAGCTCGGCGATCGTGCAGCTGGTGACGTTGCCTGGTACGCGGATGTCCAACTGAACACCCCCAGGGCTGCTGGGTGCATAGGTGACCAGGTAGTCCGTCAGGATCGGGGACCCCTCCCACTCCAGGTCGATGGTACGTTCCATCACCCCTCGTACATGCAGATTTGTGGGCGGGGCCACTGTGGAGAGAGAGGTGGGACCAACAATCAGGAAGTGGTCACTTCACGGAACGCATTTATTTACGCTAGTGTCCTGTTTCCTTACTGAACATAAATATTTTTGGTAAAGGAAAAAAAAATATATAATATATATAATTTTATGAAAATATTATGAAATTTTTCAAAAAATAAAAATGAAAAGCTAATTATTTTGACCCGAACAACCAATAAGGATAAGAGCCAATAGCACTCACACGCGAGTGCAATGTCTCTTAAATTAATGTTCTTGCGCTTAAATAGCAATCACTCCTGGTTATTGAGGGCTGTGGAGTTCGAGAACACTGATTCAGGATTTGAAGCTCACACTCAGGTCTGACGCCTTGCAGCAAAAGATCTGACTGTACGACTGACGGAAGGAACATTGATAAAGACTGAGAGCAAAGCAGAGGCAGACCATCGGCTCGTTAATTCGCCTTAAGCAATTCCTCTCATTTATGGCACAGGATAAATCATTCACTGGATGTGAGAGATTCCAATCCCCCCTCGGGCGAGATCTTAAAGTCAATTGCTTAAAGTATATCTGCATGTGTGGAAAGCATCTTAAAATCAAATCAGTTTTTCCCTGCTAATATGAGTCCTGGTTTTATTGGTGAAACATTCAAGGACCAGCATAAAATGTTATGCAACATGTTTTATCAGGCAGAAAGACAGGCCACAGAATGGGAATGAAAAGCCCCCAGTGAGCTAGCGAATGTATTTTTTTTACGAGCAGAAACTGATCATAATGTTCAAAGTTATAGCGCACGGACTGCTCTGCAGCTGAACCTGCTGGAAATAAATGTCTAAGAGAACCTCACAAATGTTGCATTTCATTTCTTTTCTCGTTCTGTGACTGAAATAATATACAGATTAAAGAAAACATAAATCACTGCACTGAGACTGCAAGGAGCTGAAATAAATATTCTTCAGTTGAAATTTAACACTTTTTGTGTAAATGCAGTTCTGGTATTTCGTACGTGTCATATAAAGTGAAGTCTAATTACTTTACACGGTTTCAGAGAGCAAGAGTTCATCGTGAATCAAAGGAGCAATTCTCACCACGCCATTTTATTTTGTTAGGTTTAACCTCATCTCTCTCAGCCATAACCAGGATTACTGCTGTGCTCTGAGGAAGTTTAGCGGCCAACAATTTAAAAAAAAGCTTCAATAGTTTGACAGAATAAAATGTAATTTTGTTTTGGGACAACTGAAGGTGGAGTTAGGTGATTTAGGTTAGCATAGGGGCTAAAGCAAAGGTGGTGATGGACGATTGTAAGACCAGGCCTCCAGCCGTCCAGCTCACCTGTCTACTAAGACCCGGACTGCACTTCTCGCATTATTCAGTTATTACCTGCACCTGTTTCTCATTTCAACTGTGCAGTAGCAGTGTGCTATTTAAGACCGAGCTCCACACTTAGTCATTGTTTTCTATCACTATGTAAAGAACAGCCCTCTTTGATCTGGTATAGATTTGTAAATCCCCATTCTGAGGTCTCTTTTCTGGCCCCAGGGGGGCCACAGACATCAGCAGTGTTTTTGTATGTAGCTATTGCTCAATTATTCCTTCAAAATTTGATACCATAATAAATTGAAAAAAAAAAAACAGACTTTCGTCATTCGGTTCCATGACAACAGTGTCCTGCATCAGTACACTGGGCTGTTACCTGTCTGTCATTCATAAAGAGATGGCTCTCACAGCTTTTTGCTCCAGGGATCTGGGGTCAGGGGTCATGGGAGGAGTTACAACTTTAAGGGGCCGAGGGAGTAACTGGTTCATTTCAGATATCAAAGGACTGAATCACAAAGCAATGTCACTGTGTCAGCAGGCTTACTGCATTACACAGTACGTAACCCAGAGTCCTCTCACATCTGGTGAATTAACTGAAGTAGAAAGGGCTGTTTCAGGTTAAATTCAGCACAAATTGTCCAGCTAACTGAATAATCCTGCTCTGAGACGCAAGCTGCAGAATCAAGACCCGGTCGATTGCAGCCTCATTCCAATTGCGTCAGAGACAAAAGATATAAACCAATGGCTAATCTGTAAAACACTACACCATCGTCTTCTGACCCCAGACCTGAATTGTTTTGAAAGCAATTTTCCACTGGGAGAGCACCAGCTTTCTCAGTATCTAAGCCGCGGCTGCAGCACAGTAATTTCAGGGCGTATTTTCCTTCTGGGTTTTTCCTCAAACTGAGCCCTCGTGCAGTTCCAGCGACGTTTTGAGCGAGAAAATTTCAAAGACAAGCAGCTCAACACTCAAACAGCTTTCCCAGGAGAACTCTGCTCGACTAAACGCATCCCAGAATTGAATGAAAACAAAAACGTTAAAGTTCGCTTTTATTGCTGAGAAAAGAACAATATCTGTTGCTGGTAGATCACAACAAGTTTAGTGCCTTCTTGATTCAATATTGCCTGCCTAAAAAAAAAAAAGGAAAAGACATTTTGAGCAACATTACCGATTCAAAGCCACAGAAGAGGCACATTTCAGATAATTGCGCTCACTGCTTATGTAATTTCAAGTACAAACAGCCAACCACTCATCCACTGGCCGCTGCTCATTTCAATGCACGCGGTTGTCATCCTCAGTGACTCAGTCGCAGTTAGAAATCCAGGACGAACGTGTCAGACGCAGCCGGCTTGCATCTTATCCAGCACTTTTTTATTTATACAGGCTCCTAATAGAAACAGTCGCCTCAGATAAATCTCGGTTGGGCTCATTCATGACTGCCATTAGGGATACAGCAGTCATGCGCTACTTATCAGATTCTGAAAGCCAATAAACAAATCTCTCTAACTTCAGAAGTTTACACAGGCAGCATAGCCAGCAGGTTTGCTGCTCTGGTAGTAACCAGCTTTGTCATCAGCGTCTTCACCTCTCGCAATTATCAGCGAATTACTTCAGACAGGTGTGCAAGCGAGGACAAACTTTATGTCCACACTTCTATTTTCCAGTTGACACAATCACGTAACAACATGCGGCAACAAACAGATGGAATGAGGCAGATGCCTTGTCTGAATGTCCAAAACTGGCAGCTTCAAATGTGCATTTGCACGTGTTCTTGAAGTCAGCGAGGACACGGGGCATCTCATGGGTTATTTAGTGCTTTAAAAGTGTGCTCATGAGCGCCCCCAACAGCTCTTCCTCATGAGCACTTTGGTGATGTCCCCATTCATGCGAAGGTCCCACCACTTATCATTGTATGCAACTGGCCACCATATGCTCACATCACACCATATTATGAGGGTGTTGCATATTGCATTTTAGGGCCATGAGCCCCCTATGACCAGCACACTATGGATCCACACTTTCCTGATGTTACCAAAGTATGCACTGGAGGTTAGTGCTCACGGTGCAGGATGGTATTTAGCACGAGGCACAGGAGGGAAAAAACAATAGGCTGTCCAGCCCGACCTGACTGGCCCAAGATTTCAGCGTTGATCTAGAGGCCCTTTAGTAAAGCAGAATGCTGTTCAGAGGCTATGGAAAATATAAGGTCTCTTTTCCTGTTCAGTTTGAGTGGCTCAGGTGTTACATATTCACCTTTAATTATTCAGTAAATACTCTTCTCTAGATTAACATTTTTGCACAGAATCTGTTAATACCGCTGAATGTTTAAGTGAAGCAATTTAGGTTTAAGCACCATAGCTGGAGGGCACGAGCGCAGCAGGGCTTTACCTGGCGATAAGTGCGACTCAGTCTCCTTAAGTCCAGCAACCTAGCTGCTAGTCTGCTACACTGCGGTAACGCATTACATTACAGCATGCTTCAAATGTCAGAACCAGCGCAGTGAAACAGGAATAAAGAAACCGGATCAGAGGTGGTACGTTTAGCACCTTAGTTTCACAGGGGAAGCTTCACAAGAGTACGAGAGATTTGCTGCATTGCTTTTTGAAATCTTTGCTCAGTAACCGCTGAACTGAGACAAACGTCGTTTCCACGCTTTCCCAACTCAGACAGGTAGTGAGAGCTGCAGCAAAAACTGAAGACATGAGACTGGCAAACGGACAGCTCATACGCAATTAAAATCATTTCCAGCAGATTTCCAGTCCATTTTCCCCCCACGTCTCTCGACATTTACTTCAAATGTCAGCCTCTCCACATAGCCAGCATGTCTGCTTCTTTTGTTCTGGTAGAATATGATAGTAATTATTTTAAGATGAGGTAAAATTGCCTGTTGCATAATTTGCAATTATAACGGCGTCCTCTCTGAGAACTTTAAGTTCACACGGCACTCCAAAGTGAAAGGAACTATAATGTTTGAAGAATTAACCAAACAGACCTTAGTTATGTTAATAAAAGTTAGGTTATACAATAAGGCTGGGATCAGTTAACATCATGCAGCAGTAACGCTGATCTGTATATCGTATGGATGGGCTTGTGTCGGTATACTCCTGTTATTGCAGATTACACAGCAGCTGACAGACAATGGTGTTTGACAAATAGCTACTTCATCCCAATACACATTTTGCAATACACTGCAATATTTTCCACAGCCCCATGGGAATATGTACTTACATATACAGTACACTCCAATGAAATATTAATGGAAAAAACAACAAAAAGAATCTTAGTTCGGTGTTGAGTCCCCACAAGCTGCCAGAACAGCTATGAGTTGTGGCTTACAGTGTTCAAGTGTAAAAGCTTACTGGAGGGATGGAGTACTTTTCTCTCTAGAGATATTCTCTCATTTGGTGTTGTGATTATGGTGACAGAGAGCGCTGTCTAACACGCTGTTCATAAATCTCCCACGTGAATTCAGCTGGTTCGAGATCTGGTAACTGTGAAGGTGGTGGAATATGATTATGATAATACTCATAAAACCATTCAGTGACCCCTTGTGCACTGTGGCGTTTGGGCCATTGTCATCCTGGAAGAGACCCCTCCCATCATGGTATGAATGCTTCATCATAGGATATAAAGGTGATCACACAGAATAACTCAGCAGTGATTTACAGGGACTCCTCTGTCTTTAAGAGGATGAGTGGACTAAACCATGTCAGGAAAATGAACAGAAACGTCTTGTCACCTACCTGTACCTATTGCTAATTTCAACAATCCTAGCACATGATATCAACATCTATACACACATCTATCCTTTCTACCTTCCAGTCCATCCATTTTCCCTCTGTCAGTCATAAAAATCCTGGTTTTAAACCATCTCTCACTAAGTACATTAGGTATCCACTATCCACTCAGGAACACAGTGCATGGCTGAAAGTTGTAGAGTTAACACTAAAAATTTGTCTTACTGTTTGTGACAAGTATTTCTGTGCACATCTATTCAAATAGTCAGATTTAAGATTTTAGCTTTGTTTTTAAAGGAGGACTATCATCAAAAAATTTCTGCCCTCCTGTTATTTCAATTTGTTAATCTCCTGCTAGTTAAACTGCATTCATATAGCTCACTTGGCTAATTGACGAAAAAATGGAATTTAATTGAGCCCATTGGACACTGCCATTATTTTCCGTAGCACCTGTCGCGTCTGATTCTCGGGCGCGAGATCATGACGTCAGCGGAGGTCTGGCGCTTCCAGGCATCATGGCTGATGCATTCGATTTAATTGAGAGCAAATTAGTTAAAATTGCAGATGATACTAAATTGGGAGGTTTGGCAAATAGTTTAGACTCTAATAAAGTGATTCAGGAGGATTTGGATAGAATCCAGAGTTGGGCAGAAATGTGGCAAATGAAATTTAATTTAGCAAAATGTAAAGTTGTACATGTAGGTAATAAAAACATTAGACAGGATTACTTCATGGGAGGTTTAAAACTGGAATGTGCTCCACACGAGAAAGATCTGGGAGTGATTGTTGACTAAACCCTCACAGGTTCTAGTCATTGTGCCCTAGCAGTTAAAAAAGCCAATTGGATGCTGGGATACTTTGCCAAAAGTATTGAGTACAAATCCAAGGAGGTGATACTTCTCTTGTACAACACATTCGTCAGAACACATCTGGAGTATTGTGTACAGTTCTGGGGACCATACTTTAAGAAAGATATAGAGGCTCTAGAAAAAGTTTCCGAGAAAAGCAACAAAGCTGATTCCGGGTATTAAAGATGAAAGCTATGAGAAGGCTGAAAGATCCTTAAAGTGCCTTCCATTACATATCCGATACTGTGTTAATCACAATGCCCTGCCATCGTATTCGCCTGCATTATTTTAGCCCAGGAAAAAGTGCCTTGGATGGCTTATTTGATGACCTTTCTAGCATCACTGAAAGGCAGTCTGAGAATTGAGTTCCGTCATAGCAGATATCATTTAAATGAGCTTCGCGCTGATTGGATAGTTCAGCTACATTCGTGAATATGCAATATGTAAACAACCCCAACGCCCTACTGGCTGGAGCCTAGCTAGCTACAATACAATCATAGACAGTAAAAGAAAACAGATTTTACTGGTAGCATAGTAAGATTTCAGCGAAGCAATGGCTACACAAAATTCACAAATATTGCCATATACAGTATTTCACAAAAGGTGAGTACACCCATCACATTTTGACAATTAATTTATTTTATCTTTTTGAGGGAGAACATTACAGAAATGAACCTTGAATATATTCTAGAGTAGTCATTGTACAATATGTAGCAGTGTAGAATTCTCCAAATAACTGAACAAACAGTGACTATTTCCAAAATGGATGGCAACAAAAGTGAGTACACATCCCAATTGGTAATGGTCAACTAAGCAATGAAATGTGTCTTATTCATCATTTTCATGCTATTGTCTGTTCGAATGGGCCATATGAGGTTGTGTAATGTGTTGAAGGTGTAAATTGTGGTGCTTTGGGTGTAATGCTCTCATTTGGTCACTGGATGGTCAACATGGCACCTCATGAGAAGAACTCTCTGAGGATCTGAAAGAGAACTGTTGCTCTCCACAAGATGGTCTAAGCGCAGAAGATCTTGAAACCATGAAACTGAGCTACAACACGGTAGCCAAGGTCTCATCAGCGGTTTTCCGTCGAGGGTTCTGCAGGTGAGGCCTGCGTCAGGGTAGACGAAGGTCACCAAATTAACTCTACGTCAGGGTGCAAAAGTTGGCTGAAAATAGGCGCCAGGAGTGCTGGCGGCATTGCTGGCGAGTTGCAGCAGTGGGAGAACAGCCTGTCAGTGCTCAGACCATACACCGTGCACTGCATCCGTTGGTCTGCATAGCCATCAGCCAAGACGGAAGCCTCTTCTGAAGCTAGCACACAAGACAGCCCGAAAACAGTTTGCTGAAGACAACCAGTCCAAGAACATGAACTACTGGAACCATGTTCTGTGGTCTGACAAGACCAAGATAAACTTGTTCGGCTCAGATGAAGTTCAACTGTATTGGCGGCCCACGGGAGGCAAGACAGTGTGTACTGCCTACAGATAAACATGGTGACCGGCAACATCATATGGTCTGAGGCTGCACATAGTGCTTCTGGTCTTGGGGAGTTACTTCATTGATGGGTGGTGGATTCCAGCAACATGCCTCACTGCTTGACATTTGAAGCAGAGCGTGATGCCCTCCCTTTGAAGAAACTGGGCCTGCGGCGGTTTCCCAGCATGATAGCGACCGAAACACACCTCTGGGATGACCTTGCCTTCCTGGAAGAAGCTGAAGGTGTGAAGGTGATGGCTTGGCCCAGTATGTCTCCAGACCTGAATCCATTGAGCACTGTAGGCATCCCTCCAAGAGGAAGGTGGAGGATCAGCAGGTAATCCAACATCACCAGCTCTATGATGTTGTCATGGAGGAGGATCCCAGCAACAACATGTGCAGCTCTGGTGAATTCCATGCCTAGGAGAATCAAGGCAGTGCTGGACAACAATGGTGGTCACACTAAATATTGACACCGGACACAATTTGGCATGTTGACGGACAGTGCAGTAAATCTACACTGCTACACATATTGTACAATGACTACTATAGAATATATTCTGGGTTTGTTTCCTATAGTTGTCCCTTAAAAAATATAATAAATTAATTGTCAAAATTTCAGGGGTGTACTCACTTTTGTGAGATATATGTATTATGACCCCGAATCTGAAGAGGAGGCCGATGCAATGCAGGAAATGCCACCAACACGTCTAACAATGGACGTTTCAGAGTGGTAATTTTACTAGTCTATCTAACAAATTAGATGAAATGTCTTGCAGCCCTCTCGATTACAGAGCTGCCAACTCTCACGCATTCGGCGCGAGTGTCACGCCTCTTAGTGGCATTCACGTTCCTGTGCTGTAGTCAGCAATTATTAGAATTCATCTTTGACTAAAATTCTCTGCACAGGAATTACAGTTCTCATCACGAAGGTTATCAGTTTTCATGTGCGATACGGTTCATTTCCCCACTAGTATTGAAGAAAGCTAAGGTATTCTCCTTATCACCACTGCACAAACTTGACCATATGAGCCCATCACTACCCTGTACTATGTGTATGATACAGTCGAGGACAAAATTATTAGCCCCCCCTATGAAATTCGAAGTTTCTTCAAGATTTTCCCAAATACTTTTTTTTACAGAGCAGGAATTTTCAGAATAGCATTTCTGAACCTGCTGGTTTTCTTTAGAATGCATAAACCTTATATTTGCACACCAAAATAGGGTATTAAGAAAAAACTAAAATGACCAGGGACATTATTATTAGCCCCTTTAAATGACCATTTTTAAGTCATTACTGTTCCACTTTTGTGCCATGATGTGCTTCTTCACAGGTGATGATGTTAACTTAAAGGTGATCAGGTGAATCAGGTAGTTCACTCAACAATTAAGTTAAAACATGGTATAAAAACCTCAGTATGGGTCATTGAGCTGTCAGTTGAGAAAGCACCATGCAACTAAAATCAGTTTGGACTTGAGAAAAAAGAAATTATTATTTTTACCAAACAGGAGAAGGATATACAAAGCTGTCAAAAGCGTTTCCAAGCGTCAAGAACTGGAGTGAGAAGTATACTTAAATTAAAAACGCACGGGTGAGGTATGTACTGTATTTGCGGCAAATTGAAGAATGATCGATGGAACACTATTTAACACTGATGAGGCACGAGAGGAAATAAAAAAGAAAAAGCGTACGTCAGTATTCTTAATCTGGCGCACACCGTGACGTGCCAAGCTCTTCAGTAATAACAAACAATGAGCCGTTTGTGATGTGTGTACAGTGACATTTATTGTTCTTTTGGTGTAGTTAGCCAATACAAAAAGCTAACAAAAAAGCGAAAAATGCTGCATCGGTAATGGAGCGGCTTGTGACACAGGAGAGAAAAAGAGCCTTTGGCATGTTACAGGCAGATCTCAGCCGCCGAGAGGTGGTGCGTCATTTGCACTGTCACCATTCAACAATCAGTCGGCTGTCTATCCGAGAATGGAACACAGGCACTGTCACTGACCGCTTCCCGGCAGGGCAGCCGCAGTGCGATGGCAGCAAGAAGCTTCACATCCCTAGTTGCAACCTGTCTTTGATTCAGACACACAGCAAGCCAGTCATGAGATGGGGGTCTGAATGATTGAGGGTGGCGCAAGTATGGATTGGCGCCCGTCAATGTGAGCACCAACACATCGTGCCCCAGGCCCTACAAAACGCAGGTTTTTGCCCATTTGCATTATGCTGCCCTTACCATGGTCAGTCAGCGACAGTCCTGTTTTCATTCTCAGACAGAAACAGAAATAAGTGTAAAAAATTACACAGAGCAGGTACTTACAATTAGAAATTGAAGTTCTCTCGGTCGTTAGACGTAAATGGGTTTTCTGTAGGGCCTTGTGCGCATGTTTTTGCTCACGTAGATGGTGTCAGCGGTACTTGTGTATCATTTTTTGCCCTAGTTTCTTCGCGAAATGTGGATATGCCACATGACAATGTTGGGATTTGCAAACATGCTGCATTTATTATGCGTACCCGCCCCGGTACTGGGCGTAGGGCTTAAGGGGTTAATATATGCGCTGATTGCACAATTGCTGATGTTTCCGGTGAATATATATAAAAATGCGTGAGACCTCACGCCATATGCGTGAGAATGCGTGAAAGGTAGCATCTTGATTAAAATATTGATTTTTAAACCATTCTAAAAGTGGCCCAACTCGAGGAATAGCCTACCGGATGAGGCTTTCATAGCATTATTAACCTAAGCATCGAGAACTGGCCATCATCCCACCTTGCCAAAATGAAAACGCCAATTGCCAATAGGTCACCTATATCCCTGCCTGTGATAACCATGCTAAAGCCATTTTCTGGTAATGAACAGTTTTTTTACTCAGTCCGTCTACAATATGTAAGGAATATTCTGTGAAAAAATCTAACTGATATCTCTATTATTGACTGAAGGAGGTCATTTCAATGTTTTGGCAGGCAAGACAAGTCTTCAAACTAGGCTGCTTAGCTTCACAAGACGTTAATCTACAAATGCAAATGCTTCCTTTCTGAAATTTCCGTGGTGATTCGACGCAATCCGTGGAGAAATCCACACCCGGCTTCAATCGCAACTCTTCTGCCAAACCTTGACTGACCTGCATTACGATAGTGCGCGTATAGTCTGATTTCATTTCAACTGTTGAAAAAGAAGTTCCTAAACCAAATGACACCCAAACTATCAGGCGTTAATCCACCGAAGGTAAACTAAAAGCCGATTGAAAACCAGGCTTGTGGAAAGCAACTTCCGCTATTTCTCCGTAATTTGTGAACAAAATGTCAGTAAATTCATTAATTTGAATATGTATGCTGTTAGAAATTAGTTTTGAACACTTACCTATCATTGCAACAATAACTCACATCTCATATTTTGTCACTTTTATCACAGGGACTACTTGACGGTCTTTATCTAAAGTGGAATCAAGCAGTTTACTTGGGTTTTTCAAGGGCGGGGTCACAAATATTAAACACTTTTTTTCAGTGTCACGGTATCACCCCGATCTCCAAAATAAGCAATATTTTTTTTTTTAAGATTATTTTTTGGGGAATTTTCCCTTTATTTGACAGTTATGCAGTGTAGAGAGACAGGAAGGTTGGGGGAGAGGAATGGGGAGGACATGCAGCAAATGACCCTGAGCTGAGATAGAACCCCAGGCTAAGCTGCCTGAAGGACACAGCAACTTTTGTAGTGCAGCGTGCTTGAACCAATGAGCCACAGGGCACCCCAAATAAAGCAATAATACATTTGAAGAAAAATAAATAAATTTTAATTACTTTATTTAATTTTCAAAGCTACATCGACCACTGCAGAGCATCCAGAGCTGCGCGTGTTACCCGACCCTGCCATGAGCTATGGATGGCACACTGACAGTTGGCTTGCGTTGCTCGATTCTTGTGTGGTTACACTCCAGAGTAAGTGAACATGAATATTTAATCTGCGGTGTTTCGTAAGACCGTAACAAGTTTTTTATTGGCGTAAATTCTCTGCCTATTTCCTTTTATTCAAAAAAAACCAATACTTGAAGTGGTGTTTGGGTTCAAGAGCCTGACCTTATCACAAACTGATTAAGGACATCTATATTCAAACCACTAAGAGATAAGTCCATTTTTCTTGTGGAAGGGCACTTTAATCTCTTTAGTCTTAGGAAAAAAAGGAGACTCCAAGGGCAGAATCTGGTTAGGGTCTTTAATGTATTGAGGAGCAGTGTGTAGAATTTAGATTGATATTTCTGGCAGAAAATATCAAGTCATATTCCATAACTACTTTTTATTAGTGTATAATCACGTGAAAACATTAATCTTTGAGTTTCATTTCGCTTAGAATAAGCCCTTTAAACCTACATGGGAGCGGGTCCACCTCTGTGGAGGCCGCTATGTTGTGCCGACATTTTTTCTACAGTAGCCCAAAAACGGGAAAAAAGTAAATGAATAAAGCACTGACACAAGAGAGCGCCTTTCATGTTTTTGCAAGTTTTGCGGCCACTGCAGGTTTTCTGAGAGAAGGAATGATCAGTTGGTTACAATCTATAATCTGACCACCAGATGGCTCTAAATCTTACACACTGATCCTTTAAAGGGATTAACAAAGTGAATTATGTTGAATTCCTTCGTCCAAGTTTTGTTAGTAGAACTCGGGGTCACAAATGGAAGTTGACCAAGAGTACTGGCTGCTTGCTGATATTAGGAAATATTTTTTCACCAAAAGAGCGTTCGATGTGGAAAAGCTTGCCTGGTGTAACCTAGGCAAATATGAAAACAAACTAATAGAAGCTTTGATCAATATTAAATGTAAGCAAATAAAATAATAATTGTGTCTAAAGTAACAAAATATTCTAAAAGTAAGTTACTGTTCAAATTATTGTTAATTTTATATGTACGGCTCCTTTAACAAGTGCAGCGGTAACAGCTAATCACGTTAACAGCCGAGCACGTACGGGCTACGTGCTGGAGGGAGGGTGAATAATTAGAGTAAGAGCAGAACAATAGAGACGAGAGATGGGAAAAGGTTGAGAAGGAGAGGAAAGGAGAAAGTAAATAGGAGTAAAAAAAGTGTATTTTGAGATTCAACACCTTGTTTTCTTTCATTTTTGAGAGGATATTGCTTTCACCTGCTGTCCGTGTTGCTGGATTCTGTTTTAATTCATTTTTGAACGAGGATTTGGTGAGTTAAAAAAGCTATTTTTTTAGCGTGTGTATCAACAGAATATTCACCAGTAAACAATGAAAGGCGATATTACTACTTGGCTAAGCTAAAACAAATCTGAATAACAATTATATATCTCTTTTGTATTATTTTTCATTTGTGTAATGCATAGTTAAAACCTTAAAAAAATTAAAAAAGCATGCACGGTCAATGTTGCCTCGCGGTGGAGTGAAAGCGAGAGGAGAGCCGCCATTTTAGGTCGCGGTTTGGATTTAAGTTGATATTTAACCTGTATTTTAGTGCTAGAACTTTAATTTAATTTATTTTCCTGATTTATGTGAAGCTAAAATGCCTGCATGTGCGTTGCCTTGTCGTATGGCAGGCCAGGTTTTTTAGTTGGGATCACCGGTGCGTGAAAACACCTGGAGCTGTGGAAACAAGATGGCAAGCCACCCATAGGAGAGAGAGAGAGTCGGAGCTGAGAATTATCGATCCTGCGCTCACCTACCACGTGAGTTGGCTGATTCTGGCCTGAATGGTGACAGGACAAAAAACTGACAGGTTTTGCAGCAACCTCAGTGAATTTACTTATGAACGATAAAGGACATAACCAAAAAAATTTGGTAATATACACCAAACTGTGAAATTTGAGTTATTATTTACATTGATCTGTAGATCTGAGATTGATTGTATTTTATTTTTTATTGAACAGTTTTTTCCCCCACATTGTGTGCCAAATCTACTGTATTACATGAATGGGTTTACTTCAAAGTGAATTAATGCTTAAATAGAGCACGGTCAATGTAAACTAAAGAGAAAATAAAGAAAAATACAGAGCTAAATATAAATAGAGCTGACTGAAGACCATGAGAACTTACACTGGAGTAAACTTAAAGGAGATACCAGTAACTAAACAACCAATAAGAAACCTAGATATAAAAATATATCTCACTCAAATAGGTTGGATTAAACATAAGAGATAAATAGGGATAAATAACCTTATTTTCCTGAGATTTTGGTTTCATTCTGAATGTTTGAAGGGATATTGAACCATTAATCTCTGTATGCGTTAATACATGTGAAATGTTTTGGTACCAACTTATATAATCATTGTTTCTTCTTAATTCTCTATATCTAAGCTTGACAGTTAAAATTCACTTACTGATCTGTGGTCTGTTGTTCCTTGTGGTTGTAACCACTCTACCTGAATCTAGACTCTGGTCCCTGAAACTTAAAGTGTTACACTGGCCATATTGTTGAGACAGAAACCTTAAATATTTTTCAAACGGAAGCTTGACAAGCTAGATACCATTGGTCACTGAGTATCTGAAGTGATATATTCACAATAGTAAAAAAGCAACTGGCCGAAACCTAGTTGGGCTAAGCCCGGCCACTGTTCTCGCCATTGTTTATATTCATGTTAATTAGATCCATTGGTAGGAGGCTTCAACTATGTAAGTAAGCATCTGTGCTTTAGGAGATGCATCAGCTGCGATTGAAGTTGACGGATTGATATAATGTTTTACATTAAGGCCAAATAAGCAGACCCACTAAACAGAGTTCCATTATTACATTTCTTTCGTCCCATTCAAGCTGTTCCCATCGACCACCATCTGTTTAGCAAATACTGCTAGGTTTCCCACCATTTTGAGCGGTAGAAACAGTGAATGTGACAGTTAAAAACAGTAAATGTGAGCGGTAAAAACAGTGAAGGTGAGAGTTAAAAACGGTGAAAATTGAAAATTGCAAGCAATGAGCATGAGAGGAGTAAAATCAGGGAATGTGAAGGTAAAATCAGTGAATGTGAGAGGTAAGAACAGTGAACATGAGAGTAAAATCCAGTGAATGTGAGGTAAAAGCTGAGGGAGAGAGAATGCAAATCAGTGAATGTGAGAGGTAAAACATGGTGAATGTGAGAGGTAAAAACGGTGAATGTGAAAGGGAAAAACAGTGAGCAGTGAAATTAAAATCAGTGAGCGTGAGACGGTGAACGCAAGGGGTAATCAGTGAATGTGAGTGGTAAAAACAGTATTGAATCTTAAGTACATGGTAGAAGGTGAGAGGTAAAACAGTGAATGTGAGAGGTAAAAACAGTGAATGTGAGAGGTAAAAACAGTGAACGTGGGGATTTTACCTTCACTGTTTTTACCTCTCATTCACTGTTTTACCTCTCACATTCACTGTTTTTACCTCTCACATTCACTGTTTTTACCTCTCATTCACTGTTTTTACCTCTCAAGTTCACTGTCTCTCGTTCACTGTTTTTTACCTCGTTCACTGTTTTTACCTCTCGCATTCACTGTTTTTTACCTCTCACATTCACTGTTTTTACCTCTCACATTCTACTGTTTTACCTCTCACATACGCTGTTTTTACCTCCCACATTCACTGTTTTTACTCTCATGTTCACAGTTCTTCTCACATTCTGATTTTACCTCCACATTCCCTGATTTTACCTCTCTCTTGTTGTTTTGCCTTTCACCCTCACTGTTTTTTCTACCTTCCTTTTTACTGTTTCCCTCTGCATTCACTGTTTCTACCACTCACCTCTAAAATACCTGTAAATGCAGTGGAAAGCGGAAGGAAGGTGATTATTTAGGCTCAAATGGTAGTTTGATAGAATGGAGAGCCGTTGAATAGAATGAAAAAGAAACCTAGTAATAATGAACTTCTAAGCTATGTAGTTCAGCAAACACTAGTTTATTTGGCCTTAATCTTGAAATATTATATCAATCCACAATCTCAATGGCAGCTGGGATGCATCTCCAGCTTTGAATACTTATAGTTGAAGCCTCTCACTGTCAATGGGCGAATAACATAACATAAAATGAATGGGCGAGAACAGGCGTTCAATGGCCGTATTGAATATCACTTCAGATACTCAGTGACTCAATGGTATCTAGCTTTAAGTCAAGCCTGCTCTTGAAAATATTTAAGGTTTCTGTCTCAACAATATGGCCAGTGTAATACTTTAAGTTTCAGGGACCAGAGTCTAGATTCAGGTGGAGTGGTTACTAGCACAAGGAATAACAGACCACAGACCAGTAAGTGAATTTTAACTGCCGGCTTATTGATATAGAGGTATTAAACAATGATTATATGTGGTACAAACTTGGCTACATACTACGCTTATACACAGAGATTAATGGTTCAATATCCCTTCAAACATTCAGAATGAAACCAAAATCTCAGGAAAATAAGGTTATTTATCCCTATTAATCTCTTTTATGTTTAATCCAACCTATTTGAGTGAGATATATTTTTATATCTAGGTTTCTTATTGGTTGTTTAGTTACTGGTATCTCCTTTAAGTTTACTCAGTGTAAGTTCTCATTTTATCTCAGTTTAGGCCTATTTATGGGTTTTAGTTCTATTTTTTCGACTTTCTCTTTAGTTTGATTAATCAGCTCTATTTAAGCATTAATTCACTTTTACAAAACCCATTCATGTAATACAGATTTGGCACACAATGTGGGGAAAAAAAAAACTGTTCAATAAAAAAAAATAAAAAATACAACTCAATCTCAGATCTTACAGATCAATATAAACAATAACTCAAATTTCCACAGTTTGGTGCATTACCAGTCTTTTGGTTATGTCCTTTATCAGTCCATATGAAATTCACTGAGTGTTGCTGCAAAACCTGTCAGTTTTGTCCTACCACGATCCCAGTGTCAGAATCAGTGTCTTTGTCCACGGTGTGCAGGTGAGTTTTGCAGGATCGATAATTCTCAGCTCCGACTCTCTCTCTATGGGTGGCTCGCCATCTTGTTTCCCACCAGCTCAAGTGTTTTCACGCGCAGTGATCCCCAACTAAAAACCTGGCCCTGCCATCACGACAGAACTTAGCACATGCAAACATTTAGCTTCACATAAATCAAATAAATTAAATTAAAGTTCTAGCACTAAAATACAGGTTAAATATCAACTTAAGTAAACCCCGCACGACCTAAAATGGCGGCTCTCCTCTCGCTTTCACTCCACCGAGGAAACTGGCGTGAAGCCGTGCATGCTTTTAATTTTTTAGGGTTATAAATGAAAAACATAAAATACACAGCATAACAGTTATTCAGACTGCTTTAGCTCAGCTGCGAGTAATATCGTCTTCACATTAATCTTGTAAACAAGGGAATATTCTGTTGATACACACGCTAAAAAAATAGCTTTTTTAACTCACCAAATCCTCGTTCAAAAATGAATTAAAACAGAATCCAGCAACACGGACAGCAGGTGAAAGCAATATCCTCTCAAAAATGAAAGAAAACAAGGTGTTGAATCTCAAAATACACTTCTTTTACTCCTATTTACTTTCTTCTTTTCTCTCGTTCTCAACCTTTTCCCATCTCCCGTCTCTATTGTTCTACTTTTACTCTAATTATTCACCCTCCCTTCAGCACGTAGCGTGTACGTGCTCGGCTGTTAACGTGATTGCCTATGGCCGCTGCACTTGTTAAAGGAGCAGTACATATAAAATTAACAATAATTTGAACGTAACACTTTTAGAACATTTTGTTTACTAGACTTACAATTATTATTTTATTTGCTTACATTAACTCAATGATCAAAGCTTCAATGATTTTGTTTTCATATTTGCCTAGGTTACACCAGGCAAGCTTTTCCACATCGAAATACGCTCTTTGGGTGAAAAAATATTTCCTAATATCAGTGCTAAATTTACTCTTGGTCAACTTCCATTTGTGACCCCGAGTTCTACTAACAAAACTTGGCCGAAGGAATCCAACATAATTCACTTTGTTAATCCCTTTAAAGGATCAGTGTGTAAGATTTAGTGCCATCTAGCGGTGATATTGTAGATTGTAACCAACTGATCATTCCTTCTCTCAGAAAACCTGCAGTGGCATAAAACTTGCAAAAACATGAAAAGCGGCTCTCTTGTGTCAGTGCTTTATTCATTACTTTTTCCGATTTTGGGCTACTGTAGAAAATATCGACGCTTATGGCGGCACTCACAGAGGTGGACCGCTCCATGTAGGTTTAAAAGGCTGTTAAGCGAAATGAAACTCAAGATTAATGTTTCACGTGATTATACACTAATAAAAAAGTAGTTATGAATGTTATATTCCATTTCTGCCAAAATATCAATCTAAATTCTACACACTGCTCCTTTAACATATTTAAAGACCTCAATCAGATCACCCCTGAGTCTCCTTTTCCTAAGACTAAAGAGATTAAAGTGCCCCTTCCACAAGAAAATGGACTTATCTCTTAGTATTTGAATATGGTAGGTCCCTAATCAGTTTGTGACATGTCGTGGTTCTTGAACTCAAGCTTTCCCGCCTAAGAAATATTGGTTTTTGAATAAAGGAAATAGGCAAGAGAATTTACGCCCAATAAAAAACTTGTTACGGTCTTACGAAACACCGCAGATTAAATATTCATGTTCTCGCCTACTCTGGAGTGTAACCGCCCACACAAAGAATCGAGCAACGTGCCAACTGTCAGTGTCATCCACAGTCTATGGCAGGGTCGGCAACACGCAGCTCTGGAGCCGTTCTGCAGTGGCTCCATGTAGCTTTGAAAAAAATTAATAAAGGCAATTAAAATTTATTCTTATTTTTTTCTTTCAAACAAAATATTGCTTATTTTGGGGGTGCCCCGGTGGCTCATTGGTCTAAGCACGCGTACCATGCATAAAGGCTGTGTCCTTCATGGCGACCTGGGTTGGAATTCCAGCTCAGGTCATTGCTGCATGTCCTCCCCCATTCCTCTCCCCAACCTCCTGTCTCTCTACACTGTAGCTTTGTCAAATAAAGGAAATTCCCCCAAAAATAATCTTAAAAAAAAAATATTGCTTATTTTGGAGGTCCGGTGATACCGTGACACTGAAAAAAGTGTTTTAATATTTGTGACCCGCCTTGAAAACCACTAAACTCGCCTGATCTAATTTTGGGGATAGAACCGTCAAGTAGTCCCTGTGATAAAAAGTGACAAAAATATGAGATGTGAGTTTATTGCTGTAAATGATAGGTAAGTGTTCAAAAACTAATTTCTAACAGCATACATATTCAAATTAATGAATTTACTGACATTTCGTTCACAAATTACGGAGAAATAGCGGAAGTTGCTTTCCACAAGCCTGGTTTTTAATCGGCTTTTAGTTTACCTTCGGTGGATTAACGCTACCTGATAGTTTTAGGTGTCATTTGGTTTAGAACTTCTTTTCTACCGTGAAATGAATCTGAAGCGATAATCACTTTCATCGTAATGCAAGGTCAGTCCCGAAGGTTTGGCAGAAAGTTGCGATTAGCTTCAGTGTGGATTTCTCCGCAGTTAGCGTCGAATCTACGAAATTTCAGAAAAGGAAGCATTGCATTTGTAGATGCGTCTTGTGAAGCCTAAGCAGCCCTGGATTTGAACTTGTCTTGCCTGCCAAAACGATGAAATGACCTCCTTCCCAGTCAATAATAGAGATATCAATTCGTTTTCACGAATATTCCTTACATATTGAGCGGGGATGAGTAAAAACTGTTCATTACCAGAAAATGGCTTTAGCATGGTTATCACAGGCAGGGATATAGGTGACCTATTGGCAATTGGCGTTTTCATTTTGGCAAGGTGGGATGATGCATTGGGGCTCGATGCTTAGGCTACTAACACGAAAGCCCATCCGGGTAGGCTATTCCGAGAGTTGGGCCACTTTTAGAATGGTTTAAAAAATCAATAGCCTAATCGCAGGGCTGCCACCTTTCTACGCATTCTCACGCATATGGCGTAGGTCTCACGCATTTTTGAGGCATATTCACCGAAGTCAGCAATTGTGCAATCAGCGCATATATTAACCCCTTAAGCCCTACGCCCAGTACCGGGGGGGGTACGCATAATAAATGCAGCATGTTTGCAAATCCCAACATTGTCATGTGGCATATCCACATTTCGCGAAGAAACTAGGCAAAAAAATTAGCACAAGTACCGTTTGACACCATCTACGTGAGCAAAACATGCGTGCACAAGGCCCCTACAGAAAACCCATTTATTGCCCATCGACTGGAGTAGGAACTCTTCACTTCTAATTGTGGGCACCTGCCTCTGTGTAATTTTTTGGCACTTTATTTCCCTGTTTCTGTCTGAGAATGGAAAACAGGGACTGTCACTGACCGACTACGGTAAGGGCAGCCATACGTAAATGGGCAAAAACTGGGTTTTCGGTCAGGCTCGTGTGCACGCATGTATTGCTCACATTAGACGGCGTCCGCTTGATACTTGCGCTCTATAATCATCTCGGGCCTGTCCTCGCCCAGTCGGATCCTGGAATCTGTCACGTACAGGCTGTAACAGATGTGGCGCTCTTAAGCTGCCATACGGCTTTTCGTGGCTGCCCTAAGCGGGGTCGGGTCCTGTGTTCCATTCTCGGACAGACAGCCGATTGATTGTTGAATGGTGACAGTGCAAATGACGCACCACCTCTCGGCTGAGATCTGCCTGTAACATGCCAAAGGCTCTTTTTCTCTCTCCTGTGTCACAAGCCGTTCCATTACCTGATGCAGTAGCATTTTTCGTTTTTTTTGTTGGCTTTTTGTAGGCTATTAACCACACCAAAAAGAACAAGTCAAATGTCACTGTACACATCACAAACGGCTCATTGTTTTGTTATTTACTGAAGCTTAGCGCGTTCGCGTGGTGTCGTCAGGATTACCTGTACCAGCGGCATATTTATTTCCTCTCGTTGCCTCACTGGAAAAGCAATAAAAATCGTCTGGATTCTTCGTTTGCCGCCGATACAGTACATACCCCTCACCCGTGCGTTTTAATTTAAGTACTCACTTCCTCCAGTTCTTAACAGAAGCGGCGGACAGCTTTATATCCTTCTCTGCTTGGTGTGCATCAATAATTCTTTTCTCAAGTCCAAACTGATTTCTTTAGTTTTTACGGCATGGTGCTTTCTCAGCACAGCAAGCTCAACCCATACTGAGAGAGCTTTGCCATGTTTTAACCAATTGTTGAGTGAAATCCTGATTCACCTGATCACCTTTAAGCACATCACCTGTGAAATTAAAGCACATCATTGCACAAAAGTGTTGTGCAATGACTTAATAAATTGTCATTTCTTAAAGGGGGCTAATAATAATGTCCTGGTCATTTTATGATTTTTTAGCCGTGAATTCTCATTTTGATTGTGTGCAAATATAAATAGTTTATGCATTCTAAAGAAAACCAGTATGTTCAGAAATGCTATTCTGAAAATTCCTTGCTCTGTAAAAAAGTACTTGGGAAAATCTTGAAGAAACTTAAAATTTCATAGGGGGGGCTAATAATTTTGTCCTCGACTGTATCATACACATAGTACAGGGTAGTGATGGGCTCATATGGCCGGTTTGTGCAGTGGGTGATATGATGAATACCTTAGCGCTTTCTTCTGTCACTAGTGGGGAAATGAACCGTAATGCACATGAAACTGATAAACTTTCTCGCATGAGAACTGTAATTCTGCAAGAGAATCTCTTAAATGCGCATGAATTCAATAGTTGCTGACTACAGCACAGGAATGTGAATGCCACTAAGAAGCGTGAGACTCGCGCCGAATGCGGGAGAGTTGGCAGCTCTGTAATCGAGAGGGCTGCGAGACATTTCATCTAATTTGTTAGATAAACTAGTAAATTACCACTCTGAAATGTCCATTGTTGGACATATTGGTGGCATTTCCTGCATTGCCATCGGCCTCCTCTCTTCAGATTCGGGGTCATAAATACAGTATCTCACAAAGTGAGTACCCCCTGAGGTACGACCAATTAATTTATTATATCTTTTTAAGGGACAACGTTACAGAAATGAAACCTGAATATATTCTACAGTAGTCATTGTACAATATGTGTAGCAGTGTAGATTTACTGCACTGTCCAAATAACTGAACAGACAGTTACTATTTCCAAAATGGGTGGCAACAAAAGTGAATACACCTCACTGTCAACATGTCTAATTATGTCCATAGTGTCAATATTTAGTGTGACCACCATTGCTGTCCAGCACTGCCTTGATTCTCCTCGGCATGGAATTCACCAGAGCTGCACATGTTGTTGCTGGGATCCTCCTTGACAACATCCTTGGAAAGCTAGTGGATGTTGGACACCTACTGATCCTCCACCTTCCTCTTGGATGCCCACAGGTGCTCAATAGGATTCAGGTCTGGAGACATACTTGGCCACGCCATCACCTTCACCTTCAGCTTCTTCAGGAAGGCAGTTGTCATCCTAGAGGTGTGTTTCGGGTCGTTATCATGTTGGAAAACTGCCGTGTGGCCCAGTTTTCAAAGGGAGGGCATCACGTTCTGCTTCAAAATGTCACAGTGCATGTTGGAATCCACTATTCCATCAATGAAGCACAACTCCCCAAGACCAGAAGCACTCATGCAGCCCCAGACCATGATGCTGCCATCACCATGTTTGTCTGTAGGCAGTACACACTTGTCTTGGTACTCCTCCCCAGGGCGCCGCCACACATGCTGAACTTCATCTGAGCCGAACAAGTTTATCTTGGTCTTGTCGGACCACAGAACATGGTTCCAGTAGTTCATGTTCTTGGACTGGTTGTCTTCCATAAACTGTTTTTCAGGCTGTCTTGTGTGCTAGCTTCAGAAGAAGGGCTTCGTCTTGGCTGATGGCCTGCAGACCAACTTGATGCAGTGCACGATTGTATGGTCTGAAACTGACAGGCTGTTTCTCACTGCAACCTCATTGCGCAATGCTGCCAGCACTCCTGCGTCTGTTGCAGAAGCCAACTTTGCACTGGCGCAGAGCACGAGGACTCTTGGTCTACCCTGAGCAGAGGCCTGTTCCGGAAGTAAAGACCCCACGTCGTGGAAAAACTTAGCTGGGCCTTGGCTGCAACAGCAGCTCCAGTTTCATGGTTTCCTAGCAGATCTTCTGTTAGCTTAGACCATCTTTGTGAAATATAGTTTCTTTTTCCAGATCCTCAGAGAGTTCTTTCTCATGAGGTGCCATGTTGACCATCCAGTGACCAGAATGAGAGCATTACACCCAAGCACCTAATTTACACCTTCAACACATTACAACCTCATATGGCCCATTCAGACAGACAGCATGAAAATGATGGGAATAAGACACATTTCATTGTAGTTGACCATTACCAATTGGGACATGCACTGTTTGCCATCCATTTTGGAAATAGTCTTTGTTTGTTTCAGTTATTTGGATAGTGCAGTAAATCTACACTGCTACACATATTGTACAATGACTACTCTAGAATATATTCAAGGTTCATTTCTGTAATGTTCTCCCTCAAAAAGATAAAATAAATTAATTGTCAAAATGTGATGGGTGTACTCACCTTTTGTGAAATACTGTATAAGGCAATATTTGTGAATTTTGTGTAGCCATTGCTTCGCTGAAATCTTACTATGCTACCAGTAAAATCTGTTTTCTTTTACTGTCTATGATTGTATTGTAGCTTTAGGCTCCAACCAATAGGGCGTTGGGGCTGTTTACATATTGAATATTCACGAATGTAGCTGAACTATCCAATCAGCGCGAAGCTCATTTAAACGCCGGATATTCATGAGGGAACTCACCCGTCTTCTCAGACTGCCTTTCAGTGATGCTAAAAAGGTCATCAAATAAGCGATCCAAGGCACTTTTCCCACAAATAATGGTATGAATACGATGGCAGGGCATTGGGGATTAACACAAAGTGTCGGGATATGTATGGAAGGGGCACTTTAAGGATCTTCAGCCTCTTCTCATAACTTTCATCTTTTATACCTGGAATTAGCTTAGTGGCTCTTCTCTGAACTTTTTCTAGAGCCTCTCTATTTCTTAAAGTATGGCCCGAACTGTACACAATACTCAGATATATTCTGATGAATGTGATGCAAGAGAAATATCAGTCATTAGATTGTACTCAATACCTTCCAATACATTTAACAGTATCAGCATCCGATTGGCTTTTTAGCTGCTTTCTGGCACAATGGCTAAAACACGGGGGTTTGGTCAGCTTAATCACTCTATCTTTTTCATGTAATTTTACATTCAGTTTAAACCTCCATGAAGTAATCCTGTCTAATGCTTTGTACTTTCCTTTTTCAGCTTTACATTTTGCTACATTAAATTTGAGTTGCCACATTTCAACTAATTCTGGATACCATCTAATCTGTCCTGAATCCTTAGGTGGACTCTAAACTATTGCCAAAAAACTCCCAATTTGCAATATCATCTGCAAATTTAACTAGTTTGCTCTCAATATTCCTATCAAGGTCAATAATGTGGATCAGGAACAGCAGGGTCCCAACGCAATCCTGAGGATGCCTCCCCACCATACCTAGCTCAGATGAGATTCCACAGCCACACTCTGCGTTCTGTCCTGCTGCAACCAGTTTTGAATCCTCCAAGAATACCTCCACCAGCAACTCAAATGGGGCTCATTTTAAAAAATTGTCTCTTATGCGGTACTGTATCAAAGGCTTTCTGAAAATTCAAGTATATGATGGCATAAGCCCTTTCTTTGCAGAGCAGGTTGCAGCTACTGAAGTGCCATCAACGGTGATGGCAAGCTGTTGTGGAGGAGAAGTTCGGTGCGGGATAAAGAGGAGCTCCGTCCTCTCAGGGTTAAACTTCAGATGATGTCTGGCCATCCTGGTAGAGAAGTCTGCCGGGCATGCAGAGAAATTCTCCTGGGGCTGAGTGTCAGAAGGGAATAGATAGATTGATTGGTATCATTATATCAATGAGTAATAGAAACCATAGGATGTGATAACAGATCAGAAGACTTCACGTAAAATAAGTAGGGAGGCGAGGACAGATCCCTGAGGGACGCCCGTAGTGACAGGCTGGGAGGAAGAGACGGATCAGGTAATCACCAAACTTTCTGCACGATTTAAATCTGTATCCGTGCTTCCCATCCATCTGCATATTGGGTGAAATTAACTCGAATTCAACACATATGTAACACCTCTACTGTTAATGACAGCCATTGCCTAAAAATGCTGTTTTATAAAATGTAACCCCTCTGGCCCAACCTGAGACTCTAAAAGCCTTATATCTTTTCCTTATTTCTTTAAGCCTTCATATAACTCTTTTACTCCAATTTTTTCGTTGAAAGGTAAATAGACCATAGGGTTCAGACACGAGGGGATGTATAAGGTTACTGGCTGCTTCACCATCCTGGTCTGAATGGAGAGCAGGAAAATTCATGAAAACCATCACTAAGTTAAAAATTTCCGATAGAGGGAGTCTAAATGCAAGTTGCAAGCACTTGGCACCTGCCCTCAACTGTGAGCTTTCCAAAAATATAGGTCTCATTAAAATTGAAGGATACCTAGATCCTGAAAAAAGGGGTTGAAAAGGGGTCACCCCCCACAGGAGGCTAAAATAAGGGTCAATGTTACCAAAGAACTATAAATGCTACAGGATATTAATTGGTGGCAATAAGCTCTTGACCATTACTAATAGCTGATATTATAAATATGCATCTGAAGGGTGTGAAAAGTAGGTATCCTTAAATGTGCATGTTTTTGATACCGATTGTGTAAAGGTAGCATTTAAGACCAATAAAACCTGAAATTGGCAACCTCAGGGCACTGCATAGAAAACAAGTCCTGAAAAAACTCATGGGGTTAACTTTATTACTTCCAGAGTTACAGCCTGTTAAAAATGGCAAAAATGCTAATTTTCCAACCAGGGTGCCACGGCCACTTTTTTGACCCCCCAGAAAATCAAAAGTAGTGGGCCAATTCAGCTAAAACTTGATATTTTTTCATTTGGCACCCAAAGCAACATTCTATTAAAGTTTGAAGAAAATTCATGACTATGCCCATGGAACTTGCCTGAAAGTTGGTCGATTTCATATGGAATGACCCTTGTACGTACATGTACACTTGAAAACATGATTCCCCAGGTCCCCGCCTTTGTTATGCCAACCTTTCTTTTTCTGAGAACTGGGGTCAAGATCATTTTTAAGACTTATATTTAAAAATGTATTGCTTTGGGTCAGAACTTTGAATAGTATATTAATACCACTACTACTACTACTACTACTATTATTATTACTACTACTACAACTACTACTTCCACTATCACTGCTGCAACTTCTGCCTCTGCTACCATGAATCGGCGTAATAAAAATCATCATCATCATAATTATCATCATTATCGAAATCTTCAGTGATGAGGATGTAAACACATGGAAAGTTGTCTGAGATGTGTGTGTCTGTGTGTGTCTCACGTCCTCAGTAAAGGCTGCTGGTTGGAAGGACACACGCAGTACAGGACCCACTCAAAGGGGAGATGATCAACCAAACGGGACGAGCACAGACAGCGCCCAGGCTCAGTCACACTAGGGCCGTGGCCGTGGCCTTCAAGACAACGATGTTAGTTCGCCAGTAAGATTGAGTGAAAGTGACTTTCGCTATGTTGCAGTCTGTTCGTGGAACATCAACGGATTAAAATCCAAATTGATATGGTCCGATTTTGTATCCTTTTGTGCAGGCCATGATGTATTTGCTTCATGGAAACCATGACAATACAAACTAAGGCATTTCTCAATAGCATATTTCCCGATCATACATGTCATGATTGTGATGCTCATAGGTCTGGGAACAGAGGGAGATTTTCAGGAGGTATTTCAGTTCTCATCAAAAACAGTCTTGCTGCGTATTTCACTAGGATTTCCCATGAATGGTCTGATTGTATATTTTTTAGACTCAAGAGAAATCATTTGGTTGATAACTTGTTCATAGGTTTTCTGTATATGCAGCCAGAGAGCTCACCTGAGCATGAGAAGTATGAAGAAAATGGTATAGACCGGCTCGAGAGCAAACTGTTACAGATTAGGTTTGATTATCGACCATCTAGGTGTATATTATTTGGTGACTTTAATGCCAGAACTGGTATAGATGCAGATTTTATCCTGGGTGACACAGCTACGTACCTACCTTTGCCTAAAGCCCCATTCCCACCTTCACAATTTTTTACGCCAATTCACGCCGATGTCAGATCGTGGCAAGCCATGGGGGTGTCGTAGTTGTAACCGGGGGGAGTCCTGAACAGTCGCAAAAGATCGCAACGAAGTCGTCGTCTCATTTTCGTCGTGGCGCAAGTTTCAAAATGTTCAAAAAAATCGTGGTGGTTCGCGAGCTCATCACGGATCGTCATACGTCTCAGCAATGTCGTAGTGGTGTCATAATGGTGTCCTGACAGGTCGTGTTAGTGTCATGATGGTTTGTGAATATTCCTAGGTAATCATTTTGTGGAAAATGGCCACGTTTGTGGAAGATGTAGTCACGATATGCTATGAATGCCCACGACATAACACGATGTGAACACGAACAGAATGAGACAGACCCTCGATGAACAAAGATAATGTGATGTCAAACGGCTTGGATGCGAATAGGCACGACGCCACCACGACTCTAACACGAATGTGCCACGAAGTCAACATCATGGTCGTGACAGAATTTTGTGCTTTTTCAGGTGGACGGATCACGACTCACTACGATAATAGGTCTCGTTACATCGCCATGAATCGGCGTAGAAATCGTGAAGGTGGGAACGGGGCTTAAAGATTACAACCCTGAAGATTTTAATCTACCTTGAAATTCATCTGATCAGGTGATAAATAATTATGGAAGATTACATTTAGATCTCTGTAAAGAAATGAGTGTTCATATTGTTAATGGTAGAACTGTAGCCGATCGTAAAGGGCATCATACTTATATTTCACACACAGGATCCAGTGTTGTGGATTATGTTCTTGTTTCTTCTGATATTTTCCATCTGATCATTGACATGTGTGTAACTGCCAGAACTGAATCTGACCACTTACCTTTAGTTGCACAGTTGAATCTTCGTAACTACTTGTCTCGTGATACAGTTAACAGTACCAGTGCTACTAAGGACAAGTCTATAACTTTATCACCTGTCTCACGTTATCAAGTAAGTGCCAACCAGCAAGGTATCAACATGTGCGATCTTTTCTCTAGCGTTACCATAAAAGATATGCCAACTGATTTTTTCTTGCTACTTACCTGTGATGTTAACTAAGCTGTGTTAACTGATTGATATTTTCACTCACTTAGCTCTGCAGTGTTCCAAACCATGTCAGTTATTTATTAGAAAGGCAAATGCCAAACTACAACCGCCATGGTTTGATAAAGAATGTGAAAATCTCAAAGCAGTAAAGTACTCTTGTTTGAATCGTTATAGAAACACAAATGTGATCAAACTTTAACAAACTACATTTGTGCAAAAACAGAATTTAAGAAACGCGGTGCCAAAAAGAAAGAGGATTATGACAGACAGTATGCGGAAGAAATAAAACAATTGTCCTACGACAGGGATTGTAAAAAATTCTGGGAGAAAGTGAAACATGTCCTGGGTTCAAGGAAGGTTAGTAACACTATATCTGCTGATATGTGGTTACATTATTTTAAGGATTTATTAAATCCTCCAGATAAACATACATTTTCTGATTTTGATTTAACTGTCAGAAATTTTTTTGTGAATCATTCATGCAATCATTGTACTTATTCTCCATTTACTGATGCTCTTTTATCCAGTGAAATTACCGACCGTGAAATCTCTGAATCTCAGAGATCACTGAAATCTGGAAAAGCTCCAGGTGTGGATGGGATACCGGGTGAATTTTTCAAATTTTATGGGGACCTTTTTCTTCCCTATTTATCTGCATTATTCAATAAGATTTTAGAGAGTGGTGAATTTCCAAGTGCTTGGAACATTGGCATGATAATTCCACTTTATAAGTCTGGTAGTAAAAATGAGCCAAACAACTACAGGGGTATATCACTATTAAATGTTTTGGGTAAAATATTTACAAGTATTATAGAAAAAAGATTAAGAACTTTGATTGATGTAAACAAATTGTTATCTGAATGTCAAGCTGGTTTTCGCCCTTACTACTCTACAACTGATAATATCTTTATTCTACTGGCTCTATTTAGTAAATATCTCTGTAAACCTAAGGGTAGATTTTATTGTGACTTTATAGATTTTAAGAAGCCTTTTGATTTCATTGATATAAATAAATTGCTGTACCTACTGCATAGGAAAGGTTGTCATTCATAAATTGTTTAATATATTAAGAAACATGTACTCAGCTGTTAAAGCATGCGTGAAAGTAGATAATCATAAAACAGAGTGGTTTACTTCATCATGCGGTGTCCATCAAGGGTGCATCTTAAGCCCCATATTGTTTACATTTTTTAATTGATGAGTTGGTCAGTGTGTTATATGAAAATTGTGATCATGGTGTGTTTGTAACACAACATATACGGGATATTAAGTTACTGATGTTTGCAGATGATGTTGTAATATTCTCATTTACTGTATCCTTTTTGCAGAAACAGTTAAACATCTTGGAGAAGTTTTGTATTGAATGAGGTCCGGAAGTTAATCAGGATAAAACCAAAATTATTGTGTTTAGAAATGGCGATGTTGTTAAAAAAAAGTGAAAATTGGACCTTTAATAATAAAGAAATAGAAGTAACTACCTACTACAAATACCTAGGAATAATGTTTTCATCAAGGCTAAATTGGTCAGATGCTTGCAAATCAAGCATCTAAAGCTCTAGTTCCAATTTTCAGTCTTTTTAAGCATAATAACTACATACCTTTCAAAACAGCGGTAACATTATTTGATGGAAAAATTGCACCCATTCTGCTGTATCAATCAGAAATTTGGGATAATAAGTATTTTATTTTTATAGATACGATTCACACTTCCTTTCTGAAAAGATTCTTAGGAGTAGGTAAATTTGCTCCAAATACAGCTATACTTGGGGAAACGGGTAGAGACAGTATGTTTGTTGAGTGTCAATATAGAATTGTTAAATATTGGATAAGATTGTTATATATGGAAGCTTCAAGACTCCCCTATCAGTGTTATTTAATGTTAAAAACTTATGATGAAAATAGTAAACAAAACTGGGTATCTGATGTCAGACATTTGCTTTTTTCAGCTGGATTCTCCTTTGTATGGTAATCACAAAATGTTGGTGATGCAAAGTTATTCTTACACTATTTCAGACAAAGACTAATTGATATGTTCTCACAGTCATGGTATGAATCTATTTGTTCATCAAAGATTTTAAGCAATTATGCTGAGGTTAAATCATATTTATATCCAGAAATGCACATTACCCAGCTTCAAGATAAATCTTTAATTAGAGAATTATGTAAACTAAGAATATTTTTTCATAATTAAAATATTAATTTGTATCGGAGAAATAATGAAGTGTTGCAATCTGACTGTATTTGTACTAACTGTAATCATCAAGAGGTTGAAGATGAATTCCACGTTCTATTTAAATGTGAAAAATACTCAGATCTGCATTGTAAACTATTACCAAAAGTCTGTAAATCATTTGTTTGTAAACAAGATTTTATCAACATTGTACAGTCAACCTGGTTAAGTCAACTTAAATCATTAGCCCTGTTTATGAAACACGTATTTAAGTAATGACTATGCAATTATTGTATTCCTAGCTCAAGTTTTCTCTTTTTCTCTTTTCATCTTGAATTGTCACCGACTGAAAGTTGTATAAGTTGTATAAAATGTATAATATAATTGTACTTTGGTCATGTGGCCTATATATTGAATAAACCTGACCCTGAACCTGACTGGCTGGTTGAATTAGTCCTGTTCTTATAACAGCAGAGACTGTAGAGGGGTTTTGGGTTCAGAGACTCACCTTCTGTCCTTTACCCCTCTAATGCCCTAATGCCATTTTTACACACACACACGCAGGCACGCATGCACGCACGCACAAACTCTAGCTGTGTTCCCTTACACACGCACACACACACACAATCTCCAGCTGTTATCCATTACACATACTGAAAAAATTGAGACTTCGGATCAAAGTAAAAAAATTGCGTCAACTTGTTACAGCTAATTTTTTTTAGTTTTTCTCAATTGAAATATTTTTTTACAAAAGGTAATTTTTTTTTCAATTGAGAAAAAATAAAAAAATTAGCTGTACCAAACCAGCCTTATTTTGATCAAAAATTCAATTTTTCAATACACACACACAAACACACACACACCTGTACAAACACACATATTGAGAAAATAAGAGTAATAAGCACATAGGAACTGGTAAGCAATCGGAGGCCATAAATTTCCGGCCTAAAGTGAGCATAATTTTCAAAGTCAGGCCACAGCCCACATCAATACAATATCTGCCGAGCTGCACAATATATCACCTGCTTTTCAATGCGCTTCCCCACTCAGGTCAAGAGGTGCCATTTTTAGTGCTTTTATGTCACTGTTGAATTCAGAGAATTTTGTGAGAAATAACATTAATCATGTGCAAATGGTGCATTTAGGTGCCTTTAATTGTGATTATTGTGGCCGTCATATTCTCTCAGAAATGTGCCAGAGGTGGACATGAATAAACAGGGGAAAGGAGGGAGGCACCAGGCTGTACTAATGCAGAAATAAAAAGCTTCACACAACAGTTTTATTACACAATCTGATTGGACAGTGGCCTCTCTCACATATGAGCTTCAGAGTGGCGCTTAACCCAAGTTATCTCAACGATCCTTCAAACCCAACACTTATAATGGAAACAGCCAGTAGGTGCAGCGATGCTTGACCTATAGTCTGACACATTGAATTCATGGTTCGATGCCAAGTTACGATGCATTTGGATGTTTTTTTAATGCATTTTGAAAAATGTCTGGTCTGCAGTGAGCACATTTTCCCTATGATACCTGCTCATGTATCACTGTATATAATGTCAGCAGGTCATCAGACTCTTCTCAAAATGCCTAAAACGCTCTTTACACCACATACAAAATTGTCTGCCCAGGCCATTCTAATAAATGCATGACAAATAGACAACAAGCTGACATAGTCATTCATATCCCTCGCAACAGCAAGAGAGTTACAGCCCGCAGAGGAATACATTGCATAGTGAAATGGCTGAATACAACAAGTGCTGACAGACAGACGGGACCTTTGACCTAGTGGCCTAGTTTTCGTTCATGACACACTTCTAGGTCATGATGTGTTCACCTGTAAAGTTTGAAAACGATCGGCCAAATAATAAGAGACTTACAGCCCGGACAGGAACATATTGTCATGGTTTTGGAGGCTGGTGGTGGCTTTGAGAGCTTTCTTGGTTGCTCTCATCCGGGACGATATCGGTTTGCCCACAATCGGATTCTTGGGCCAGCTGGCATTAATTGGGGGTGTCGCCCGGATTCTAATTAAGCCCTAGTTCCGCCTCACCGCCCTTGCTAGAGTGTCAGTGTTTTGTTTGCACTTTAGCCGGTAAGGTCTCTAGTGAGAAAGTTGTTGAGGTATTAGCTGCAAAAGAGGAAAGTGCTAGATAGCAAGGGAATCTTTCTGTTTTTCCTCTTTCTGGGCACCGTCTGGTGCTTATTCTTTTTATCTCGGTTTCCGAGATTTTTTCCCTTTCAATTCGTTCTGTCGAACTCGCTTTACTTCCTTATTGTTTCACGGACTGGATCTAGGTCCTTAGGAAGCGCAAGTCTCCCTCTCTGATTTCTGTCAGTGTTTGTCTCTTATTTTGTCATCCTTCATTTCGTTCCGGCCACAGCATTTGGCGTCTCAAAAATCCGACCATCACACATCTAGCACTGGAAATTTTGACAAATGACAACAGACAGTCGGACATTTGACCTAGTGACCTACGCGTACGCGTTTCTTTCCCCTCCATTTACCTCTAACTGTTACGAATGTGTCCTGCTCTCGGGACCACGCTACCACAACAGGCATGGAGTGGGAAACCCGAAGAGAACTAATATTAGCGCAACTATCAGGCTGGACAGAAAAAGAGTCAATGAACTCCTCATTGGTCCCCTAATATTCTGAAGAGTCTCGTCTGAGCTTCAACTCCAGAATCTTTTTTCGGCTAAACTGGCGTAAGCAATGCATTTCTTTACGTGTGTAAGTGCCACTGAGGGGTGGAAGTGTAAGTAACAAAACATACTGCATTCAGAACACAGGACGGGAAAAAGACATCGGGGAACAAGGGGAAGCAGCCATATTTGGTTACTCCTGGCGAGCTAGGTGCCGATGAGGTTTGTCAGGCCGAGTCAGAAGGTTGACCTCACGAGCGTCTTGATGGAATGGCGATCGGCGAAATTTTCGGGAGAAAATTTCAAATTCCCAGGGAATCGGAAACTACAGTCTCCGGAAAGTTTATGAGGGTTTAAAACGGCTAATTATTTCAATATTAAAATTGAAGAATAAAAATGCTCGCACGGCAGGTGCTGTGAGTCGATAGTATGCCACCCGATGTATCTGCCTGTGAAGTTTTCTTGAAATCTGACAATTGGTTCTTGAGTTATGGCCCCGGACGGACACATGGACGGACAAACAGAGCTCATTTTAAATATAAGAAAGTCAATTATCCTTTGAAAAAGACAACATCAACAGGAAAGTTTGTTGGCACAGAAGTTAATGTATAATAATTGCACATTAATGTCTGCCAGGAAAATGAATCTTTTCAGCAAGACCAGACATGAACAAAATCAAGCACACTATTCGCAAATGCATTTAAACAAATGTCAAAAAAATACATTAAAAGGTTGAAAGAAGCTGAAATTGTCCTTAATAACAGACTTCTGAGCATATCTGTTCTCTAAAAATAATCTAATGTCTTGATTAAACACTTTTTTTGATTTAATAATGATTTAACAGGCTGGTTTCAGGTACAAAGTCGGGACGGGGTGGTCTAATTTTGAGATTGGAGTGACTGTTTGTTTTGCCTGTCGCGAAGTGCTTCACATCCCATCTCTATTCTGATAACCATTACGAGATTGCGGAGTTTGGGGGAATGCCTCCTGGACGCGGATTAAGTCTAGGGGGGGGTCCAACTTTCAGTTTCAGATCTTGATTTCCCGAGTGACTGAGGAAGATTGGAAGCAGAACCCAAGAGAGAGAAGCTGAGACACTGGGGACCTGCTGCTAACCCCTCCCCCATCCTGTACCTCATCCACAAGATTAAAGTCCACACTGACCCGAACACACTCCTCTGTTCAGTGCTGAGAGCTCTCAGTCTCTCTCTGCCTCTGTATCCACACCTTTTATTTATGCTGTTTCCTCCTTTCATCTACAAGGTATAAAAGCCTCGAGTCGACAAAACCCCTCCCACTTTCAGCGCGCCTGACAGAGAGGGAGAGGACAGCTAAATAAATGACATCATGAAAGGACACGGTGTCCACTGAGGGGAGAGGAAATAAACATGACAAGGATGACATCACTGTCATTAGGCTTCCAGAACTCCTCAGAACAGCTAAACTCATCGACCCACCGAAGTGCACGATAACCCTGAGACGCCCTGCCCATCGATCTGGCGTGTTTTCTAATTTCCCATCGTCTCACTACAAAAAACAGTCCAGACACGTGACCCTCCACTTATTAGCACTGCCTGTGCTTATCTGAATAAAGGGCTATTTAGCTCAAGACTAGGATTAATCAATACTTTTGAAATTGTCCAAAAGTTTAATAGTACACAGGCTTATATATGAATCTGGCCTTATCTTCCTTTGACAAACTGATCATATGTAATTGAGGGTTACCACAACATGTAAGACTATTGCAATAACTGCATCTCAACTGATCAACTGAATAAATATCCATTAGGAAGAAACATAAACTCTAATAGATCAGACTTGACACAGCACTACTTACAATCAAATTCAAGGGTCATGACCTTACAGACCTTGAGATCCAACTTTCAAAAACTGCTGGTTTCCCCAAGAGGCTGACACGGTAGTGTTTTTTCAATCCTGTCCCGTCCCGGTCCTGTAACAAAGTCAAAAAAATAATCCCGTCGCGTCCCAATCCCGAATAAATCACTCCCGATCCTGTCCCATTACCGTTTTTCTATTTTAGAAAAAACAGTCGTCGTCACAGTCATGTAAACGATTGTGATGACAGACGGATCCTGTCTGCCCGTGCGCATTGCAGGCTGAATGACAGCGCGACAGAGTCAAACTTCATAATATCTGGCGTGTACTCAGGTCTACTTTGCAAAAGTGAATCAGAATTTGGAACAAGCGACATAACGTAGGCTACTGTAATTGGCTAGGACAACCTTCAGCCCCCCTTGTGATTACTCATGAAAGAAATACAAAACCACTAAATAATCAAGGCTGAAGTATAAGTATAAATAAAATAGTACACAAATGTGTCAACATTTTAAGTGTGTCTAAGTAGAGTTAATTAATTCATTAGGCCCTGGGTCATCTTGATTATTGCAGTCTGCATTCAATGCAGTTAACAGTGTCATGGCCAACTAATAGGAACATGAAAGCACTGAAGGTGCTGATGCCTCGGTGCTTACAGCAGTGACACGTTTGTCCCTTAATGAAGCTATAAAATTCTGTGTGGACCTGTCAGAGTGCCTAGCTGTGCATCTATGCTTGACATAAGCTATGTTTCCACCCAATTGTCAATCGAATTACCTGAAGTTACGCCAAAAATATTCATGCGAATAAAAGGCAGTGAAAATGCATTTCCACCTAACAGCATTAAAGCGAATAAAAACTTGTGCGTAACGACGTTACTTGCTGCTATCACGATCAATTCGATTGTATCGAATAGATTTCTGAATTTTAAGCTGTTTCCATTCATTTTACTTAATGAATCGTAGAACCTTCCGAGTGAACAGAAGTAGTGTGGTAGGCAACAAAATTAACTAGTTAGCAATAATCGCGTCTCCCAACAAATGATGATAATTGCACAGGTTGTAATAGTGCTTATGTGCCAGCTATTTGCAACATGCAAACCATTATCAGTCGGCATCGAAACACCGTCACGATGCAGGAGCAGATTTGTTCGGCAAATAACGTTTCCATCAGCAGTTATCGCATAAACCTTTTACTGATCAAGAAGAAAATCCGATGAGATCAACCGTATAAACTTAATGTCAATATCTTGAAAATCAAGTCAAATTTTACCCTTTCCATAAGGCATTTTTAATTTGATATGACTTAATTCGCATAAGAACGTGCAGATGGAAACATGGCTATTCTCAAGTATTTACCCACCAGTGGCCGGTTGACATGACGAGTTGATAAGCAGCCGTGGGACGCTTAAGCGAGACTGCGGTTGTTAAGCAAGTGAAGCCCAGCAATAACTGAAAGCATTGTTCATTTGCGCACTGTTACTGTGTGGGGGGGAGAAATCATTTATGATGTTTCATAAAGTTCATACATTTTGTGGTAGTTGACTGCATCAAAGATCGTACATTTTTCGATTAGAAAATGTTTATTTATCATTAGAAACACGCATTTTTGTTTGATTAAAGATAGAAAAAAAGTAAAAAAAAAAGACCTGTCAATTTTGACTCCGCTCCCGTTCAATCCGTTTACATTTTTTCCTGTCACGTCCCAATCACGTGCCTAATAGGTAAATTGACTCCCCGAATCACGGGAATCCTCTGCGGAATCCGTGTCCCATAGGAATCGAGAAAATGTCAGCCTCTAGTTCCCCCCCTTTGCAAGGAATCGGGTATAAAGATACTCTGGCCAATTAGAAACACTAACTGTTCAGTTACTTAGTTAATTGCTCAGGGGGAAAAAAATAGGGCTGAACTTGGATGTGAGGTCCAGATTTTATGATCCCTGATGTACGGCTATAAATACCCTAACCTCATCACTCACTTACATTGGATTGAATTATTAATGCGACCAAATATTCATCCAGCGTATCCCACGGTAACCAAGTAGGAAAAGGTTACAGAGAAGCAGGTGCCCAGAGCACAGATGTGAGCAGAAAATAATCACAAACTGTCATGTTTCAGACCCACCACAGGGGGCAGTATATCAGGGAAATCCTTACCTTTGGGATGAAGCTAATCTCCCAGCTGTCAAACGGATAGGACAAGCGATCCCACTGCACCTCCACGGACGTCTCTGTGACGGATTTGAAGAGTAATCCGTCGGGATTGGACAGATCTGTGAACAGAATGGGGCAGGATTACTCTCCCTTGCCCTTGCGTCCAATCAATCACCCAACGGTCACCCCGCCTGTGCCCCGCCCCTCTCCTCAGGAGCGAGGTGATCTCATCTCAGAGAGAGTGATGGATGGGTGGGGGTGGGGCGGAGGGTGGTGTTTGGAGTGGGGGGTGGGGGGTCAGTTGATGGGCTCTGATGCGTAACGCTGAAGGCCGTAGCGCCTGTATGGAGAGACGGTGGGGTCACAGAAGCGTGGGAGAGACTGAAAAGGTCGGGGTGAGTTCAGAGAAGACTGACGTCCGTTAGGTACCCTTCTGCCCCCCAGTTTACTGCGTCTCCATCAGATTCTCTCCTCAAAGTCGACCCTGTCCAAGTAGGGGTGTTACAACCACAGAAAGCTTTTCCAAAGGGCTTAACATTGCAGTCTACATCCCCCCACCCCCCAAGCACACACACACACACACACACACTCACCTTACACCCCCATCCAGAGAGCCAAAGCAAGCAATTTAAAATCACCTCAAACTGCATTCACTTGACCGACGCCATTTTTCTCCCTAGAACGAGTAACACTGCTCTTTCCACACGACTATCACGGACGCTTCACTTCACTGTGCCGCTGTAAAGATGCGCGGGGCTGTAATAAAATCAGCCCGGCGGAGTCCTGCTCTTTTGTTCGGCTGCTCTGAATCCTAAATTGATTACCCGGCTCAGATTTCAGAATCCAGGCTTCCCTCCTGAAACAGCCCGTAATAAAACCCCCTCGACTCCAGACTCTTTCAGGAGATGTTCTGTGTCAGATTTGATCTGCTTCCACTTTCTTTTATTATTTCACAGTTAACCGCAGTCTGGGGAAAAACACCAGAAGCTTCTGCAGATTCCCAGAATGGGCCAGTCCATATGGAACAGTTAAACATCCACTTGTAAATCCCAGGGATTTTACTGTGCAGCGGAATGGAGACGATAGTACTGAAGACTGGAGAGCTGTGCCAGGCTGGTATATTTACCCAGCAGCTCGAGGACGGCTAATCACCTCCCTACTGGCATGAGCTGGGCTGTTTTTCCAGGTAACGTCTCGCCCCACTTCCCCAAACTCCACCCCCCAACCCCTGACTCCGCCTACCACACACTTCACCAAACTCATCAGAACAGCGTTCGCTGGTGCAGGGCTCCAGAAAGCTGAGCTCTGGAGAAATGACTATCCTGTTCTGTTTTCAGACGCTCAGTTTAAAGTCTGAGAACATTTTACATCAGAAGAGTATCAGTCAGTGTTCTGAAAGAGGACGTTCTGAAAACAACAAAAACCACATCAAAATCCTCATACATAAACATGTACACACCTGGGTGAGAAAAAAAAAATGTTTCAAGCCCAAAATGGCAAAATATGAAGCTTTTAATGGTCCTAACAACAAGCCATTGGTCAGAAAATGAGCGAGAATTAACCAAATCAATACAGTAACTTTAGTTCGGGGAAAAGCTTTTTTCTTGAATTTCTTTAAATGTTTGAGCCTCATGAGTTAACGTGCAGACACTCGTGGGAAGCAAGCTTTTCTGCAATATTCCAAAAGCGTCAATAAACTTTTTACAGTGAAGCAGCTCAGCTTCACAGTGAAGCAGTTTCTCTCCAACTTTTTCTCCCAAACAGTGCACTGCAGCCAAAGCTGATGAGCAGATGGTGGCACGGAAGGTCTCAGGAGAGCATGTGCTTAATCCTGATTAATTTACTGACCAATGATTTTCTGGCAAGACTAATTAAAGCTTCATATTTTTCCATTTTGATCTTACCCCCCCCCCCCTTTTTTTGCAGAGGAATGTATGTCCAAGGATAACATAGAGTGCCGCCGTTTTTAGCATTCTTAGTTTGTGTGTCAAGGATGTTAGACACACCAATCATGTAAAACGAGTTAACAGAAAGATGAGTGAAAAATGCAAATAAAAAACACATTGTGGGCCTGATGTTCTCACATGCTAGGTCTGACACAAGTTGAAAATCAAGGGTATGGGGGCATGTGGTGGGGTGAATGAGTGGTGCGTATCAAATATAGTGGACGTAGCATGACAAGCTGTGAAAACATATTCTCCTCTGGGGACCGCAAAGTAAATCTTTAATTTTTAAACACACACCACTGTGGACTTACACTCTGTTCATAGTTGATTAAACTTTTACCGTATTTGCTAGGCTAAGCTTAGCACATTTAGTTGATGTTTGTCCTGGGATTGAAGCAGTACAAGCGGTAAAGCTGACGCCTCAGAGGATTTAGAGTCCAGCCCTTGTGTCCGAGACCGATCCTCGACTGAGGCACTGACACTGAATCATGGTGGTCTTTGGCTAACAGGTCACTACTTTTTTTACCGCTCCCATTTGGGGCTATCGCACAACACTTTCATGTGTTTAAATCTACACAGAACAATTGCTGCCATTGATGAATCGTTGTTACAATAGTCCTTGCGCATATTGCATATGATAAGGAAATAGGTGCCCAACATATCATCTGACGACACTACACTTAATAATATTCAAAGACATCTTTATTCTGACACAAGTTCTGCCTTATGGATATATAAATGGCAAGGCTGATGCATCAAAGCATTTATAGTCCAGCCCTCGCGTCCGAGACAGATCCACAACAGTGGCAGAGACGCAGAGGGATGGCGCTTAAAAAAGATGTTCGTTCGGAAATGCAGAGTTGCAGCATTTCGCTGGCAGAGCTCACGTATCCCGAAATGAACCGGCCAGCTGTGTTCTGCAGAAGCGATCAAACACTTCCCCGCAAACAAACAGACCTCAATCTATATCTAGGGCACCCTACATAGTTCAGCTCGAGCGCAATCTATTCGTACAGCTGGTACATTCAGCGAATCGATTCAGGTCGGGCGTCTCTAGAGTGTGAGTGCGCTACAACCGTGTTTAGCATATTTAGGATCTGAGCCAAGCTCCCGTACTCACTCTGCTGTGTCGGCGTACTGTACAGATGAGGTGACTCATTAGTTTCACTCCCAGTGAAATGATCGCTTCCCTTTGAAGCGAAAGACTTCAGGGGCTGTAAATAAGACTCGCTGCTAATAAGACTGGGGGTCAGTTGCTCTCTCCAGTTCCAATTTCACTTTCTCTTTCTCACAATACGCTCACACAGTATCACTTTCAGTTCCACAGGCGTACCTAATCACTTTACAGCTAATCCAGGCTGCTCTGATACTTGGATGGAAGTGGAGGGGGACCAGAGACTGTCTCATTTCAGACTGACCGTGGAATTAGTGTTTAAATTAGCGGCCGAGGTGACTCCCTGTCCAAATAACGCTTTCCCGCCTGGGTTAAATATTGAGCTGCTGCAGTAAAGGAGGAAGCGATACCCGTCTCTTTCCCTCATGACTCTCACTGAGCAGAGTGTCCAAGCTAATGTTGTCCAAATAAAGCCAACAATTGTGTACAAAAATTCAATTCCAACGAACCAGGCCCGGTGCTTACACTACAGAGCGCCAAGGAGTGCAGAAAATTACCGCAGGGAGAGCGAGGCCTGTAAGAGCCTGGTTTTAAGTACAGTGACTGAGTGCTCTCCTGCAGGAACTCTAATGGAAAATATAACTTTTGTCACCAGGGCATAAAAATATGATTGGCTGAAATCGGAAAGTTGGTCTTAGTGCAGGGCGAGATGATTTAGGTGCATCGTTCGCTTTTAGTGGCGGCTTTGTATCACCATTGGTAAAGGGGAGGATTACCGTAGATTTTTTTGTTTTTTTTTTTGGGTGGGGGGTGTTTATAGCTGCTTTTGGGCAGGATGGTAATGCTAATGGCTATCACTGTTAGCTTACAGTAAAAAAAAAAATCTGAGTCTCGCATTGTTTGAATCTTCACCTGAGTCTTTCCATGTGAAGTTTACATGTGCTATTCTTTTCTCGGGACGCTCAGGTATTCTTCCACAGTTTTTGGACATGCATGTTATGCTAGTTAGAGACTCTAAATAGCCTGTAAGCATGTCAGTGTGCGTGAATGTGCGTGTGCACCCTTGCTGTAGGTTAGCTGGTTGTCCAGGATATATCTCTACCTCTCACCCAATAAATGCTGGGATATCCCAGCACAAGAACAGGCAGGCTACCTAAATGATGGATGAAGCCACGGTAATGCTGTTCTACTTACAGGTGGAGACCTGTGTGCTCGCAGGAGAACTGATGACTGTGTCGAGAATGGCGTAAACATTGAGGTTGTACTCAATGCCTGGCTCCAGCTCGGCGATCGTGCAGCTGGAGATGTTGCCTGGCACACGGATGTTCAACTGAACACCCCCGGGGCTGCTGGGTGCGTAGGTGACCAGGTAGACCGTCAGCACCGGGGACCCCTCCCACTCCAGGTCGATGGTACGTTCCGTCACCCCTCGTACATGCAGATTTGTGGGCGGGGCCACTGTGGAGAGAGAGGTGGGACCAACAATCAGGAAGTGGTCACTTCACGGAACGCATTTATTTATGCTAGTGTCCTTTTTCCTTACTGAACATAAATATTTTTGGTAAAGGAAAAAAATATATAAAATATATAATTTTATGAAAATATTATGAAATTTTTCAAAAAATAAAAATGAAAAGCTAATTATTTTGACCCGAACAACCAATAAGGGTAAGAGCTAATAGCACTCACACGCGAGTGCAATGTCTCTTAAATTAATGTTCTTGCGCTTAAATAGCAATCACTCCTGGTTGTTGAGGGCTGTGGAGTTCGAGAACACTGATTCAGGATTTTAAGCTCACACTCAGGTCTGATGCCTGGCAGCAAAAGATCTGACTGTACGACTGACGGAAGGAATATTGATGAAGACTGAGAGCAAAGCAGAGGCAGACCATCGGCTCGTTAATTCGCCTTAAGCAATTCCTCTCATTTATGGCACAGGATAAATCATTCACTGGAGGTGAGAGATTCCAATCCCCCCTCGGGCGAGATCTTAAAGTCAATTGCTTAAAGTATATCTGCATGCGTGGAAAGCATCTTAAAATCAAATCAGGTTTTTCACTGCTAATATGAGTCCTGGTTTTATTGGTGAAACATGAAAGGACCAGCACAAAATGTTATGCAACATGTTTTATCAGGCAGAAAGACAGGCCACAGAATGGGAATGAAAAGCCCCCGGTGAGCTGGCGAATGTATTTTTTTACGAGCAGAAACTGATCATAATGTTCAAAGTTATAGCACACTGATTGCTCTGCAGCTGAACCTGTTGGAAATAAATGTCTAAGAGAGCCTCACAAATGTTGCATTTCATTTCCTTTCTGGTTCTGTGACTGAAATAATATACAGATAAAAGAAAACATAAATCACTGCACTGAGACTGCAAGGAGCTGAAATAAATATTCTTCAGTTGAAATTTAACACTTTTTGTGTAAATGCAGTTCTGGTATTTCGTACGTGTCATATAAAGTGAAGTCTAATTACTTTACACGGTTTCAGAGAGCAAGAGTTCATGGTGAATCAAAGGAGCAATTCTCACCTCACCATTTTATTTTGTTAGGTTTCACCTCTGTTATGGTTCTGCCTCATGTGTGTTGTCTTTGTGCTTATTTGTGCTTGTGCTTACTTTCGTTTTATTTTTCAGCTTTCATTCTGCCGTCTGATGATCGATTTCCTCTCTGCCAATCTCCAGTGGTGTCGTGTGACAGCCTTAAGCATGCCTGCGTCTCGTCCAATCACGTTTCCTCTTTCGGTTTCGGCTGTGGTATTTTATTCATTGCTTCCACCTGTGCTTGATTCTGGGTCTCGCTAAACTCTGAGTGAATGCGTTCTCTGATAGGATAATTTAACCCGTACTAACCAGCACTTATTTGAGGGTGATTGTAAATATTTCGTCACGTAGTATTAACCTTTATTAACTCATTAGCGAGTGCGAATGTTTCTAGCTTTTGTAATTCCTGCCTAAGATTTCCCTGATTAACTGCGTTTAATGCTGTGCTTTCCTTTGCTTTTCTCGTGGTGCTTTTTACTCGTCACGTTTAGATTACCTTAATCTAAACTGTCTAGTTTTATTGATGGTCTCAGCGTCTTGTCTCGAGTCATTATGGTTTATCCGGTCTTCGTTAATTTGTTTATTAATCCCTTGTGTTTCTGTTCCATTCGAGATTGCTTCCGAGTCCCCGCCTCCTCTCGTGACTATAAATGTGGCAGAGATGGGAGGAGACAGACGGAACTTTGCTAGACTCTGCTCTGCATGGTGAAATCTCAGCTCCTTGTGCTTTCCGAGTTTTTCCTGTGTATGATTCCCGAGTCTTGTTTTTTTGCTGCGCCCACGTCTTGTCTGCCCCTTGTTTAAGTCTCCCAGTGTGTCCGTCAGTCTAGTTAGGTTCAGTTTTTGTTTTTCTAGTTTAGCCACTCTTGGAGTGTGTACTTCTGTTTCCCCCTGCCTTGGGCAGTGTACTTTAGTTTTCCCATTTGTTCAGTGCATGTGCACAGTATTTTATTTCTGGCCTGAGTGCCTATTTTCTCCTAGTGTTTTGTGTTTTAATAAACGCTTTGGATCCTGCATCTGGTGTTCCCCTGACCTCTTCCTAACAAACCTCATCTCTCTAAGCCATAACCAGGATTACTGCCATGCTCTGAGGAAGTTTAGCAGCCAACAATTTTAAAAAAAGCTTCAATATTTTGAAAGAATAAAATGTAATTTTGTTTTGGGACAACTGAAGGTGGAGTTAGGTGATTTAGGTTAGCATAGGGGCTAAAGCAAAGGTGGTGATGGACGATTGTAAGACCAGGCCTCCAGCCGTTCAGCTCACCGGTTTACTAAGACCCGGACTGCACTTCTCGCATTATTCAGTTATTACCTGCACCTGTTTCTCATTTCAACTGTGCAGTAGCAGTGTGCTATTTAAGACCGAGCTCCACACTTAGTCATTGCAAAGTCTCGTCTCGATATACATGAGTTGTATTTCCTGTCTGGTATAGATTTATTCTCCATGTTTCGCACATATCATACTCTAAATCTAACTTAGTGCTGTTTATTGTTTTTATCCAGCACTTTACATTAAGGAACCACGCTTCCTGTTTGTTTTCTACTTGAAATACATTGTCACTGCAGTCAATGTTCAGTGTCTGTATTACTAATAGTGTTTATTAAGGAACTTAATTTTTGTTTTGTATTGCTTTGTTCATGCCCTCTGCTGTGCAGTAGGCATAATAAACAACCAAGTCCATCCTTGCACCCGAGTCCAGTCCTCAACTTCCTGTCCTCTGTGCAGAGCACAACCCTTACAGTGATATTTCCGCATCAGCAGAGTTTTCTCAGAGCACCTTGAATGGTTGAGACTCCCTGGACCTGACTGCAGGGCAGGATGGGCAAACTACCCCAGAGAGGCTCACAGTCTCTCCCCCACCACCCCCTTCCAGTGTTATCATTTGAATTTCCCTCCAAAACCCCCGGTAGGTCATTCAATTGGTTTTCCCCTCCATGTATTTCTCTGTTTTCTATCATTATGTAAAGAACAGCCCTCTTTGGTCTGGTATAGATTTGTAAATCCCCATTCTGGGGTCTCTTTTCATCAGCAGTGTTTTTGTATGTAGCTATTGCACAACTATTCCCTCATAATTTGATACCATAATAAATTGAAAAAAAAAAAAAGACTTTCGTCATTCGGTTCCATGACAACAGTGTCCTGCATCAGTACACTGGGCTGTTACCTGTCTGTCATTCATAAAGAGATGGCTCTCAGAGCTTTGGCTCCTGGGATCTGGGGTCAGGGGTCGTGGGAGGAGTTACAACTTTAAGGGGCCAAGGCAGTAACTGGTTCGTTTCAGATATCACAGGACTGTATCACAAAGCAATGTCACTGTGTCAGCAGGCTTACTGCATTACACAGTATGTAACCCAGAGTCCTCTCACATCTGGTGAATTAACTGAAGTAGAAAGGGCTGTTTCAGGTTTAATTCAGCGCAAATTGTCCAGCTAACTGAATAATCCTGCTCTGAGACGGAAGCTGCAGAATCAAGACCCGGTCGATTGCAGCCTCATTCCAATTGCGTCTGAGACAAAAGATATAAACCAATTGCTAATCTGTAAAACACTACACCATCGTCTTCTCACCCCAGACCTAAATTGTTTTGAAAGCAGTTTTCCACTGGGAGAGCACCAGCTTTCTCAGTATCTAAGCCGCGGCTGCAGCACAGTAATTTCAGCGCGCATTTTCATTCTGGGTTTTTCCTCAAACTGAGCCCTCGTGCAGTTCCAGCGACGTTTTGAGCGAGAAAATTTCAAAGACAGGCAGCTGAACACTCAAACAGCTTTCCCAGGAGAACTCCGCTCGACTAAACGCATCCCAGAATTGAATTAAAACAAAAACGTTAAAGTTTGCTTTTATTGCTGAGAAAAGAACAATATCTGTCGCTGGTAGATCACAACAAGTTTAGTGCCTTCTTGATTCAATATTGTCTGCCTAAAAAAAGAAAAGGAAAATAAATTTTGAGCAACATTACCGATTCAAAGCCACAGAGGAGGCACATTTCAGATAATTGCGCTCACTACTCATGTATTTTCAAGTACAAACAGCCAACCACTCATCCACTGGCCGCTGCTCATTTCAATGCACGCGGTTGTCATCCTCAGTGTCTCAGTCGCAGTTAGAAATCCAAGACGAGGTGACTCCAACCAAGATGATTTTAATAACTTTTGAAGCTAGAGTGCTCCTCCCAATGAGATTGTGATCGCGTGATTTCCCGAGACCAGTGCTAGAGCCAAGATGGCAGCCCTTTGCTGCTAGACTGCAAGATAACTATTCAACTTTTCCCGCAAAAGAATTTGAAAACACCCATCTCCGCTCTTCGCTACCTAGTTTCACACATCTACCCGATCTGGAAGGCCTCGAGGATTACATTGACGACTGCTTCAACCGAATCTGCAATATGAACGACAACACCTCAGACCGAGAAAAGGACTCCATTTCCACACCGCAATGCAAAAGATCCCGTCCATCGGATTCCACCCACAACTCTCCCGATAAACTGTGCTGCAACCAGGTTAGTGACATTCTTCTCGCAATAAACAATAATCTATCCGGTCTCGACGCAAGGATCGCTTTAATCGAAGTTCTGCATAAAGAATTTCAATCACTCCGTGAAAGCCTGGAATTCAGCCAGGAGCAGATAGCCACTCTCAAAAAAACCAGTCCTCCGCACCTCCGTCCGTCACTTAATTCTAAGCTAACAGTAATCGAAAAAAAGAAAACAAGGACATAAACGAGCCATTCTGGATTTACAATCGCGAAGCATGAGAGACAATCTGGTATTCTCTGGCATTAAAGAACACGCGCGGGGCGAAAACCCGAACAAGTATTAAAGAATTCATGATCACTCACCTAAAAATCTCTCTGGACACGGTAAGGACATTACATTCCACAGAGTTCATCGCATCGGACCAAAAACCCCAACAACGCGCTTCCTCGTCCCATCGTGCAAAAAATTCAACACTTCAAACAGAAGCAACTTGTACAACGTCAAGGCATTCAGTTGAAAGGCACGGACTTTGGACTTAATGATCAGTTCCCCCGCGAAATTTTGGACAGACGCAAAATACTCTTCCCAATCAGAAAACGGCACATTCAAGAAGGTAAAAAAGCAGTCATTTCAGTTGACAAATTATTCATTCAAGGCAAACTATACAGAGACATAACCCCTTGGCTTTTCTAACAGCTCTCTCCTTCCCTCTTTTTTTCTTTCTCTCCATTTTTACTACTGCTCTTACTTTTTAATACTCAATTCAAACTATATTCAATAATCAACATCTGTACAGCTCTCCCCCACAGACATTTTTTTCCTCTCTCTCTCTCTCTCTCTCTCTCTCTCTCTCATTATTCACTGTAATGCATTACATTTGTATATATTACATTGCACGCTGGTCTCCTCCATCACCTCAGCACTGTTACCCTTCATTATTTTTTGTGTTCATTGCCTGTTTATTTCTTTGTTTGTTTGTTATTGTAAATTCCCTGTCCTTTCTCAGTCTGTCACACTTTTCATACCTGACCCCAGATCCCCTCAAAAACAGACCCATGTACCACATTCACAGAGGTAACTCTGCCCACCTTTTCTATTTCCTACATACATACGCACAAGCCACAAGACTATACCCAAAACACACATGCCCAAATACACATATATACACACATTCTCGTACATGCACACATATAGGCAAACACTGAATCCAAAACACAGAAACACAACAGACCCTAACGTCTGTTCAACATGAAACCACTCAGATTTCTCACCTGGAACATCCGTGGAGTTGGTTCGCAGGCAAAAAAGACTTAAGGTAATCAACCAAATAAGCAAACTACATGCAGATATATGTCTTCTTCAAGAAACTCACCTAACCGATCTGACCAGTATAAATTAAGAACACCACAATTCAACCACACCTTTTTTTTCTCATTTCAATCACAGACAGAGAGGGGTAGCCATCCTGATTCACAAAAACATTTCATTTACTCTCAACAACTCCATCACTGACTCTGAAGGACGATTTCTCATTATAAATATCATAATACATAATAACCCAATCACAGTAGCATGCATTTACGGTCCAAATAACGATGACCCATCCTTTTTCTGCAATTTTTTGCGCTCTCGACAATTTCTCCGACACCCCAATAATCATCGGAGGATTTTAATACAGTCATGAACCCATCCATGGACAGATCCAACAATCTAAAAATCACACGTAACCACCAATCAACAGAAACAATAAAACAGTTCATGAGTGATTTTGGTCTTGGCGATGTTTGGCGATTAAAATACCCAACCGATAAAAAGTTTTCATTCTTCTCATCAGCTCATCACTCCTACTCCCGTATTGACTTCTTTTTAACCAGCAACTCAATTATTTCACAAATCTCAGATATGCAAATACACCCCATTACCATCAGCGATCATGCACCTGTCTCTCTTACCTTTGATATTAATCAACCCCATATACCCTCCTACAGATGGCGATTCAACACTTCTTTACTAAATGACTCTGACTTTGACACTTTCATCAAAAGAGAGTGGGCATCCTTCCTAGAAATAAATGATTCACCAGAAATAGCTCCGTCACTACTTTGGGAAACAGGCAAAGCAGTATTAAGAGGTAAAATAATTTCATACTCCACTCACAAGAAAAAAACAGAGAACAAACAGGAAATGTATTTAGAACAGAAGATTAAAGAACTGGAAAATGCCAATACAAATAATCCCACTGCACAAATTCAAAATGATTTACGGAAACTTAAATTACAACTTAATGAATATATGAACAAGAAAACTCAATTCCTCCTACAAAGACTGAGACAGGAAAACTTTCAACACAGTAACAAACCTGGAAAATATTTAGCCAACCAAATCAAACGAAATAAAGAAAAAACAATGATCTCGACAATAATGAACTCAGCAGGAAGATTGTTCAGATTCCCAAAGAAATTAATAACACATTCAAAGATTTCTATACTAACTTATACTCACCTTCACATAAACCATCCCAAGAAGACATTGATAGATTCCTTAGCAATATTGATTTACCGCACCTCACTGAAAACCAAGCATATGCACTTGAACAACCGCTTACAATAACAGAACTCTACAGAGCACTACAGCTCATGCCTAACAATAAATCACCCGGTCCTGACGGCTTCCTGCTGAGTTCTACAAGCATTTTTGGAATATCCTATCACCCACCTTCTTTAGATTGACCGCTGAAATCAAACAAAAATCCAAACTTCCCGCAGACATGAACACTGCCGCAATAATACTGTTACTTAAACCTAATAAAGATCCCACATCCATGTCAAGCTATCGCCCACTATCACTTATCAACACAGACACCAAAATCATCAGTAAAGCATTAACATCCAGAATTGAAACCGTCATCCCATACATTATCCACCCTGATCAAACTGGATTTATTAAAGGTAGACACTCTTCTAACAATTTACGAGACTCATTAACTTAATTCACTGCTCATCTCTCACAAACACACCCACGGCCATCGTTTCATTAGATGCAGAAAAAAGCTTTTTCGATAGAGTGAATTGGGAATTTTTATTTTCCACACTTAAAAAATTTGGTTTCGGTGAATCATTTCTACACTGGGTGAGGATTTTGTACACTGCACCAATGGCCACCATCAACACCAATGGATTAACATCACAACGCTTCACTTTGCACAGGGGTACTAGGCAAGGATGCCCTCTCTCCCCACCCTTATTTGCCATATTCATAGAACCACTTATGTCACCGCCATACGCCAAAATACACTGATCACAGGAATTCAATCAAAAAATATACACCATAAAATCAGCCTTTATGCAGATGACGTTCTATTGTATTTACAAAACCCTTCCTCTTCCTTGCGTGAAACAATTTCCCTGATAAACACATTTTCTAAAATCTCTGATTACACCATTAACTGGTCAAAATCCACCATCCTCCCACTTACCCCCAACAGCTGGGATATGGCAGCCCACACCTCCCCCCTCTCACTGTGCACTGGTAATATCACATATTTAGGGATCAATATCTCCCCCAGGCTGTCAGAGTTAACCAATCTTAACTTCAACCCACTTCTCAAAACGGTAGAGGACAACCTTCAACGTTGGATGAACCTACCAATATCCCTTATAGGCAGAATAGCAACAATCAAAATGTCCATATTACCAATAATAAATTACTTTTTCTCAATGATCCCAAGCAAGCCCCCACCCTCCCGGTTTAAATCCCTAGACTCAATCATCTCAAAATTCTACTGGAAAAATAAAACCCCTAGAATCAAGTTAGCAACATTACAAAAGCCCAAAACGCAAGGAGGACTGGAAGCACCAAATTTCCACCTTTATTTCATTGCTCATCAACTCCAATATATCCACAAATGGAGAAATCCCGATCAATCCAACAATACCTGGGCAGATATAGAACAGACATTATGCAAAGATATCCATATCTCAGACCTGCCATTCATAAGCCGTTCCATCACACATCATCCATGCTTCAAAAACCCAGCCATTGCTACGACTCTGACAGCCTGGTGGAAACTTCATCAAATAACCAACTCCACAATGTTGCCTAACAAACATACTCCCATATGGAATAATCCTGATTTCTTAATGAACAAAAAACCACTCTACTTTGCATCATGGATTCTCAAAGGAATTACACACCTTCAACATATTTTTCACAATAACAATGTTACCTCATTCAGTGATTTGGTCCAGAAATACGGCATTGGGGAGAATCACTTCTTTGAATTTATTCAGATAAAATCTTGTATTAATCCAAAAATCAATATCAAAGCACATGTTTTAGATCCTCCCCACTAATATCAAACATATTAAACATCCCTTCCAGAAAAAATTGCTATCAAATATATACAAATTAATTGCTACATACGACCAAACAATATCCTCACCCTCAACAAAATGGGAACATGACCTACAGATCACCCCCAGTGCCGACTTCTGGACCCAAATCTGTAGAAACATCTTCTCCACTACAACCAACTCAAACATACAACTCATTCAATACAAAATCATCCACAGAGTACACTACACTGGGAAAAGAATGTTTAAAATGGGTTTTGCAGACACAGAAATTTGTTCGCACTGTACACAGAACACCACAGATAGTTATTTGCATGCCACATGGGACTGCACACCTATCAAACAATTTTGGCAGGACATCACCGACCTCCTCACCCAACGTCTTGGCTGCCACATCCCTCTCTCCCCTCCCTCTGTTTACTCGGTGACACATCAAACATCAACTCAACCAACATGTCTAACAGAATACTCTTGGTATCCCTAATAATCGCCAAGAAAACTATCCTCATGAACTGGAAATCAAGGAAAAAAATAACCATCTCACACTGGAAAAATCTACTGACTGAGTATATATCAATGAAAAATTATCAGCTTCTCTTAAAAATAATTCTGCCGATTTTGATTCAACCTGGATTCCATTCATTCACACAGTTAACTCTTAACACCCACTACTTCACTCACTGCCTCTTGCCTGCGAACCAACCTGGATAAATATAATTGCCACTCACTATACATTCACAGCCCCCATCCCACATCTACCATGTATTTATCATTTATTCTTATTCAGTTTACCCCACCCCTCCCCTTTTTTTTCTCCTCATCCACTTTCACTGTCTGCGCTTCCTCAAACATATTTTCCATATTTCTCTTCTGCTTTCTCTTCTCCCCTCTCCGTCTGGATTACTACCCTGTATATGACCCATTGATATCATTCAACACCATTATGATTACAGTTCTTGTATGTTATATCTTTTTAAAAATGTATTACTTTTTTTTTTCTTTTTTCTTTTTAACTTTTTTCTTTTATATATGTATATTTTTTCCTTTTTATTCATTTTTTTATTTTATTTTATTATTATTACTATTATTTTTTTTTTATTTTTTTTTTTTACTACAAAACATGCATGCACACACACCACACACATTCACACACATAAAAATGCATTACCCTCCCTTCAACCCTCCTCCCCCTCCCCCAACCCCCCCCATCCCCACCTAACCCCAACCTCTGGTCCTCCAAAGCAGTGTTATGCAGCAGCTCTGGGTTGGTATCAGCCAATTCCCTGAGGTGGTGTTAATGGTTGGATACTGATCCTTCCATCTCACACACATCGCATCATCATCCTAGCCCGACTTGAGGATAAGGCCCCACCTGAGGGTGGAGGCAGTGCCCACTACAGTCTGGCGAAATGGTTGTGGTTGTGAGCGTAACCAGGGCCCTGAAATGGGAAATCAAGATACACCCGGAAGATGAGATCTTCGCTGCTCTGTGGTGATGGAGAACCACTGAGTCTCACTGCATCATCCCCTCCCCCTGCCCCCCCCAACTCCTGTTCCTCTGATACACACTCACACACGCATTCTTACTCACATGCACACGCACACACACACACACACACACACACACACACACACACATTCATCTATAAATCAATGTTTTTTTTGTTTTTTTTCTTTCTCTTTTCTCTCACCATTATTACTATTATGGCTTCTGTTTAGAAATCTCCTTTTTTTCTCTCTTTTTTTTTTTTTTTTTTTTTTATTTATTTATTTATTCAGCATCAAAGTATTGCCTTAAGAGGGGAGGGAAAAGGAAGAAGGAAAAGAATGTTATGATTTTCACTCCACTATCAGCATCATTCACTCTGTCCTCCTCCCACACCTCCAATATGTTACTGCATGGGTTTATGATGTATACAAATTACTCAAATTAAAGATATCTGTTAAATATCTCACCACATAGGCCTACTACCTTCATATTGGTCTCAATATGTATGCACACACTTTCTCACACACCTACATACACACATACACGCTCATACACACATAGACCTCTCGTTTCCTTTCTTTCCCCTCATTCCCCAGGTTTTTTCATACCCTAATCTTGCATCTCTTTTGTACTCTAGTATTTGTACTTAGTCAGGTATATATTCTGATCTTATCCAGCACTTTTTTATTGACACAGGCTCGTAATAGAAACAGTCGCCTCAGATAAATCTCGGTTGGGCTCATTCATGACTGCCATTAGGGACACAACCGTCATGCGCTACTTATCAGATTCTGAAAGCCAATAAACAAATCTCTCTAACTTCAGAAGTTTAAGCAGGCAGCATAGCCAGCAGGTTTGCTGCTCTGATAGTAACCAGCTTTGTCATCAGCGTATTCACCTCTCGCAATTATCAGCGAATTACTTCAGACAGGTATGCAAGCGAGGACAAACTTTATATCCACACTTCCATTTTCCAGTTGACACAATCACGTTACAACATGCACCAACAAACAGATGGAATGAGGCAGATGCCTTGTCTGAATGTCCAAAACTGGCAGCTTCAAATGTGCATTTGCACGTGTTCGTGAAGTCAGCGAGGGCACGGGGTGTCCCGTGTGTCATTTAGTGCTTTAAAAGTGTACTCATGAGCGCCCCCAAAAGCTCTTCATGAGCACTTTGGTGATGTCCCCGTTCATGCGAAGGTCCCCACCACTTATCATTATCTGCAACTGACCACCATATGCTCACATCACACCACACTATGAGGGTGTTGCACATTGCATTTTAGGGCCATGAGCCCCCTATGACCAGCACACTATGGATCCACACTTTCCTGATGTTACCAAAGTATGCACTGGAGGTTAGTACTCACGGTGCAGGATGGTATTTAGCACGAGGCACAGGAGGGCAAAAACAATAGGCTGTCCAGCCCGACCTGACTGGCCCAAGATTTCAGCGTTGATCTAGTGGCCCTTTAGTAAAGCAGAGTGCTGTTCAGAGGCTATGGAAAATATAAGGTCTCTTTTCCTGTTCAGTTTGAGTGGCTCAGGTGTTACATATTCACCTTTAATTATTCAGTAAATACTCTTCTCTAGATTAACATTTTTACACAGAATCTGTTAATACCGCTGAATGTTTCAGTGAAGCAATTTAGGTTTAAGCACCATAGCTGGAGGGCCTGGCGATAAATGCAGACTTTGTCTGGCGATAAGTGCTAACTCCTTAAGTCCAGCTAACTAGCTGCTAGTCTGCTACACTACAGTAACGCCTTAAATTACAAATGCTTCAAATGTCAGAACCAGCGCAGTAAACAGGAATAAATAAACCGATCAGAGGTGGTACGTTTAGCACCTTAGTTTCACAGGGGAAGCTTCACAAGAGTACGAGAGATTTGCTGGGTTGCTTTTTGAAATTTTTGCTCAGTAACTGCTGGACTGAGACAAACGTCGTTTCCACACTTTCCCGACTCAGACAAGTAGTGAGAGCCGCAGCAAAAACTGAAGACGTGAGACTGGCAAACGGACAGCTCATACGCAATTAAAATCATTTCCAGCAGATTTCCAGTCCATTTTATCCCCCGTCTCTCGACATTTACTTCAAATGTCAGCCTCTCCTCATAGCCAGCATGTCTGCTTCTTTTGTTCTGGTAGAATATGATAGCAATTATTTTAAGGCGAGGTAAAAATGCCTGTTGCATAATTTGCAATTATAACGGCGTCCTCTCTGAGAACTTTAAGTTCACACGGCACTCCAAAGTGAAAGGAACTATAATGTATGAAGAATTAACCAAACAGACCTTAGTTATGTTAATAAAAGTTAGGTTAAACAATAAGGCTGGGATCAGTTAACATCATGCAGCAGTAACGCTGATCTGTATATCGTATGGATGGGCTTGTGCCGGTATACTCCTGTTTTTGCAGATTACACAGCAGCTGACAAACAATGGTGTTTGACAAATAGCTACTTCATCCCAATACACATTTTGCAATATACTGCAATATTTTCCACAGCCCCATGGGAATATGTACTTACATATACAGTACACTCCAATGAAATATTTATGGAAAAAACAATAAAAAGAGTCTTAGTTTGGTGTTGAGTCCCCACAAGCTGCCAGAACAGCTATGAGCTGTGGCTTACAGTGTTCAAGTGTAAAAGCTTACTGGAGGGATGGAGTACTTTTCTCTCTAGAGATATTCTCTCATTTGGTGTTGTGATTATGGTGACAGAGAGCGCTGTCTAACACGCTGTTCATAAATCTCCCATGTGAATTCAGCAGGTCTGAGATCTGGTGATTGTGAAGGTGGTGGAGTATGTTTAAGATAATACTCATAAAACCATTCAGTGACCCCTTGTGTTCAGTGGCGTTTGGGCCATTGTCATCCTGGAAGAGACCCCTCCCATCATGGTATGAATGCATCATCATAGGATATAAAGGTGATCACACAGAATAACTCAGCAGTGATTTACAGGGACTCCTCTGTCTTTAAGAGGATGAGTGGACCAAACCATGTCAGGAAAATGAACAGAAACGTCTTGTCACCTACCTGTACCTATTGCTAATTTCAACAATCCTAGCACATGATATCAATATCTATACACACATCTATATCCTTTCTACCTTCCTGTCCATCCATTTTCCCTCTGTCAGTCGTAAAAATCCTGGTTTTAAACCATCTCTCACAAAGTACATTAGGTATCCACTATCCACTCGGGAACACAGTGCATGGCTGAAAGTTGTAGAGTTAACACTAAAAATTTGTCTTACTGTTTGTGACAAGTATTTCTGTGCACATCTATTCAAATAGATTTAAGATTTTAGCTTTGTTTTTAAAGGAGGGCTATCATCAAAAAATTTCTGCCCTCCTGTTATTTCAATTTGTTAATCTCCTGCTAGTTAAACTGCATTCATATAGCTCACTTGGCTAATTGACGAAAAAATGGAATTTAATTGAGCCCATTGGACACCGCCATTATTTTCCGTAGCACCTGTTGCGTCTGATTCTCGGGCGCGATATCAATCAAGTCAAAATTGCCAGGTCTGTCTTCCAGGCATCGTTCTCCATTGTTTAATTGAGAGCAAATTAGTTAAATTTGGATGATACTAAATTGGGAGGTTTGGCAAATAGTTTAGACTCTACTAAAGTGATTCAGGAGGATTTGGATAGAATCCAGAGTTGGGCAGAAATGTGGCAAATGAAATTTAATTTAGCAAAATGTAAAGTTGTACATGTAGGTAATAAAAACATTAGACAGGATTAAATGGGAGGTTTAAAACTGGAATGTGCTCCACATGAAAAGATCTGGGAGTTTGTTGACTAAACCCTCACAGGTTCTAGTCATTGTGCCCTAACAGTTAAAAAATGGTTGGATGCTGGGATACTTTGTCAAAAGTATTGATACAAATCTGAAATACTTCTCTTGTACAACACATTCGTCAGACCACATTTGGAGTATTGTTTTTTTTTTGGGGACCATACTTTAAAAGATCTAGAGGCTCTAGAAAAGTTTCAGAGAAAAGCAACTAAGCTGATTCCGGGAATAAAAGATGAAAGCTATGAGAAGAGGCTGAAGATCCTTAATCTCTTTAGTCTTGGAAAAGGAGACTGATTGAGGTCTTTAAATATGTTAAAGGGTCCAAAGTGAATTATGTAGGATTCCTTTGGCCAAGTTCTGTTAGTAAACTTTCAGGGAACATTATAAATGGAAGTTGACCAAGGATAAATTTAGCACTGATATTAGGAAATATTTTTTCACCCAAAGAGTAATTTATCCAGCTTGCCTGAACAAATTGTTGAGGCAGAAACCTTGGCAATTTTCAAGAGCAGGCTTGACTTAAAGCTAGATACCATTGAGCCATTGAGTATCTGAAGTGATATATTCACAATAGTTAAAAGAAACTGGCGAGCCTAGTTGGGCTGAACGGCCTGTTCTCGCCACTCATGTTATGTTATGTTATGCTAATGAGATTTTCTCATCAGTGAACAGACCCGAAATCGCTTTGAAAATGCTGCATTGTCAAACATACGATTGTGTCAACGACACTAAACAGAAGATGGCCAGTGTGACAATGCACACGTTCCCAAAGGATGTGGGTTTTGTCAAGTTGGGTTATAAACTCACACAATGGCACAATGCATATCACTGTTCAGGGATGTTTTGTTTACACTCTCAGCAGCCGCATGAACATCACGATTCCGTGCTTTTGCGGGCTGAAACTCTGTAGCTTGTGTTCAAAACAATGGCGGCCTCCGTTTTGGATTTTATCATGGAAATTACGGGCACTTATCGCCAATTATGTGGAAAGGACTAATTATCTTGCGGAAATACTTGAAGCGGGTGCTGTTGAACTTCAGTGCAGTTAATACAAGTTGAAACAGGTAAGCGTGATAATCCTCCTTTAATGAAATGGCATTTGAATGTGACTGTGTATTGTCTCCAGAATACACACTGACTGGGACGATGAGTAATTCTGCACAGGGCCATTGTTCCTCTCCAGACCTCCATGACACAGCGCCGGTATTAATCAACTCAAAATTGCCAGTTGTCAGCTGTAAAATTCTCCATTGTGTTCTGCTGAATTCACTTAACCCCGACATACTCCTGTTAAGGACATAAAATCATGTTTGGCCTCCAGACGTATTTAATTATGTGAAGTCTATTAAGTTATTTTATTGTGTGTCACTTCCTCTAACAGGCTGGTGCGGGTAATGGGTGAAAGAGAGTTCACAAAACAGGTAACTCACAAAACCTCTTTTACATTAATTATAACCATTGCTGAAAAGAGCTCACCAACCTTATAAAATGGTGCTTTTTTAACAATGTCAAAACATGCTGAAATATGCAAAAGCAGCAGCGAGATTTCTTTGTTTTTCAAAAAAAAAAAACAACTATGTGTCCAGTCTAAAATTGTTCTGTCGCTTAGTTACCACCAAGCTGGAAACAATTTTGGTATAACTTGTCTGAATGCCTAATTGTGCGTCCAAGGATTAATTATTCTAATGGACTGAGAAAATAATATGTTTAAATGGAAGATAAAAGCACATTTATAATATTTCTGCTCAGATCGTGTAAAACATTTTTCAAAACCCTCGAAACCCAGTGTTCTGGGTAATAATTGAACAGCATCAGTTCTGCATTCTGTAACCTCACTCATACTCTCCACTGCTATTTAGCCTCTAATTGCGACGAAACAGGAAATTCTAGATCCACTGGGACCTGCTTCCAGTGAGGGGGAAAGAGGGACTGGTAAAGCAATTACTGCCCCCAGCACCCTCCCCGGCACCATCTTTTGTTTAAGGTGTCGACAGATATCTTGAGATGTTCAGAAGATTGTTCAAGTAACCAGCAATGAGCCGAGCTGTGCTGGAATCAGAAATTGCCTGGCCTCAGCTTGTGCCATGCATCTCACCGGCGAATGTGAGTTTTGTCAAATGAGAGCTGTTCCACAGAGATCCGTCAACAATGTTACTGTTACCGTGTGGAATAAAGTCAGCTGCTGGGGGTTTGTGTCCGACAGAGAGAGTCTCAAACCACAAACACAAACTCCTCTCTTTACAGAGGATATGTGTGCGTCACACACGCTCACTGCGTGTGCGTGAGTGTGTGTATGTGTGTGAGTGAATGTGTGTGTGTATGTGTGTGAGTGTGTGTGTGTGCTTCTGTGAGAATATGAGTGTTTGTCTGTCAGCGTAAGATGTTAAGCATGTATGGGTCTGTGTATGCGTGTGTGTTAGGATGTGAGGATCCTTATGTTTATGTGGGTGCCTGTGTGCATGTGTTTGACGAGTGCACACATTTTTGTGTGTCTTTGCGCTCCTGTGTGTGTTTGTTTGCGCACGTGTACCTGTTTGAGTTTGACAGCACATTACATCCCATAACAATGATTTCACATTGTTTTCAGCGGCTACTTATTGCTAAATTACAGGTCTTCCTGAGTGATGTAACTCAGCCATTATGAGGCCAATGTCAGCACATTAACCCTCCCCTTCAGTATTTTAAAGCACAATAGAGCATCCCACAGCACTGCTTCAGTGCTCCACTTATTTAACTTTATTTTGAATGACACTCGACCAAAAACACCATCATAATGTAAATTGCTCAAGTGGCCACCACAGTATCCATCGACCTGAACTACAGCTCCCATGTTGATGTTAATTCAGCGACCGGAGATTTGCCCTCTATGAAACCATCACCAAAATAACTGTGTAATAAGCAATTCCCAGTTCCTGACCAATGGCTGAGAATTATCACAGAGACAGAAGTCTCTTGATTGGCCTATTATTACCCCCCACCTATTAGGTAACTTAGGGCTACACATCCCAGTTACTGGAGGCTGACTGTCTTGCAAACTTCATTGTTTAACCATAATTTGGTTCACCTGATTCTATTAATTATCAGCTACGTAAATGGGGCCACCAGCTGTTGGATGAAGTTTACTTTGCTGGAGTTGGACTGAGAGCCTCCAGCACAGTAGATCTCCAGGAACAGGGTTGGATAGCCCTGCTCTAGTAATTGAATGAGGTGCACTTTTTTTCAGAGAGGTAGCTGACACCTACAGGATGGTAGATCTCCAGGAACAGGGTTGGGTAGCGTTGTACTCACAGGGGAAAAATGTTTTTTGGCCTGTCTCCACTGTGGAAGCCATCAGGTCTCAACAGAGCCATCTAAAAGACTGATGCATGAAAGCTCCAAGACCTACTGATCCCACCAGGAAAAAAGCCTTTAAATCATTCAAAATGTTTTCCTTAAACTTAAGAACTACCGTTAACTACAATAAGGATACATTTATTACCATCCGGTAATGCAGTACTTAGCATTAACTAACAGTTAATGAACAAATAACATATGCATAAGAGCGCTGAATATGCATTATATAACCATAATTATACATTTATTAATACTCTTCTTCACCCTTATTGAAAAAGATGAAAAATCCCTTAATTATCCCTTAAGTAACACTTCAAACTATTGAGCTGTTTAGTTAACTTAAACACTGTGAGTACACATTATTACTAAGACACATTAGTAAAATGTTAATTAATTGTTAGTTAATGCTTATTACTCCATTAACTAATGCTTATTAATGTACCGTTATTATAAAGTGTTACCGAATCATTTGGTTCTAACTTTGTGGGTTAACTGATGATGGCTTTTCTAAGCAGGTGCCCTCACCCTGAGCAGCAGTTGTTGGCCCTCCTGACAGCTGCACATGCCCCTCCTGCAGATGCCCTTCTGGCTGCAGTTGTTGGCGCAGGTGGCGGTATCCCGGGCGACAGTGGCAGGTGCCGTTGACGCAGTAGCCCTGGTTCCTGGTCCGAGCAGTCGTTGAGGCAGTGGCCCGAGGAGCAGCCATCGCCCGCGTAAGCCTCCTCGCAGATGCACTCCCCATCGATGCACAGGCCCCACCCAGAGCAGTCGCCCGGGCAACGGGGCTCCGAGCAGTTCTCCCCGCCGAAGTCATGATCACAGACGCACTCGCCCTCCACGCACACGCCCCGCCCTGAGCAGTTGCCCGGGCAACCTGGCTCGAGCAGTTCTTGCCCGTCCAGCTGTCCTTGCACACGCAGCCGCACACGTCCATGCTGAAGACACCATGGCCACTGCAGTGGGGGACAAAGTCCAGCTGGCCTGGGGGACGAGAATTACGAAACCATTTACCTCTGAGGCACCGTGAGCTCCATAATTCACTGGACAGTGACACATTTTATGATATTTTGGTTCTGTTGGCTGAGTCGATCACCATATCTGAACCCAACTGCAGAGCCAAGTTCTAAAAGTATCTGAGTCACATTTTCTCACACTGTGAGCTAAGGATGGGAAACGTCTTTTATTGTTACCTAGGTTCACTGCCTCAATTTTCTCAAAATAGACATTTTGTGACATAAATACGTTTAGCTTGGGGTTTTCAATTGTACAGCATTTTACTTGCTGAAGAAGAGACTGAAGGTAAAAAGTCCCAGAAACAGTCAGGAACTGAAGACGCTGCAGTACAGGCCTGGCAGAGCATCAGCAGGGAGGAAACCCAGCGTCTGCTGATATCTGTGTGTCACAGACTTACAGCAGTCAGTGCATGGAAAGGATGGGGGACCAAATGTTAGAAATTATTATTTTATTCTTCATGATGTTAAACTGTCCAATATTTCTTATGTTGACAAAAAAGCACAGGGGATTATGAACAAAATGTGCTGTCATTTCTAAAGTTTGTCCAATATACAGTGTATGGATGAAAACACCTTTAAATTAAAGCTTCCAGTCTGTACTGCAACTTCTTTGTCACTGTATCCTTTCAAACTCAGAGTGCGAGCCTGTAGAACCAAAATTAAAACTGTGTTACTGTCCGATGAATACTGATGCTCACTGTGTATCATCACACAAATAACACAGATTAGGATGCTCTTAACTGAAAAATATAATGCTGATGTTCTAACTGCAGCTGGTGACTAAACACAAAGGGGGTTTTTTATTTTTATTTATTTCCGTTTTATTTCAACAGGGTAACCCTTTCAGTTAGGAAACTGCTCTTCCAAGGGGCCCTGCACAATAAAAATAAACAAAAACATTAACCAAACCAACGAGTGACAAAGTGTAGAATACATAGAGATACATACTCATAAGACAAGGGGGGGGATATACAAAAAAAAATAAAAAAAAGATTCTGAAAAATAAAACTTTCCATATAAACCTACTGTCCAAAGAGCAAATTATCACAAATGTTTGATGTATTTACCCACTGTAAGTAAACATGTCAATTCCTAGGAGTTTAAATCACTAAGAGTATGTCAGGCAGGGTATTTTACTTCCATTCCAGCAGTGACTCAGTGATTTGTTTCCAATATTTTATACAGGTGTATAAATACATATAGGATAGATGGAACTCATAATGGTGAGTTGACATTCAAAAAAGCAAGATTACCAGGGTGTGTACAGATGATATGGTCACATTTCACAGTCAATTGGCAAGACGTATACACAGCACAATCTCAACACAGGCCGTAAAGTTCCCAAAATCCATCTTTCATGCAGCTAAATTCAATCCCATGCGTCTCAAATCCTTTAATAACAAGGACCAAAGCCAGTTTGCAGTACTGCACAGTTTAAATAAGTCTCACATTCGAGCTCATATATCACATGTCCTGGGAATTCCCTGAAATGGCAGAGTGGAAAGCAGAATTTGGTCCCGTTTATGTTTCTTAAATGATGATGCGGAGGTGGGCAGGGCCCTATAGACTCACCAATGACAGCGCTCTCTCTGGAAACAGCATCTAAATCAAACTCAGACTTACTGCCTAAACTGAAGGTGTTAGGGACCAAATCTGTGGTTCTTGTATCAAAATGCACGATAAATAAATTTAGTAGTTTTAATTTTTAAAATGTAGTGTCCTAGCTGCCCTAAAATTTTAAGTTCACTGAATTTAAGACGAGTTGCAGTAATTTGGTAATGAGTGAAATCGACCACAACTTTTCATCTTAAATTCAGTTAACTTAAAATTTTAAAGCAGCCAGTGTGTGTACACTCAGTGGGCAGGGCTTGACTGACTCACCAATGGCAGCGCTCTCTCCACAGCAGCTGGAACCGCTTTGGGCCCTGAGCAGAGACACCTTAAACCTGGGGTTCCACCGGGGTTCCCCCCCACCCAGGGCTGGGCATCGAATCCAGATCCACAGAACACAAAGACTCCAGGGGGACATTGATGTTGTAGATGTGGTTGAAGACCACAGACTGGTCCTTCGATGTTTGGTTACCCGACCTGAGATCCCCGTCCAGGGCCTACCGTCGGACGCGGGCGGTCCTAACAAGCCCCTCCCCCTGCACAGAGGTTCCCATCAGACCCACAGCAACCAAGGCCAGGCCAACCAATGAGATCTTCAATGCCATGGTGCTCCCACAATGCATCAGTCCTTCTTAATGGACCAGAAGAAACCATCCAAGAGCAAGATCAGGACCGGATCTGCTGGAAATGAAGAAAAAAGGGAAAGAGAGTCTGGGTCAATTAGAGATAATTGAAATTTCAATTTAAAAAAAAGCACGACCTGTCAGTGACGACACCATGACCTCTACTTTCTCACAAATTTTCCAATTCCATATGGTTTTAAATACAACATGGCTAATTGGGTTACTTCACAAGACCTTTGAGAAATACCAACACATTACCAACACTTGTTTAATCACAGTTTTACTATGGACATAATTTCTCAGCCTTCATCATAATTGAGAATTCTTCTCTTCATTGAAATGGGCAAATAACTTAAAAAGGGGAAAAAAAAATCCATCATAAAATTCATTACAGGGAGAAGATGACTCTCGATAATAGACTTCACCATAAAGCCCCTGGTCAGAGAGTGATTATCTACAGTGACATTTTTTGTCTGTGTGTGAGGGGAGGATCGTTTCGGGACTATAAACCCTTTATCAACACGGAATCTGCAGAATACAGATGGGAGACTCGCTCGTGGTGAATGGCATTTCCATCCATGCTGCTTTTTGAGATAGAGAGAATAATACAACATTTGTCTGAACACCTCAGCCTACTTTTCTGGAGTCTGGGACACAATACTCTGATGTTGAGCAGCATAAACAGAGCTCTTCCAAATACGCATGCCTGGTGTTCCGTTTTAAAACTATTTTTATAACACGGCTGGACAATATGAATTCCTGATCTGAATACTTGATTTAAAAGGGTTTTCTGCAAGTTTGCAAAGAATTCTATCTTACATTAGTACTAAATCCCCTATACATCCCCCTCATCTCCCCAGCAAATTACTGACCCCGCCCCCACCGCACCCTCTCTGACTGCATACCAAGTTTTCCGCTGCCCTAAGTTGGCAATGTGTTTTTAAGCCACCAATGTCCAGTTTGGACCTTTTCTGGATCCGGCCACTTGTTGTCCCAGATGAGGACATCAGGTTCTTAATAAAGGCACTTTCAGACTTCAGGGGACTCGCTTCACCAGTAATAAAAAACCAATAAGAAGTCAAAATTGTAGACGTCATGGGGTTCATTGAAGGAGAAAACTTCTGATGCTGCTGGTGCCAGATCAATCCAACCTCACCTAGGCCTTCGAAGGCTGCATGTCTAGGCTCCTACATCATTGGAGGCTGTTCCATTGTGAAGGTGCTTTTGAATACAGCTGAGAAATGCAGCCTTCATCTCGCCTGATATGTGACGGATATGTCAACACAGAAACAAAATGTAGGCGAGCTGACAATTCTGTCTGATATCAGGCTTGATGAAGGCTGCATTTATCAGCTGTGTTCGAAAGCGACTCTCAATGGAAATGCAGCCTTCATCTTCTCGGCTGCATTTTTAAACTGCAGCCTATGCCTTGAGAAACGACCATTATGTCGTTTCAGCTACTGTCTGAGGTTTGTCCGAGGTTATTTTTCAGATGGCAGTAACTGGGGCAGGCGTCAGTGACAACATACACTCACGTCACCCACCATTCCTCTTGCGTGAGGAGAGTACCTACCCCCGAGCGACAGCTACAAAATGTATTCAAAACACAATTCTAAAAACTACAACTCCCAGTTCCTGCAGTGCGGACACAACAAAAAAAGTTCATAATTCCTGGAACAGTTCTTAAGGCTTTTACAAAGTTCCCATAGTCTGAAAGCGCCTCTTGTTTCAGAGTACACTGTGGGCTGCTCTTCTGCATTACATCACCCAGTAATCAATTTTATTTTACGGTCTTATTTATTTTGTTTTTCCATTGGCATTGGTCCAGAACCTCCCTCCCATTCATCCAGAAATCCTCTCGCTCACTCCACCTGCTGTTCTTTAATGGCTTACTGGCACTGGTGTGGCCTCCTTAAGGTTATAATGCTTGTCACAGCCGTGATGAATTGCACTCAGAGGCAAAATCGTCCCAGGGGCGGACATAATGAAAGGACATACGGTCGCGGAGCGTGTCAGTCATTCTGCGGGCTGCATGCGGGAGGTGAGGCCGCTAAATAAAATGAGCGATGCGTTTAAAGCGTGCAGCATGCGCCACACCGCTGATTTACGATAGCGGCCTTGCAGGAGAGAGCAGAGATATCTCCCTACTCCAGCCCTTCTGCGCACACAGGAGGATCCGACTCAGCGTGTCACAAAACCAAATTCACGCAAACGCCTGAGACAGGACATGGCCGGCAAGATAAACATGCGTTTTAGCTTTGACCTCCCGTTATTCTTCATGGTGAGGTAACTATAGGTCTGAGTTTTTGAGGAGAAAAAAAAATTTAAGTTATAAATCAAAGCTGTAGAAAATGTCAGCTGAATGATGTGGTTTCACTTATGGTGCAGTCCTGAAATATTTGGCTAGTGAAAAATTTTTCCTTTTTTTTTGGGCTCTATGCGAGTACATTGGATGTAAATTTGAATTTAATGTGACAAAGAATATTATGTTAAATTATAGGCAGTCAGTTTCAATTCCACGGTATGTCCTTCCATATTGTATGACCCATGCAGCAATCACTTCCTGTGCTGTCAATTTCAAATACTTAAATTTTAAATTCTGCTGCTAACTACCACTGAGGACCAGGAAAAATGATTGGCTGGTGCACTACCCTAATAACACAAGGTAGAGAATATGATAATAAAATAAAAATAAAAAATTATGTATACATATAAATAAAAGGTAACACTTTATATTAAGGCTCTTGTAATAATTGGTAATTAATACTTAATAATTCACTTATAAGACCTTATAAAATTGTTATAAGAGTCAATAAAAGCATGATTGACACATTTATCAATGCTTTCTGCATAGAAATTTATAGGCTCTTATTAGACACTTCTTAATAATTTAAATAACTGTTATAACCATGAATTAGATATTTATTATCCTTAGACTTTATAATGGACAACGAGAGAGTAATTAACACAGTTATTATTGGTTTATTAGACACTTGTAGCAAGTTATTAGAATATTCTTAATGTTTATAGCCAGCTTATAAAGATTAATAAGATTTTTATTAACATTAATAAGATTATGTAAGTGTTAATAGAAATAATTAACTTAATCATTGTTGCTTCTTAGTACCCCTACTAGCACATACTTTAAACTTATTTATAAGTTATATATACTTTATGAACCTTAATAAGATGTTTATTAACATTAATAAGACTTAATAATGACTGTTAATAATAGCATAAAACAAATCTTGGCTTATAAGATATTAATGAGCACTTAATAGAAAATTGTTGACAGTTTGTAGACCACCTAATAACATTACTAAGATGTTTATAATTTTAATTAGACTAAATGAGTGTTAATAATAAAGTGCCATAAAACACATTTGTTAGTGGCTTATGAGATAATTATTAGAAACGTGCTAACAGTTTACAGACCATACAACAATGTTAATAAGATGTTTAATGACAGTCATAAGACTACTAGATGGTAATAGATTATTTACAAAGGACTTATGAACAATTACCAATTCTACTTCACAGCTACTGGTTCCAAAGTGGTAACAGTGTTTTATTAAGATTAAAAAATCTTTTATAATGCACTTATTTACAATTAACAATGCTCATTTGCAGCTACTAGATCTACAGTGGGAACAGTGTCTAATAAGGTCTTATACAGTAAGTGACTTATTAACTCTTAATTACCACAAATTACATGGAGCTCAATATGAAGTGTTACCCTGAACAGGAATGTGCCCTCATTATCCCTCAGGTCTGAGCTCGGGTTCAGGGTTTTGTTTGCTTGCTGAAATGTGAATATGACATGTGTAACAAACAAGGAAACAGACATGGTCTCAAGCAAGGGAAAGGTGCAACTTTCACTCTCGAGTCACAATATTGAAGGCCAGATAATGTATGACCGTAATGTCAATATTTTTATCAACAATGCAGGAATAAACCCATAATTCTGTACCCTGAGAGCAGGAGCTGTCCTTCTGTTTAGCTCAGTAATATTTATATTTTTGTTTGCAGCTCAAAGCCAGTGTTTTTGGGCACAGCTTTGCCTTCATCACTGTTGTGTGTAAAGTACGATGGTCAGTGTTCAATCAACTCTCACAGAGCACGTGTTGTATATGCTAAACTCAGACGCTTTTTGTCAGAGTTGTAGTAATAATGGGATTTTTTTGTGCAGTGTTGGTCTTTGGTCCAGCCGGAACTTGCCGAGGTCCAGACCAGTTCTTGGCTAACAAGGTCAAGATGGCGACAGGTCCTGATTGGTTACTTCAACTTGGCGCAGGAGGTACTGTGTGTGTGTGTGTGTGTGTTGGGGGGGGGGTCAGGAGGGCTGGTGCACTGTCCAGCGGAAGCACTGGGGCGTGTGGCTCTCTGGCATAACATCCTCTAACTGTCCCAGCTGGACTCCCAACACTGTAAATTACCCCTCAGGGCAAAAAGACAGCCCTTTCACCCTTAGTTGGGCTCAGATTCAAGTTCAGGTCACAGCATAGAGGCTCAGAAAGAAGTTTTTTAATTTCCTTCTTTCGTATGTGTGTTTTCTGCATGGCACCATCATCGCCCACGGTGCCTGTAAGCTGAAATCTGCTTTGGAAGCCAGTCAAAGCACAATATTGCGAGAAGCTGTTTTACATTTGCTGAAATGCAAATGGTGCAAAGCAATATGAGGAAAAACATAATCTTGGTTATTAGAATTTACATCGGCATGTTCATTATGAAAAGTGTTATTTCAGTTTATAGTTGCGGTGTAATTCCAAGACAATTAAAAAATAACAAAACTCATCATAATAATAAAGGGATTTTCCCGCAGTAAAATCTTAATGGAAAAAAGCAATTTAATCTGTTTATTGGCCGATTTTCAGAAGCATCGCTTAGCATGAAACCCTGAAAATAATAGGCTTCCTAATTGTGAGATGGTAATGTAATTTTACAGGAAGCCAGTCTTGCACGTGCATTAAATGATTATCTGATGCAAAATTTCATCTGGCAAGGGCCTCACCTTTTAAGCAGATGAAGGAAGGACAGAGCTGGGAAGACTCGCTATTTTTCAAGCTTGCTACAATATTAAAATATGCATGAGATGCATTACTTATCTGTCAGGCAATTTTCTGTGGATTTCACAACATGCAGCTGGTACAGTGCAGGAAAGAAATGGCCACAACTTCTCATCAAGTTCTTGACTTTAAAATACCGTATTAGATGAGCCAAAGAGGAAGAACAGATGCCCTTATTTTTGCCATCTCTCCGAGTCAATCCGCTCGTGGGCATCAAGTTGGCTCCCTGTGTTGCCAGTAAATGTGAATTTTGCAGCATGATTTTATACAGCCATTCCCAACAACAATTTTGCTTCACCTTTTCAGAAAAAAGAACACAAGTGCTTTCACCTCGGCTTAAACTCAATACTGTCGTCAGGACAAACAATTCAATATGTCAGGACACTTTGACAGCAATCGCTGTTTTCACCTTCCTCCTCGGAGTGATGGTGAATGCAGGCCCGAACGTCTCACACCGGGAATGCATGTCAGCTCATGGCAGATAAACGACCGGCACTACCTACCAGAGTCATTCTCCGGACCCGACAATTAGGTTTTTAACTCAATTGCTGAACCCTTGCTTTTATCGGTGAAACACATCAGCTTAGTTTGGCCTTAATCAGGGGTTACACTGAACAACTACAGCTGAGAACACAAGCAGAATGGAGAGTTATCACTGGCTCTTTACGCCAAAGCACTAAAGTGACATCGTGATTGAGGTGTTACTGGATGTATTGACAGGGAAGCTATGATGTGCGCGTCCTTACGAGTGCATTTACCAATGAAAGCGGAGGTCAAGGTTAGCTGGATGTGACACAAATATAATCCTGGTATTCTCTCGGTGGAAATGAAATGAATTGAATGAAAAAAAATGAAATATTCTGGCATAAATTCTACCTGTTAAAAAACGAACTTGTTTTCAAAGACGCTTCTGAAGAGCGACTTAGGTCTTGGGTCAATCTTACAGCGGTGAGGATCGATTGAGACGCAAGAGCCAAAGAATTACGAATAACATCTCGAGGGAAAACGAGACCCCTCATGGCCTGTGTATATTAAGGATGAAGAGCTGACATTCACAGGTCAGGTGTTTTTTTCCTTGGTTTTATTTTGTTTCATATTAGAATTATCCTGACCTGAATGTTTCAGTGCAGTGAATCATGTGAAAATATATTACCTGATGCTTCGGTGATATCTAACCCCTGTCTGCTGTCAAAATGGCTGCTATTTGAGATCGATGATTGACTTCACACAAAAGTAAATATTTGTGGGCATTAGCATTGCATTTCAAAACTGTTCTCTGGAATTTAGGTGCACCGTGGACTAATAAGTGGAACTAGTTCAGGCAGGAAACTCGGGTCATTCTACACCACCTAAAATAGTCTGCGTGATCCAGTGCTAAGCAGTCACAGAGCTGCAACAGCAATGATCCTATTACGTTGCTCTGTGTAAGCACAATCAGCATGAACACCTTTGCTGCTCAATTCTGATGCCTCGCGCGCAAGGTGAGAAATGTGTTTTTGCTTGTTTGCAAGCCGGCTGTAAATTTAACTCAGCTCCTGGCCTGATAAATAAAGTTGGTGTGTCTGATTTTTGAGAAGGAGATCGACCTGTTGCTTTGAATTATTTCAGCCAGCACGACCATAGGTTGCATAAGGCTGTTTGCAATCAGGCATTTGTGGCGTGTCAAGTGTTTGCAGTGCATTCGGTTATGAAGGGCGTTTTTATTTATCGCAGTCAGTGCTAAAGGTGCTGTTTTAAAGGGTGGATATTATGATACACTAACTCTCACGAAGTATCATTAGACTTGTTAAGGCCGTTTCATCATTTACCTCACTTGTTGCTATGCTTCCAAGTCAATGTACCGAGTAATCTAGCATTTAAGGTAAACACCAGCATGTGTATCTTTTTAAACTTTTGTATCGGTCTGCTTGCGCGTATTTTACCATGGCATGTTGCACTTGTATATTCATTCGTATTCACAATCGTTTCATGTTCAGAAAGCGAAATCTGTTTTTAAATTGTATCTTCAGTGCTTAGCTAAGCGCATGAGATATTGATCATGGTTGTAAGTCAGAACAGAGCAAAATGTTCGAGCAAGCTATTCATACGGGAGCCTATCTTGTCTGATTGCAAATGAGATGCGTTGATATTTTAATATTCGCGCTAAACTGGAGTCTGCTTTCACGACTGTAGAATTGGGCGGCATTGAAGCGAATGATTTACTGGTCCTTTTTCACCGGAACGAAAGTTTAGTTTGGCTTCGCCTGAGCAACTTAGAACTTTGGCTGTTTTCTTACTTCGGAATGAAACTCCCTATTCGAGTGGTAGTTGACGAAAAGTTCAATTTAAAAAAATAAATAAATAAATAAAAAATAAAATAAAAAGGTTGCAATGCAAATTACACACATTAGCAATCATAAAATTTATCAGACTGGAAGAACTTTTTAAGTAGCACAATCACCAGACAGAATACTAGTACTTTTCTTCCTTATATTACCCACGATGCCATCTGACATTGAGAACATGGCGTTCGGATTGACTGGCTACCTGGGTTGCGTTTTGCTGCTCACGTGCTTCTACAATGTTTTGTGTTGCTCCACACTCTGCACACAGGTTTCTTGATGGCGAGTAGTCACATTTCTGCGCTTGTGATACCATTCCAATAATTCAGAAACATTCACCGAAAATAATTTCCTCGTGAAAGCACCAGTCGAATGCATTCTCAGTTTGTTGGCATAAATTTGCATTATTTTATAAAAATAATAATAATTGCATTTCCACTTGGATATGGGAATAACATGAAACCGCTTTTTGTTCATTTTTCCTCATGCAGGATTAATTCTGATGTGACTCTGTATTTTTAAATGTCCTGCCCAACTGGTTAAATTTGACAATTCTAAATGTAATAAGTTTTGATCAGTCATGTCACATTTTGTCTACTATAAAGGGGGTGTTATTATGCTAGATAAATTTGCTGTGAACTTTCATGCGGCCTGGATGAAGTTCTCCTGTTTTGCTGGACACTAATACATTTACTGTTGCCCATCCTCTTGACTAAGCTGTGAACTTTGTGTACGTGGAGAATGCTGTTGCTCTAGTGAATATCTATGGTTGTCCGCTGACATTTATCTAGTTTAATTTTGCTGTTTGCAATGCCTGCAGCCACCCAAAGTGGTGTGTTCCTGGTGTCATTCTGTGATTACCAATAGAAATGATGAAATAAACCACGATGAATCCTACTGCAATGAATTATACGAACTGTAGTGCAAGAAATCACAATCTTACGAATCATAATGTAAGAAATCACAGTGCAATGATCAAATTGAACAAATCGGCATGAAAATCTCATGTTGAATATAATGGACCGTAATGTGTTGAAATGCAGTAGATCTCAAAATGTATGGAGCGCTTTGAAACTATGAAATGAGATGCATGAATTGCAAATATTTAAATGCAGTGAATTTCACATGAAATTCAGTTAAATTATCCATGGACAAATGCAGTGAATCAATCTGTTGATATGCAGTTATTGAAATGAATTAAATCTAAATGATTTCGAGAAACCTCATTTTCTGATGATGCTGGTCCTCTTTGTTTGTTGGGGGGGATTTTCGTATGGTTTTGGAAACTTGGCAGTGGATTTTATGGCCCCTTCAGAAATTAATTGTAGAGCATTGATTGAATTGTGATCGCATGTGCACTTGGGGCAACAATAGAGCAAAGCTGACTCTGGTATGTTTGAATATGAAGCTGCTTATATGTTGTCAACGAAGATATTATGCAGTTTGCCTTCCTCAGTGAATTTCTGCACAAATACCTTGTCCCCCAAATAAATGTGATGTCATTTAAATCATAAAATCCTTGAACTTTGAGCTTCTTCGGTTGAACTTTTGTATCTGACATTGCTATAAATGTGTTTGCATATGCTGTGTTCTAAAACATTGAGACATAATGTCATTATAGAAGGAGTTTAGGATCTCTCATCATTATTAGTCAATCTAACCATTTGTTTTCTTCTATTTCATGTTACATAAAACTGCAATACCAACCAATGGGAGACCTCTCAAGCCTCTGTTCACTATGGCTGCTGGGGAACCTACACAAGAGTCCGGTTTGCCTTGCGCCACCTCATCCCTGGACTAGCTTTGGGACTTTTTCTCTCCTGAGCTGCCCACTCCTTCTGAATCTGCAAGGCGTCAACAGCTGCAAAACCTTCCCTGCATCTTAAATGAAAGATTTGGGTTCAGAGGTCTTCAGATGTATATGAACTTTGCCTTTTGACCTTGTTAAAACTAAACATGTCTGTATGTATAGATTGTGTATTTTTCACAGTTGTCATGGTATCTTCTCTTAAGCCTCTTATCATTTTGCAACAGCGCAGATGGTTGGCTGGGTCATGCTTAGTACGTCCATTCTTGATCAAGCCTAACGGGTCCAGCGAGGAACCAGGCTACACATAGTAAGGTCATGATGCATTTAAAAGTATGTTTATTCTTGATCCAGGTAATTGCATTGGTGGTAGCAGACGCGCGCTAAAGGCTTGACAGCCTTTAGCAGCTAATGTTTTGACCCTGGATATCTCTATGGACTTCCTGGTCATCCAGGAGGCAGTGGATGCTCCACTCTACACATAGTTTATTTCACTAGGTAGAATGTTTCTCAGGACCAAGATGACGCTCATCTTGCCTCTGTGCATCTGTCAGGGTTGCAGATGTGCGCTAGAGGGAGCGGCGCGTACCTGTTCTCTAGAGGGTGGCGAGACCCTGCCCGCAGGTACAGATCTAAAAAACCAAGCGGTGTGCTCTTTAAAATCTAAATGCGCCTAACGGGTCCAGCGAGGAGACAGGCTACGCATAGTTTAGTTGCTCACTTAATTTAGCTTCTCTTGCTGGTGATGGTTCTGCTGTTTTGGGGGATTCATAAGTTCTGCTCCCTACCTAATTTTGTAGTTGTTTAGTATGTTCTTGTCTATGCATGGTAGAGAGCACCTCCAGAGCAGAACCTTTCACAAAAACTCAAATTTGTGGGCACATCGACATGTCAATAAATTTGTTCAATTTTAGTACCTGAGTTTACCTGACTGAACTCCATTTATTCCAACTCCCCAGTCATCTTATTTACTTATTGATCATTATTATTCCCATGGTTCAGCATTTCTATTGTTCACTGACATAGTAAAAGGCGTAGCCAGATGAATGTGAATAGGTTTTAATTTACATGCCGAGTTGCCGAAAGAAGCTGCCTATTTTATGAAGGCAAACTTCATATTCTTACTAATCTTGAAGGTTTCTGAAAATTCCCAATACCCAGTTTATCATAAACAGCAGCATGTCCATTTACTGGGGGCATTAGGAAATACGTTGTAGTTGCATATGAACATTCTGCAGCTGAAATATTCTTGATGTTTGTAGCACTTTTCAAACCATTATGCATTCAAGTATAATACTATCTGTATTTTTAAGGCACTTTACAGTCAATGAGAAAGCAATACACACAAAAGTATCCGCTAGATAATGGGAACATTTTGATTTAAAGCTGAGGCCACATTTTCCTTCATATCCTAAGCTGTCTCCAGAAAATGCACTGACGACAGGGCATAAATGAGATTCATTAGCAGTATCAGAGGTAAAGCAGAGTCTAATGCCTTATTTCCATCAGTATCCAGCTTTGACAGCTGCATAATTGGTGTTGCAGTTTCCTGGGTAAGCTGGCAAAGCGTTATGCCGCCATTCATATTGTGCTCGTCGAAGACCTGTGTGTCAAACTCAGTCCTACTGCCCCTGGCCTCCCAGAGGGCCAGAAGATCCAAACTCAAATAGCCATGTAGATTTAGGGGAGGGGGAAGGCATCACAGAACGCCCCAATCTGTCCTTAAGCGAACAAGATCTTCTGAAGGAGATTGGAAAGATTGGACCAATTGGAGATTGGTCTACGTAGGCCAAACAAAATGTGTCCTCAAACTCCGCATTGCCGAACACCAGGCTGCTATTCGTAATCATAATATGGATCATGCAATAGCAAAGCACTATGCCTAAGCAAATCACGGTTCGGCGGCATCCCTTAAATTCTGGGGTATTGAGAAAATCGTTCCCTCCCAGAGAGGCGGGGATATTATGAACAGACTGCTCAAAAGAGAGGCATATTGGATTTACACATTGAACACTGTGGAACCACATGGACTGAATGAGGAATTAAATCTTTCCTGTTTTCTGTAAATGTATATATGTGTAATTTGTGTCCTGTATATACACTATGGCTGATATTTGTATTAATGGGCGGAAATTATGGTATTTGAGAATACACCCACTCACTAAGCGCTATCACAGTATTGGTTCAATATGGATACCTCCCAACTTAACTCTTTTCCAATAGGAAGTTATTCTCTGTGTGGAGGAAGTTATTTAATTGTCTTAACTTCACCAATACTAGCTTGACTCTGAGGAAGATGCTGTGTGTCGAAACGTTAGTCTCGGCATCTCAATAAACTGATGCAAGTGATTAGAGTGCTCCAGTCTGTTCCTTGATTTGTTCATGAAGAAAACATGATTGGATTTTGATATAAGAATACAAAGAAACTGATTTTTTGTAAAATTTTTTGTCATTTATGGTTAAATAGATACACAATATGACCGGGGATGTGATCTAAAAGGGTTAAAAAGGCATTTTTCATTTCAGCTCGACTTTAATGTCCCCATCGAAACTGTTCAAAATGATTTACAATCACAAAAAAATTTCCCAACTACCTTTGTTATCAAATCTGTGCGGCTATTTTTCTCCTGAAACCAGCTCACTGCTCACATCCCTTAACAGCTCATTTTCTAGCAGACAGAAATATCACAGGTCTTTGGAGTTATCTCAGTCCCTCAACACTCTCAACACAAGAGTGATGGAACCCCACCAGGGTGATGAGTGGAGAGAGAATTCATCGTCTCCTTTAACCAAAAGAGAATGTGTTTTTTGGGTTTATGTGCTGAAAATCACTTTGAGTTCAGCAGTAATGGCTTGCCTTGATTTGCCAAGTGTTTGCATCTGTACGGATCTGTAATAAACGATTGCTGGGCCGGAGTTTCATCTGATCAGCTCTGCGCATTGGCAGTGTTACAGCCTCGGAGTTTGGAGTCAGCTGTGCTCAGGGTGAGATTCGTATTTGCAGTGTCCTTGAATGGCTCAGCCCAGGAAGATGAATTTCCCTCACAGTCAGAGCAGCATGACTCCTACAAGCGAGCTGGAGTACTGTGCTCACCAGTGATTAGGGCCCACATTCAGGATCTAACTGGCTGAATCAGCATTGCCTTATTGTTCTTTCTTTTTAAAAAAAAAAGACTAATGAGATTTTCAGGCAAGCAGGGGATGCAGAATCTTGATGCGCTGCAATATCCACAGTCTGTCTGAAATGTTTCAGAAGTCAAGCAACTTAATATCATAAAAAACTTTCATTTGGTGATACAGACTAACTCCCATTTCAGAGGAATGGTTTTTGAACAGTTGCATCATGGGAAATCAAAGGTCTCAGAATTGTGCATGGTAATGAAAACAGAAAGGTTTATTGACGCCAGGAGCGAAAAGGTTATATTTTGCTTCTGGTTATATTGTTGTTGGAGGTGTACTGAAGCTTCATTACTTCATATAGTTTATTTCGACAAAGGGAAGCCTGGAGTCAGCAGAACATATACATAAAACTGTGTATATATTATATATGTGTACAGTATATATTCCCCTCAGTAGTAAAGATGTGAAACAAAATCTATGATAATAAACTGTTTATTTTTGGCAATATTTACCAAAGCATTTGCTCATTTGGACTGATTAAGTGCACAAGAGCCCATCTACTTTCAGTCAAATTTTATATTGCAACAGTGCTGAGTTCAATGTGTTTCCGAAATGAACTAACTCGACCAACACCAATGAGCATCACTCAAATCATGTCAATGGTATTATGAGCTGTTGATCATTTTAGTGTAGCCTTAGCATGGCCAGTGCCTTTATAATTTCACGGCAGTGCTAACATACCCACATAGCAGACGGGTCTGGCCTGGATTCGGCATCAAGCCGGCACTGCTGGGCGACTGCTGGCATGGCAAGTGGTCTGTTACCCGGATGTGGGCCAGGTCTGGTAATGATGGCACCGTTTATGTGATGGAATGCCATATGTGGGCCGATTGTGTTTGCAGCTGGCCCTGTGCTGGCTCCGGCAAACCAGATCTGAGCCACAAAAGGGCCGTCATTCTTGCTGAATGTGGGCTGGAACTGGGCCGTGGAAGTGCATTATATGGGCCAGACCAATTTTGCTATGTGGGTAAGCCCATGAAAATATTCTCCAGCAATTAAAACTCCAGTGAAAAGTGAAGCTCAGCAGTAATACAAGCTACAGTGAGCACCAAAATCCATTGGACGGGGACACATTAATTATTTCAGTTTTGTTCTCCAGCACTTATCAGATGTTACAGTGAAAATGAGATTAATGTGCAGGCTGTCAAATTTGAGGGTGTTTTCATTCATATCGGATGAATCGTTTAGAAATGACAGCACCCTTTCTTATCATCCCCCCACTTTTCGACACATAAAAAATATCGGACTTTCAGATATCATGGACAATTAAGTTATTATTTATAAAATCTGGTTGCATAACCTTTGCAAACAATGCCTGCTTTAAGTCTGTGACTCATAGACATCACCAGATTGCTCTGCCAGGCCTGTACTGCAGCATCTTCGGTTCCTGCTTGTTTCAGGGACTTTTCCCCTTCAGTCTCCTCTTCAGTGTGATGTATGTACAGTAGGGTTCAGATCCAGTGGTTGACTTGGCCAACAGAACCAAAATAGCAAAAAAAGTCACTGGCCAATTAACTATAGTGCTCACTGCCAACACGTATAGACATGTAAATGTCCTGCATTTTTCTCAGAAATTTGTGTGTTGGCTGTTTCGGCAATAAATCTAATTAAAAATGAGACGATCCACCCCGTCTGAACTGATAGTGTCTCGTTGACCTGAGATGAACTCCATTATTTTATTGGAATATTAATCCCCGATCCCCCCCCCCCGTTCCCTGCTTGCTGGAACTCATTCTCTTCATTAATACTCAGTTTCAGTCGCAGCAGCTGCATCACAGGAGGGCAACACCTGTCACTCATTGTTCTGCTTGTAGAGACCGGCGCCAGCTTTTGCCTCAGTGCCACAAAAGCAGTGTTACTGAGGAGGAACGGGGTGATGATGGTGTGGGAGCTGTTTGAATAGAGCTGACAGAACATGACACAATACCGCCAGGAGTCCCGGGACCGCGCGCTCGCTATCACAGCCTGGGAGAGTACGGCGAATTATGCATCTCAGGTGCCAAAACAGAGACACAGGAGAGAGAGAGACAGAGAGAGAGATAGAGATATCATTTTCGCCTTTGTGAATATTTTATCCATTGTGTCCATAAGAAGTGACGCTCACCATACTGCCAGGCTCCAGACTGATTCAGGATAACAGACTCTTCTTAAAAGACTGCGTCAGCACAGAGCAGGTCTTAGCCACGCTTTTCTTTGTCCCGACAAAAACATTCTCCCTTCAGAAATATGTTCTTTCTGCCCGTACGGCATCACAGTTTAAAGGCGACATCTGTTTCAGCGAGGACTCAGAGTGACAGCTGCAGTCTCAGCAAGTGACAGCTTCAGCGGAATTTAAAATGCTCTGAGTTTAAAAATGCCAACTACAGTAATCAAAATGAATATGATGATTAAAATTGCCCATTAAGCCATGCTGAAAATGTGTTGTAATCGTTTAATTGCAGAAAACAGGCAGCATTTGAAACAGATTTCTTGCAAACAGATAAATAATGTCCAATTGAAAATGTATGCCTGAAGAACACAATGAATGGTGATGCAGCAGACCTTAATTCACCACAACAAACTTCAGTCGCCTCAGTGATTGGCAGCTCTGGGATCTTCATAGCCTCCGTACTTCCCTCAGGAAGTCATTCACACATTTAATCTCCTACACGTGAAAACATGATTCAGCAGACCTTGCACCCACCGCTTGAAAGCCACTATGATGTATTTCTTTCTAGCACATAGTCAGAATATGTCATACTAAACTATGTGGACTTGAGTGGTCAAGCAGACAGACTGACACACAGACGGGTGGACAGACAGATAGACGGGCCTTTAGCACAACCTGGACCAATGAGCAATTAGTCACGCCTGTTTTGGTTCTTCAAACTCATATCATTTCCCTGCCGGCCTTTCTGGGGGGGGAGACCTTGCAGCATGCGAGCGAGTGCCAACGGCTTACTTTTTGTACACGCTGGCCAAAGTGGTTGACTGGTACACAGGCTGCTTGCAGCCCCTGTAGTCACGAGTACGGCTGGCTCCGGGACTTTGATCCCCGGCGGATCAGAGATCCAGGATCAGTGACCAAACTGTCATTTGTTTTTTGTTATAACCCACAATTAAGACTCTTATCAATATCTTTAATTAAGAATGTCAAAGTCAATATATCCTCACTTGGCCTCTTTGGAAGGACCGCACTGCCTGTTACACTTGCGTATCTCCATGTATCCCCTTTGTGAGAAAGGAACGAGCATCTCGCCAAAAAATAACAATCGCATGGGGAGCTTTTCACAGTAAGAGCCCCGTGTGATAGCACTAGCAGGATAGATTCCATTTCCTCCCTCCACTTCTGAGAGGACCAGAGCGCAGTGAGGAGAATTAACCATTATCACGGTGTATTTTGAATAAGCCGACCGCTAATTGAAACCATGCCTGTAGTTAGATTGACCAGGGGAGCATTAATGCGGGGTAGCGTAAGCTCATAATTAGTGACAACTGTAAAGAAAGAACATTGAATGAAAAAAGCATGCATGTTGTGATAAGTTCAACCAAACTCATAATTTATAGATTCCAATATCAAGAACGCTGAGCACATACAACAGAGGACAAGAAAACAACTCGTGCAAAACTGGATGTGGTCACACTTTAAAAACATCCCCTCCCCTAGCAGAGCCCAGGCCTTAAAGAGCTCTGCATTGTAGCATGATCTGGCTGGCCAGCAATTTAAGAACGTATAGTAGTTTTGAAAAAAAAGTGGGCCATTTTGTTTTTTTGCAGAACTAGTACACAACATATTGTTAATCCTGTTTTAATGCTGAAGTTGTTTTCAAAAAACAGAGGGGGAAGACTGGAGCAAAAAGTATCTCCTGTCACAAATTAGCAATTTTTTTAAAGGTATGACACAGGTCAGTTTAATAGACATCTCAGATAATTTCCCTTCTCTTACCTTTGTGTGCGTGAGATCCCCTCGTCTCCCTCCAAAGTGATGAGTCTCGCGCTCGAATCTGTCGACCAAGAGAGGAGGTTTGTCAGTGATAGATGCTATCATAGCCAACCGTCTCAGACCATCCAATCAAGGATGGACAGCACACACTGTCACACATGCATATTTTAAGGTTTCGACCAAATGTAGCCTTATTATTAGCGACTAATGCGAATCCGAGAGTTACAGCCCAATAATGTATTTCTGCGGCCGTTACAGAGGTCAGCTGCGCTACACTGAACAGGCTGGCTGCACCTTGCTCTTGCAGCTGGGAAACCAATGTGTCTGCAGATCTGGTCGGCTGTGAAGTGCTATTAGCGCTTCTGAGTTCAATTTCCCTCATTCACTACTGTGACCTTCCTGTGTTTGAGCACAATTTCTGAAATGATAAAGGCAGCGGTAGAGATAATATGCTGTGGGGCTGTAATAAGGTCGCCAGACGCTCACTTTTCTACCAGGTTTGAAATCTTTTCACAGAGCAATAATATCTGGTCTCAGACCAATTGATCAGGAAAAAATCAATTTGTTATGGATTTTCGCACCAGCCACCGCCCAATCCATGATGTTATGAAATAGTGGTATAGCTGCAGTAGTATGGTGGGATATGGATTGGGAACTGGGGACTGACCAGGTAAATTATTCAATCTAGAATCAATTGAATGAAGGAACAATTATATTCAGCTGATCTCAGAAAAGCATTGTGCTCGTAGCGCAGTGCACACATAGCTCGCTATTTTCATATCAGCATTCGTCAGTAAACTGTTTACCAAAGCTATCTGGTACTCCAGTTTTACTGTTTTTCAGCTCTATAATTTTTTTTTACATGTGAATCATCATTTCTATGAAGAAAATATTTCAAAGCACAGTTTGCATGATTATAAATCGAGTGTCAGGTCTAACAAGGGTCAATGGGCTCTTCAGAAAAACCGACTTTTTTTCCTTTTCATTTGAGAACCGATACTGTATATCCTGGTTGCTATTCATTAACACAGCATGTAGGATCACTCATCAAATCACTCATATTTTCACATTTAAATTTCCCCTAAAGTAAGTTAAAATTTATTTTATTTATTTATTTTTTTCCATAAAATAGGGCAATGTCACATACATATTTTGAATCTGTTGGTTACAGGGCTTCATTAAAGCCTTTCCACAATTCTGTTCAGGACGACGTTTTTATGGCCACAGCATTACATAAAATGGAATATATCTAGGTCTTGCGTATCATTTCATACACATTTTCCTGTGATTCAGCTGGACATATTTGGGACCGTTAGAAAACTTGGGATCTCCGCTAGAATTTAAAATAGAAAATAGGCCTAAAATTATTCTGGTTTGGATATATGTCCCTGCATTTGACAAACCCACATATGGGAATGGGATGGTGAAAGCACCAATGGCTGACACTCAGCTCAGTCCACTATACAGGGAACTAATGAGCCATTTCAGATACAGTCCAGAACTGATGAACCACACCATCGATGGAGCTACAAACAGCTGTCATTCAGTGTCACGTGACCACATTTAGTAACTATTTCAGGTTTTGTCCCCACACGCAACTTGCATTTATGCATTTAAAATGCCTCCTTTCATAATGAATATTGCATAAACTGTTATAAATCTTATTAACAGCAAAGGCTGAATATAAAATTGGCTGTCAGCACTATGGAAAATGCTCCTTCATCCTACCTAATTAAATTGCACATGCCTCCATTTATAAATGACATCAGCATGTGTTCATGCATGACTATCGAACATTAACATGCCACACAGTAAGAGAAAATAAATGAAGACAAAATAGGTGGCCTAAACACAGAGGGAGGTTGGGAAATTATATGGTTTAGCTCATGGACCAATCACACGGGGTTCCTTTAGAGACCATTATGTTCCGTCATGTTCAGAGAATGCTAATGTACTTAGCTTTTAGGTAACTCTTCAGCAGCATCTGAATTCTGTAAAGCGAAAGGGATCTTCCTCGCAAATGAACATGAACCAAATATAGGTTGGCCAGTAGCCATGACAGGGAGCGCCAGATTGCCTATTTCATGAAGGAAAGGAGGCAATTAGCTCCTTAGTTACTTCCTTTCAGCAAGGAAACTCAGAGCCAACCTTGGAGGAAAGGAAAGATCGAATGTGCTCCACAATCCTTTGCAGCTGTAACGATTGGAAACTTCATTTGGTACCAAAGTTTTTCAATAAATAGTGAAGGCTATCTTAGCTTTGGAGCATGTGACATACTTTTGGAAAGGACCTCCGATTTTTTCACAGACATGCCCAAGGTACCTTTAAAATCTCTCTGCAACTTTCCCTTCACCTGTGTGATGTTTTCTTGCAGGGTCAAGGAAAAGTGGAGAGGAAAGGAAAAAGGCCACCTGTGTAAGAGGATTCAGGGGAAGCTTTCTTCCTCTTCGTCTTCTTCTTCTTCTTCTTCATCTTCTCCTTCTTCTTCTAGCACAGCTAATGTGCCCGTTGTGTTTCAGATCGAGGTCAGCTGCGGCCTCTTGAGAGGCTGTGATTAAAATGCACCATCTGCTTACAGTTTTGAGAAATTAATCTAAAGGAGACCCATATTGTAGCATTGCTGTGTGACACATTAAAGTAAGTTCCAGAAGCCTTAGTGAACACAAGCTCAGGTGTTCAGTCTGCAGTAAAAGACTTTAGAGTTACTTTCATCTCTGGTGCCAACGAGGCCAAGACAGAACTAAATGAATTTCTTATGAGCACATTCTCCTTTAAACCCTAATGATACCACTGCAAAATGCCACAGGAATTCTCTATTTTATCAATATTTCATCCAAAGTAGTCACCAAATTTAACCTTTTTTTTTCATTTTTCCAAATATTTCATTTTAATAATAAATTCAGCGCACATTGCGAACATATCCTGTGACAGAATAAGCAGTCAAATGTATTGCTGATCTTCACATCTTACGATCCAATGATACAAGCAAAATCAAATTATCTTTTTTTCTTTGTTGCATTCCCAGTTCAAATACCACTTGCCTGGTCAATACCCACCTGACATATCAGAAAACTAAACAAATAACTCTCAGGAATAATACCCCACCATCATCACCTTGATCATCATCATCATCATCATCATCTAACCCTGTTATTGGTCATGTGGGGGGCTCTAGAAGGCGGGGTTGCAGAGGGTTCCTCCCACTCTCCCAGCATTCATTGGGCGAGGGGCAGGAACTCACCCTGGACAGTTAATCATTCCATTGAAGGCATCACACACCATTCACTCACACACTCATATCTCTGGGCAGTGTGGAGACTCCTTATATTCTCACAGGCTTATCTCCGGACTGTAGGAGGAAACAGGAGCGCCCAAGTAAACATGGGGAGAACAAGCAAGAGACTCATGCAAGATTTCGAACCCAAAACCTTCTGCAAGGCAACAGTGCTCCCCACCGCACCACGGTGTCATCCTCAGCAACAATAATAAGCCCAAAATACAGGGGGTGCCCTAAATATGTGAAACACCCAATAAATGGCTTGTACTTAGAAGTATCTAAATGACATTTAGCAACAAAACTATTAATTTGAATTCAATTGAATGCTAGTTATCAGCATGTCTCAGCTTTAAAGAGGTCTTACCAGAAGCATTTTGTGATTATTCTTCAATGCAAGATGAGCGTGCTAACAAAGTTTGAAAGGGGCTAAATAGTGGGAGTCCAAATTGCAGTTGAGTCACAAAATAGCAGAATTATTTCATGTGGCTCTGGGATTGGAGTCAAAGATGAGACAACAAGACTAATACCAAAAACAACTATTGCAAATAGAAACTGTGGCTGTAAGTCAAAGCCCTCTGATAGGGACAGACAGACAGACACTTTGCTAACTTTTGTAGACAGTTAGTTGCTAATACCTGCATCAATCCCTGCAGAATTGGATTCATCTATACCAGAACCAGTCTGAGCAAGAACAGTACATCACAACCTTCACAAAGCTGGTAGTTAGGGCAGTGTTTCAGATGATTTGCACCTCTGCTTCATTAAAGACGGGTGTCCATTTCTACCTCAACTCATTTGATGAGTTCTGCAAATTTTGACAAGAACAACAAATAATTTTATGAAAGGAAGATCCATGTTTTTTTTTTGACAGAAAAGAAATATTTCAATAATGGAAACACTTGACAGGACTGAGTGTTATTTGCTAAAATTCAGCACACAGTGAATCCCTGCCTAATCAGAATTGCCTGCTCCACACCGCAGGCCCAGATAGGATTAGCCCAAGCTAACATGAGCTCCTGCCTTTTCCACAGTCATTAATTTAGTCTTCATCAGTGCCCCACAGGCTGCACTAAAAGAATCGACAGCTTCTATCTATGACTATCTGACATTCCAGTGTGAGCGATAAGACAGCTGATTAAATTCCATAAATCAATCCGTTAGCGAGGCTGCAGCAAATTAAAAGCCCCAGATTCGCTATCGGCAGCAAGCGCCGTTCTGTCAATCGGTGGGAAATGGGGTGAAAAGAAGGCCGCAGTGTTATGATTCTGCTATGATCTGTTCTATTTCTGCCATGTTCTGTTCTGTTTTTGCTCATGTTCTTTTTAGTTTAGATCTTTGCCATGTTTTTGTTATTGCCATGTTTTGTTTTCCCTGCCATATCCACATTTCTGTTATTTTCCGGTCCATGTCTTTGTTCATGCCCTGCATTGCACTTTGTCTCCCCTGTCTGGTCTTGAGTTGAGCTACAGCTTCTCCCCAAGTCCTGCGTGTCACATGTTTAGGTGACTTCATGGTTTCTGGGTTTCCAACCATTCCTTCTAGTCTCGTTTGCTTCCTTAGCCTTGCTTTTCTATTTTACTAACCAATACTAACAGTTTGTTATTTTGTTAAAGATACTAACCAAGACTAACATTGTATATAATACTAACTTACTAACGAGCACCAGGGATTGTATAGCTGCACTTTACTAATTGATTAACAAGCTCTCAGCACTCGCCCTGTTCTAGTCTCCGCCTCTTGCCTTCATTTAATCTTTGCTGCAATTCAGCGGATCCTCCGCACCTGCTCAACTCTGTTCTGCTCCTTATTATCTGTGCACGTTAGAACTCCCTGACCGGAGCTGTATGTTTTGTCATAGGCTGTCTCGTGATCCCTGTCCGCGTTTTGGCTTTTGCCAATTTCATGTGGTTAGGTTCTCCCTCGTGTTTGCTCCCACGTAATTAGTCTGATCCTCTTCACCTGATCCTAATCATAGCATGTGACTTCCCTTGTGTGTATTTAAGCAGTCTTTTCACAGCAGTTCCTTGTCAGAACGTTTCCCTATGCTGCTCTTGTTTTCGCCTTGTACTCATAGTGTTGCTTTTCTGACTGGACCGTCCGACTTTCGATTTTGGCTCTGATTTGATATTTTTGTCTGCATCTGTTATCGAACCCTTTTTCTGCCCGACTACGATTACTGTTATTGCTGCCCTGGTTTTTCGACTTGGATTCTGCCCCTTGGATTGTGATTTTTGGATTGTGGACTTTGTACTGTTGCCTCCTGCCCTGCGGGGGTTTACCCCCTCACTCAATAAAATCACTTCAACTGCATTGCTGGATTCTCGCGACTGGTTCCTGAACGCCACCTCACACGCAGTCTGACACAGATTCCCACACCCTCGCATGGACACACGTACACATGCAAACCCACATGTGTACGCACTCATACCACATACGCAATTAAAAATACGCACTCACCACTGTAATGCATTTTAAAACACAAACACAGTCTTGCAAAAACACTGAAAGAGAAACAGAGAGAGAGAAAATGGGCAGTCTTTCTTTGTAGGTGAGTCGAGTAATAAAGGACTCGTGGTTTTGTTCCATGTCTCAGCTTTGAAAGGGGCTTTTTCACCCCACAGGTCTCTTTCTCTCCTGCTCTCGGACTCTGTTATATTTCCTGAGCTTTTATCCCTGAGCTCTCACAGGCTCTGCTCTGCACGCTGGACAAAACCCCTCCAGCAAAACTCAGACAACGACAGAGCCGGGGAGCAAAAGACAAACCTCCCTTCTGTATTTACAGCACATAAATCTAAAAAAAAAAGGTAGGAAAGAGGGTCATTAGCAGAGAGATTGGTTTTCCATACTAACTTTAAGAAATCAAATGATTTGATTTTATTTTGTTTTTTTTTTTTTTTACCTTTTCATTCCTTCTGTTAACCAATCCTGTTTTTGAACCTTAAAAATTATGATACGAGTTCACTGAGACTGAATTGTGTCTGAGTGTGAGAGCTGACCATTACCATTACAGTAATCATTTGGAACATGCTTCACCTACTCTTGTGCATTCAAACACAGAGAGAGGTGCATGATGGGTAACTTCAACCCTGACCCTCTCTCTGCATCCAGCCTCCAAGTGAGGCCGGAGTTCAGTTGACTAGATACTATTTTTGCAGCTGATATGAAGGCTAAAGAGTGAGAGAAATTTAGAGACAGTGTCTCCCAGTCAACACGTCTGACCCCCAGAGCAACAGTCCAAACTGAACTGAAACAGGGATGTCTGTGCAAGTGTGCTTTCTGCTAATCAGCTCCTTGTGTTTTATTGCCCTTGCTTCCATGTAGTAAAAATGTCATCTTTGTTTACCAAGATATTAACCATTGGTGGTGGATAAAATGGTCTCTAACTGGCTGGCCTACAGCACAGTGCAGTCCTCAGAACATAGTCCTCCAGGAGCAGAGACCTGCTGGTTTTACACCCTCCCTTTACCTGAGAGTCAATGTGAACAGATCTGCTCATTCAACACTATGCTAATTAATCAGTTAATTAGGGTCAGATTTGATGATCCCTGGCCTGTGGTGGGTGTGGAGTTAGAGCAGGACTCAGAGGGCAGGGAAATCAATGACTGCTTGCTTTGGTTAGTGTTGCCCCATTAAGATCAGGTGATGGACCCTTAACTCCACAGAGCTCCGGGAGGAATTAGCTTTGTGACTTCATCTGATTGACTGTAAGTACTGTCAATCAAATGACTAATGCAAAATATATACTCAAAATATTGAAACAGAACAAACATACTGCACAAATAACCAGATCTTCTTTTGAAATAATTCAAAGGATGAGTAATGTTATGTGAACACAACATATGCAGAAATGTTTTAGATTTATATATTATGAGCTGTTACAAACTAGGCAGATGGGGAGCCAATTGAAAGATTCATTCCTATGAGCCACTGGGGTGAGTTTATAATGAGGTGGACGAGGAGAAATGGAAGACGGCCTGAAGAACCAACTGTACCGAATAATCTGCCAATAATTTAGCTCCCAAGAAGAGACACCAGGGAGGAAAACTAGAATCTGAAGTAAGAGGTTGGAGTAACCTCTTCTAGAACAACGATCCAGCCCTCATCTCATCCTGCACAATCCTCGAGCAAAATCCCTACAACAATAATCCAATAACAGCACAATCAGGACCTACAACTGATTCTATTAAGGGAATAATAAGCCAACCAATCAATTACCAGGAACAGCCCACATGACTGCTGGAACAGGGGAAGAACCATATGAAAAGGATATTTTTATATATTTCTAAAATTATTGAGTTCTTTTAAACTGTTGTTATAATTGTCTGTGATACAATGGCCACAATGGAAACAAGTGTTTGTTTGTTTTTTTTTTGCTTTTTTGTGTTACCCTAATATTTTACATATTATTATAATATTGTATTTATTTACATTGACATATTTTATTTAAAATTATACATATAAACTCAAACCAATGAAGCAGAAACACAAGTTGAGACAATGAGCACCATGATTCATTAGACCGTGACACATTTCTTGTAATTTTAGTTCTGTTATCTGAGCCAGTCACCAGATCTGAATCCAGTTGAACATGTATTTTATGTTCTGAAGAGGAGAATGAAGGCAAAAAGTCCCTGAATCAAGCAGGAAGTGAAGACGCTGCAGTACAGGTCTGGCAGAGCATCAGCAGGGAAGATACCCAGTGTCTGCTGATGTCTGTGTGTCACTGACTTACAGCAGTCATTATACAGTATGCAATGAATATACAATCAAATATTGAAAATTATTAATTTATGTTGAAACAAAAGAGGGCAGGGGTGTACAAAATGTGCTGTCGTCTCAAGATGGGTCATCAGATGTGGATGAAAACACCCTAAAATAAAAGCTGACAGTCCATACTGCAACCTCACTGTCATTGTATCCTGTCAAACTCAAAGTTATGGACTGCAAAATGTGTCACTGTCCAATGAATTATGATATTTACTGTATGACACTGTCTACCTCTACAATAAATGATGAGCTGTGGCCTGACTAATGATGTTAGGAAACCGAGCCCTTGATACCAGAAGGATACACACTTGAAACAGGCCGATGGGTTTAGACTTGTGAATGAAGATCGATTTTGAAAACAAGCTCTGATAGGACGCTGGTCCCTGATAGACTCCAAACTACCTTTTGCACCCAGTCGTGCAGCAACTGCCAGCAGCCTTGAAGAGGCTCCATGGGCCTGTAACGACACTTCAGCCCTTCTGTTATATATTGAAGGAAACCCAGCGCAATGGTGAGCGACAGTGAGTGATGATCCAGACGCATGAGTCCATCAATAAAAGCTCTCGGCCTTGAAAGCCCAGGATGGCGGCAGGGACTTTTATTTACCAGATTACTTTTCTCTATTGTCTTATTTATTCATAAGAATCACCTGTCCTCAATATTAGCTTACACCTTTTTGGGCAGAGTACCAAGGGCTCTATCTTTCACACTGCCTTACCAAAAATCACTACCCACAAACCGTGAATTACGATTTAGCAGCTTCCACTATCCCTAAACCATATCTTGCAGCCACACTACCAACTATGCATTATGCCGAATCCTTTATTTAAGCCTGGAGGTTGCCAATGGGCACCATGTTTATTGGACTGTGACAATTGCTATCTTGACCACACACGTTAGGGAAATATACCAGGTCCTAGAACCACCTGTACCATGGATTTTATGTTTCACAAGAGGACTGAATCAAAAGTCCTCAATCAAGCGGAAATTTTTTTTGCAGCAGTACAGGCCTTTCAGAACTGTCTTGCGAATTAAGGTCATTTGATGTCAAGTATGTACACCTGTTTTTGCAGCACAGTCATGCAACTTGCTGTAAAAAAATAGACAATGTCCCGATTGGAAAATGTAAATTTATTGAAACCACGGGCAGGGTCACCAGAATTAGCTTCATTTGCTGAAGAGTTCTCAAATGGATCATCAGATGTGGATGAAAAAACCCTTAAATAAAAGTGCCAGTCCATATACCTAATTTTATTTTTCCTAAAATGGGATTTTGTTCTATGCTTCATTTCAGACGGATGGTTGGATTTGCATGGCGAAACGTTTTTTTTTTCTTTTTTTTTTTTTTGAAGTTTCCATCACAAAATGTGTAAACTTGATTTTTTTTTTTTTTACTACATACCAAACATTAAACAATATGTCAATGTCAAATAATAATAATAAAAATAATAATAATAATAATATAATAATAATACAATTCATGATTAACTTAACAAAACAGATCCTCCCCTGCCTGGAACTGACCTCATGCAGAGGCAATTCAACTTAGTCACACTTCAGCCCTTCTATTACGCGACCTTCAGCTCTCTCCATCACAGTGATTTCGGTTTGAGGATTTGGGATAAAGCTCTCGGCGCTCCGAAGGCAATGGCACCTGGCACACTGATTGGTTTAACTGGCGTTGTCTTATTTGCATAATATAATGGGTAGCGCAGGTGTTTTAGGGATATAGGCAGGTGTCCAAGATATTGGCTCACGCTTTTTTAGGGACTCTGGCGTAAGATAGGGCCCCAAGTGTGTTACCCATATTCCCTTCCCCCACCTCCATTTGCCAAAGTGGAACGTTCCTGCTTATCGCCACACTTTGCTTTTTCGTCCAAACTTATGCTGGGCCACTGCTCTCTGTTTGGATTTATAACACTTGTTTTCAGGACACAGAGTGTTTTATGTTCAAAATATTTTATCCTTAGATAGTTTATGACTCCGCAATGAAACGAAGCTCAGGACTGCCTCTTGATGTATAATAATAAGGTGATGTGTTGGATATATTTGTTTATTCAATTAGGTATTTATGGGGGGTGGGGGGGTTGGTCAAGGTTATAGAAGTGCCATAAATATTCTGCTGGAGACAGTTAATTTATTAATGTTTCATGTCTCTTTTGATTTTATTGCCATTCCTGAGTTATGATATTATCAGTGTTAATGCAATAACATTCTGGTAGAACAGTTTTTTAGCTTTTAATTTTGAAGCCTGCTGTAACTTTGAATCAGAATGTAACTGGATATTATTCCACAGGATTTTGTATAAATTCACAAGATAAATTGATTTCCAATGAAACTACAATTGTTTTAGCAATGAAGCCACCTCTTTTATTACCATCAAATAAAATGACACAATGAGATATATCTATTTTACTGTATCGCTGCTGAGTTTTCATACCTATTACTGAAAATTCTCTGCATTTTTTTTTCAATTGCACGCATTATTTATTGGCATGTTTCTTTATGAAACATGGAAGTATAGTAACTGTAACTGAACTCACCCGTATCTTTATAGACCACGCAGTGTAAATGTCCGATATCTCAGATCATTAATTAAATAAAATGTATAGTGAAATGGGTACTTCTAAATTAGTTGATAAATGCAACAATCAAGGCCATTATTACCAAGAAAATCAGAAACGCTTTCAGCATAAGCAATTTCTTTACTGAAAGTGCATTAGTTGACCTCCTGAAATTCTCCAGAAAAAAATGAGAATGAATGATCTGAGATAAGAGATAATATCAAACACAAAGAATGTACACCATATCCCATTGGAAAATAATGGCTGCTAGAGTGCAGTTCATGTCATCCAAACAACATACATACTCATAATTCTCCTCATAAAATCACATGACTAGCTCTCGCATAAATAATGCACAAAGCCAACAGGTTTCAGCACTCATGAATTCTGCATTTTTCATGAATAAAAAGGTGGCCAAAGAACATGAAAGTTAAATGAACTAATTCCCTTCCTAAGAGGAGAGAGATTTATGTGTCTCTGGTTTAATTGGTTTCATCTGAAGGCAAAGTTACAGCATGTACGGGGCGAAGCAAATGCATCAAAATTCAAACATGACCACAGCCGATAATTGCAGTAAGAACAGCCGGGGCTGTAAGATTTTGTGTTCTGTACTGTCCTGTGGCACGGGCCACTGAGCTAGGAGTGCAGTAACTGTCCTGCTCCACTAGGGGTCTGGCCCGGACCCGTGAACGAGTGTCTCGAGACAGTGGAATTTAGCTGTCCTTACTGGCCTTACACCGAGGAAAGAGGCTAGCGGTAGCTTATGGTCTCGGAACCAATGACTGTACAGTCCATGCTCGTAATACTGCAATTACATTGTAAATACCTGCCTTACCGTCAGCATAGTTGTCGGCGAACTCATTTATCTAGCCTGCCATTTTGATTATTTAATCGTTATGAATGTAATTGTTCAAAATATTTGAAACCAGTAAAATGAGCTAGTTACAATCAATGTAGTCTAACAATACGCAGCTCGCCACTTTTTACCGCACTAATTTGGCATATCAATAAGCTAGCTAGTGACACCTAACAAAACCCGATGAATATAAAGTAGGAATAATTGAGATTGTGTCAAAAATGTGAATGAAGAGATTATTTTAGCCTTGCTTGTGAAAGTTAAAAAAATAATCGGAAGGTTTGGCAAATAATGATAATGAATTGTATTCACACTTTGCTGTCGGCTGTTAATCTTGCAACCTACTTACGAGAATGACTTTTATTAAAACCAGATGAATTTAAAATACAAATGCAAATTGTGTTTATGAACTGAAATGATAATGTTCTGAACAGGATCCCCCCCCCAACCACTTTCAGTCGACCATTTCATCAGGTACCCCTCACCCTCTCTACAGCACCAGCATGTAGCTGGGAGAATGATCTGGCCTCTCCACACTCTGTCCCCTGTTAATCCAGCCGTGGGATGCAATGTGACCCTGAGACAGCATCTTAGCAGGGAGATATAGCTGCCCATCCGAGTGTGGCATTTAACACTGAGAGGAGGGAGAGAGAGGAGTTTAACACTGAGAGGGAGGGAGTGAGAGGTGTTTAACACTGAGAGGGAGGAGAGGTGTTTAACACTGACAGGAGGGAGTGAGAGGTGTTTAACACTGACAGGAGGGAGTGAGAGGTGTTTAACACTGAGAGGGAGGGAAGGAGAGTCTGTCAGATGGTGTTTGGGCTCCCGCTGTCTCTGGTTAGAGGGCACCTCCTCTGGGGGGGCATGAACTCAGACATTAGGGAGGGTCTTCCACTGGGGGGAAGGGGTTTCCTGTTTCCCATCCCTCTTCTCAATGTTCTTCCAGGAAGATAGAGAAAGGAGAGAGGAGGAATGGATGAAGTGGGAATAGAGGGATGGAGGGATAAAGGAGAGAGAGATAAAGGAAGGAGGGATGAAAGTAGGATGGATGGAAGATGGATGGATAAAGTAGAGAGATGGTGGAAAGGTAGATGGCAGAGGGAGGGATGTCAGGGGGAGAAATGGAAATAGGAGGGATGGAGGGAGAGAGGGAAGAGGGATGGAATAAGGAGAGATAGAGGAAGGAAGGATATAATTGGTTGGGAAGGAGGAAAGGGAGGTGGAGAAAAGATGGTTGGATGAAAGACAGATGGGAGGTAGGAGAGATTTAGGAAGAAGGGCTGGAAATGAGAGAGATGGAGAAAGGAGGGATGGACAAGGGAGAGATGATGAAAGGAGGGATGAGAGAACATAAAGCTTTGGGCCTGTTCTCAGCAGCTTCTCAGAAATATTTTTTGGCCTGATGAGTATAGAGATGTGTGTTATTCAGTTTTACACCTCTATAACCATATCACCCCTCCCAAAGATGAAACACATCCTTGCTATGGAATCGGCTCACTATCCAGGGTGTGTCACTGCCTCTCCATTATATGCTGGGATAGACTCCAGCCCCACTGACCGGGACATAAATGGGGTTAAACAACCTATGGATGGAAGACTGAGCTCCTCTGATATCACCGTGTGCTTGATAACCAACACATGTCAGACATTACAGCAGATATCTTTAGGTCACATGACCATAAAGTCCACTAACTCACTCTGCTTCCTACAATGGATTTAGTGTGAAACACAGCCTGTGAAAAGCAATTACGGTTTGCTGCATGAGGTTAACTATAGTCAGCATCACTATCTGATCTTGATATAATGCAACTTTGAGCATCGTCACCTAAAATCTAAGTCAGTAAAACAGGAGTGCACATGAGTAACACTAGAGTGCGCTGCGATAGCTGCAAGCAGTTTCTCTATTAATATAAGCCCAGACATATTAAAATTCTTAACATTGACAGTTAGGGTACTGATCATTTCCAATGTCTGTCAAATTATGATGTTATATATCATTTTTTATTTTTCTCTCCCAGATATAAAACATCAATATTCTTGCATAGTAATTTTCATGTTCCATCATTTATTAATGTCATTTCATAAGACCAGCATTTCTTGCTTATCTGAGTCCAACTCCAGGGAACTCTTCAGTAAAGAGAATGCTTTTTAAAACCATAGAGATCACATTTAATAGGCATTTTAAATCAAATTTGCGGTTCATTAGGCCTTCAATTCATGTCAAAGCACAAATGAGATTTTATGAACATTATTATATTAAGGTCATTTTTTGCATTGATGGAATAAGAATGTAATTAGTCTCTTCACAGCTGAAGAGGTGGGAGGTGGTAAGAATACACCTTTCCATTTCACTGTGTTTATAACCCGTATTAATCATTGTGGGATTTATCACACCGCTATTAAGCTAAAATCTAAGCAAATCAAAACATTTTTTAACCAGGATGGATGAATAAAAAGATAATGATGGTTTGAAATTGTTTGTTCAAAAATATACAGCCATCTGAAACCCATTTCTACCTTCTGGATTCTGTTATGGAACCCCCATTCATCAAAATGGTTTTGTTTCAAAGTTTTTCCTCATCTGCTCCTGTTCAAATTCAAAACGGATACTGGGTTTCCCAATCTCTTATTCTTGCAGATATTCTTTTTCACAAATAGAACAGGCTAATGTCCTATTCATAGTAAATGTTGTTTTACAAAGAAATTTTCCATAATGTTATCTCAAATCAGAATTGGTCTCTGGGCCTGTTTGTTGGCTTAGCTTCTCTTCTCAAAAAAGGTGTTCATTTGCCTGTTTAATGATCTTGCTGGGGATAAGGTTGTATCATCCCCTGTTGCTTTTGACACTCAGATTGGAAGAATCTGGGCATTGAGGAGACAAGTTTCTTGACCTTATCCATTGGAATTTGATCCCAAAAGGTTATTCAAGATGTTTAATACCAGGCTTCCAGCTGCTGGAGAGTTTTGGGTCTCCTTTTCAGACTTTTCCTTTCCTTATTCAAATCATCTCAATTGGTGAAAGATTCAGGACTGTCAGGCAACCAGTTCAGGACAACAACAAGCTCTTCTACTACTTCTACCCATTCTCTTGTAACAGGTGCAGTTCCTGTGGTTTTCACATTGTTCTGCTGAGATAAAGTGGCCTTCCCTGATGTTTAGATGAAGTCTGGATGGGACCCATAAATTGTTCTTCCAAAGTCTTTCGTATAAACTTTAGCATTCATGATGCTTTTGGCAAACATTTGGGTAAAAGTCCCTTCAATTTGCACTAATCATTTCTTCCCTTCCATGAGGTCCAATCAGAGATGCTGTCTTTTGAAATGGTTGGGAAGCTGAATATTCCAAAGGCTGGTCTTTCCCATTCCTGCTTTTGAAGAACCCAGAAGAATCATCATTGACTGTGTTGGACCAAGAATAAATCAAATTTGGATTTGTCTGACCACAGGACTCTTTGCCACTTTTTTCTACAGTCCATTTTAAATGAAGCCTTGGCCCTTACAAGAGTTTTTCTGGGTTTGCTTCTGGATCATGCTCATCAATGGCTTCCTTTTTGCATATTTCAGAAGTTTTGCATGGTGGCATCTGTGGATGGCTTACCATCCTGGACTGGTGTTTACAGACCATCAAACCCTGTGGTCCTTCTTGAAGTATTCCTGGGTGTCCATTTCTTCTGTTTGTCAATGTTCAGAATCATGCCTGTCCGTTTGAGCTTGATTTTGGGCATACAGTCCGGGACCTCTGAGGCTCCTGAAGGATCAGGGCATCCATATCCCAATGAACTTGCCTTGTCCCTGACTTCCGTAACATTTTGTGACTTTGTTAAGTTTCTCTGAATCTTTTGGCAAAATGATGATATGAACTTCATTCCCAAGATAGAAGAAAACTGGTGACAAAGTTCTTGCAATTTTGATGTTCCTGAAACCCTGTTTTTAAATTTTTCCCCAATTTTTTTCAAAAAGGTCAGCCTAAATCACATTTTAACCCCTGGGAGCCTCTGGCCATCATCAACATGCTGAAAGAATACATTGACAGAGACCTCTCAAAGACAGTCAATTGGTAAATACAACCTGGAAAATCATGTTACACACCTGATGAACCTGGTAAAACTTGAAAAATTCAGACATTCTTCAAAATATTGACAGTTCTTTCAGCTGATTCTCTAATATATATATAGTCTTTTTCAGCCCTTTTTTTTTACCTGTGTCCCAACTTTTTTGAGACCTGTTGCAGCCCAGAAAATTTTAAACAAGCTCATTTTGCTGGATAAAAATGGAAAATGTCTCAGTTTCCATGCATTTTCTGAAATGTTATGGAACTATAGAATTCTATTTAGGAAAGCCTGTAACATATTGGACTCATATCCTATCCCAAATGACTCATTGCAAAGTTGATTTTATTCACCAAATTTATCTCCTCAAGGGCTTCATCCCAACAGATTTCTGAATTGGGGATTATAATACAACATGCCCTATAATGACAAAATGGACAGTAGATAAACAAAAAGCATTGTTTTAAAGGATATGAGGCTACTTTTTGACATTGACATCACCAGTCAATTTTCAACTCTCACCTGATTACAAACTGCTGGGGAGGTGTGTACTGCAACCTTGTTAGGACAGAATTAAAGCGAACCCCATTTTACCAAGGGCATTTTCCCACAGGGTCATATTGCCAACTGATGCAAAAAAGAAGGGTTTTCCTGTTTCCTCAAATTACCTTGGAAACATTGACCTATTTGGGGTTTGCACTCAGCTAGACTGACTCAGCATGACCATTTACTTGGTTTCAAAATTTGTTAGTGCTGTTCTTCATTTGACCACTTTGTCTTCAAAATGCACCAGTTCTTTATCTCCTAATTTCAAAAAGGAGTTCAAGTTGGCTGTTGATCTTCAGATATTGGTGCATCTTCAAAGTTTTACGGTTAAGACACTGAAGGATGATATTCAGAAAAAATGTTTGTTACTTTTCCAAAAAGTTTGAGAAATTCAGAAAAAACTATTCAACAATTGAAAAAGTGTTTGGCTTCATTTTGGCTTTACAACATTTTGAAGTCTATTTGACTTGTTCAGCACTCCCATCAAGGTTCATAGTGATATTATCCCCTCTTTCTTGCATAAGATAAAGAAACAAGAATCAAAGATTCAGATGGAGTTTTTTTTGCAAGAGTCAAATTTGGATTTTTCTCATTAGGGGAAAAGATATTCATCTGGAATAACACTGTTTATTAATTTTACTTCTCTATTTGATTGTGAAAATTGCACTTGTTGTTCTTCATATGATTGTTATTGTTAATCTTCCGTGTGTGAAGTTTCATTTATACTGATCTTCAAAAGAAAGTGCAAATCTTCATTTTCTTAAAGAGGGGAGGTATTATGAGTATTTTTCACAGCACTGAATATCATTACTGTGAGATATTTTAAATGCCCATTACTGGCATCTTCAGGCGGTTATTGTGCATTTTAGAGCACCCTCTGCATGTCTGTCTTCATGATCTGATGTTATTGGGGTCTTTGTAGAAATAGACTAGTTTTTGCACATTCTTCATCTTCCTGTTGGATTGGGCAGGATTACCCAAAAAATATCTTTCCAGAAAGTTGCTAGTCTATATAAATGCTGTGATTTTGGTCCGACAGGCAGTGTTTTTGTTTTGGTAACAGAGTTATAGTGGCATTGGCCCGATTATACCTTCAACAGTGGATTATTTGTGGGTCCGTCAGTGAAGAATCAATTTGTTTATTTGTCATTGCTGGTTTTCAGTTTTCTTCTTTAAGTCAGCAACATTTTCCTGGCAACACTGCCCCCTTTCCATTTTAGAAGCACATTCTGTTTTGAATAGTCAGTCGGTGGCTCCACTGGGAAACATTTAGGACAGAAAAATGATAATGACAACATTTGTTGTTGTTGGGATTCTCAAACATGTGGAATTGAGCCATTGTTCTTTGCAACAGGCCTTTCTTGTGATGGCTGGTGAATTGAAATAATAATTCAACAACACTGGCTTTCCTCCTAAAGTCAGTTTTCACCCAGATGAGAAAAGGATAAAACAAATAAAATATTTGTGTTTCAAAAGAAGGCGACATCCACTTTCCAACTCATGACCTAGATCAAGTATTAGGAAATAGTCATTTTAAAAGGAAAATCATACTTTCCCTCTCAGTAATGACTGAATTTCAGATGAACAGGAACTGCACAAAAGAAAAATTAGAAACCTTTTGACTATTTAAAATTATTAAAAGACATTTAAAAGGGGACCTCATGTGTAAGAACCAGAAATGGTGCTCAGAAAAATGATTCAGGGTCCAGGACAAAAAACAAAAAAGTGTTTGTGTTTGCATAAAGTCTGGAACTTTTCCAGATGAATATGAAGCTAAACCTCAACAAAGATTCTCTTATTTCCCCTATCCTTCCACCCTCCTGTGGGAAAGTTCAAACAACAAACTCCACCTGGCTCTCCCATTAAAGGGGCGGCAAGATCGGAACTAATCCAGTAAATAGAATCATCTTAATTAATATTTCTCTTCCCCAAAATCCGATTTATATTCAAACAATTTTCTTAGTTTCATTAGAGGCAACAAAAGCTCTCAAAGCCTCCAAACCATGACATTTTCAGTAGCAGATGAGGGTTTGTGTAATCTTCAAAAACCACAGTGTGGTTGCATTCGAGACCACTGGCTTTCCTCTGCCAATTTTGTATAAAGCAATTGAGGTCAAGTCAGGACTTAACTTTTGACTGGCTGCTGAATAAATCATTCAATCACATTTGTTTGGAAAGTCAAGTCAACAAACCTATAAATGTGTTAAAAAACTTTTTTTTTTGTTTATTGAACCCTCTTGCAGCAAATATTGCTTTGAAGTGGAAAACCTTAATTCAGAGGATTTACAGAAAGATCACATAACACCATAAGATTGTATAAATCAGATGATGTATTGAATCTTTTCTGACCATGAATCTTTCCATCAAATTCTCTAAAAAATTATGATCCAAAAGCATCAATCAGTATTGGGAAATGGTCATTTTAAACTTAAAACAAAATCATAATTTCCCTCTCAGTAATGACTCTATTTCAAGATTTAAATTTCACATGCAGGTGCTATGACCCAAACTCTTAGGCACCACTGACTTTTTAAAATATTTAAATGTGGGCTTAAATATTTAATTCATGTTGCTGTAGACTGTTCCATTGTGTATGAGAAAAACAAATGTAAATGGAAAAAAAGAACTTCAACAAATAAATGCTTTGTGTTTCATCATAGACATGATACAGCCTTTGGCAGATGATCAGGATCAATTGTCAGGATAGGAATTCAAAAGAACAAAAATATCACTAAACCGTTTTCAAAAGATCCCCAACATTTCAATTTAATTGCCATTTCTTTTCCAACAGCAAATCAATTATAGTTTCATTTTTGCACAAAACATTTGACAGAGTTATTGGACTTTTCCTAAAACACCCAATTTTCCCAAATTTTTTTTTGACTAACCAATCACTCAACACACTGTACAAGATTCATTATGCAAAGTCACCCTTATTTCAGATGTTTACGTATTTTGGAAAAGGCAAGCTACCTGAATCACCAATTTATTACACCTAATCTTTATCAGAAATAAATGTTCAATTTACCACTCAGAAATGGGGAATCCACTGGGCATTCTACCAATAAAACTTTTTATCAGATCCCCATTGCTCTTCCAACAAGATCTCAAATTATTTTGTTTGTTCACAGCTTATAAACTCTTTCAATGTCTCTGACAGTCTGCTTAAAATCTGACTTTCAATTGAAAGTCTGAATGAATCCTGTAAATACACCTCAACTTGGGTTGTTTAAATATCTGTAGCTGTAGCTACAGGCTATAATCTGCTTCACTATTCCCTTCACTATCTGAAGTATTTGCTTTGGGGAGAAATATTTGGCTCTGTCAACAGGATGGATAGTGACATCCTTCATTCTAAACAAATAAAAAAAAATTTTGTATTTAATTATATAAAATCAAATGGCTAAAGACTCAACAATCCTTCTCCTTGGAATGGAACAAAATGACAAACGCAGTTCACTAAAAAAACGCATAACTTCATTGCAAGAAAATTTTTTCAAGTTTCTGCTAGTCAAACTCAATTCCTCAAAAGACCATCAAAAATATCTTCTCCCAATAAACCAATGGGGGTCTACCATTTCTCATCTTCAGATGAATACTGACTACTGGTCTTCTGGTGGAAAATCACACCTTCATAAAGATTAATTTCAATACTAATTTGGCAAACCCTGATTTAAACAATTATATTTTATTCCAACTAATGGCACAACATTACTCAGCATAAAATGTATTTATTCAATCCTATAGACTCAGACACCTTTGTCCAAGATGGATGGGTTGGTCAAGATATAAACTCTACTGGAGTGAATTAACACTGGATTTTTACACCATTTGGAATAAACCAAATTTAGATGGGCTTCTCTCATCAGTACCATAGCTCTAAGCACACATCAACTCTGTTTGTATTGGTTGAAGCTCTGTAAAATTAACCCAAAAGACATAACAAGACTTATCAACAAATAAACCCATTAGTTTTAGTGAACACTTTTGTAACTATCGGTAAAAAACCAAATCTGCTCCTTTGTTTGGAAATCCAACTTAGGTTACAAAATTAGTTTTAGTTCAAATGGCTGAACCTCCTGTACAAAGAACAAGAAACATCCAAGATATGGAAAAACATCACATGACCTGGAGGAATGTGTCCAACTGATACATTTGATCTGCTGTCATTACTTCTTTATTTGGTGGCTGCCTGTCATCTGACCCCATACCCATCTTTTCTGTAGATGATACCATCACTAATTGGGACATCCATTTCAAAATTCTTGTCAATCATATGATTATTTACTCAGCTTACTTCAATAAATTTTCATCTGTATGTTATAACTCTGTTCCCAATTCATGATAACATTTGATCTGCACTTTCATTACTTTTTCAGAACCTCTCCCAACATAACGTTAGCATTTAAATAACCAGCCTGAACATACGGTTATATAAATTTTAGTTAAATACTCTCACCTTTCTTTGAAAAAGTCTTTTGTAATTTTCTGGGCCCCTGCTCTCCGCTGTTAGTCTCTTCTTCTCTGTCTGTCTGTCTGTCTTCTGTCTGTCTGTCCAGATCTGTTTGTAGCTGTATGTTTTACTCTGTCTATATCTGTCCATATCTATATCAGCCCCCCATTACCTACTATTTGTCTATTGTTTTCATTGTTTATTATTATTGCTTTATTTACTTGGTGTGATTTGCTATGTTTTGTTATAGCCCTCCCTCAACCATTTTTTAATGATGTTTTTTTTTTTTTTTTTAACACTCATAATTAAAAATAAAGTTGTCCTCAAAAGCTCTGGTGGCATTAAAAAAAAAAAAAAATAATAATTTCATGTTGCTGTAGATAAATCGCATGTGTCCGAGAAGACAAATGTAAATGAAAAATAGAACAACTTAAGAAATAAGTGTTTTTGTTTCACTATAGAAAGTTGCTCCAGATGATACAGCCTTTGGCAGAGCCCTGATCTGAACATGATCGAGGCTGTCAGGATCACACACGCAAGTCAAAAGAGAACAAACACAAGTGAACTGTGGCAATTCCTCCAATGTGCTTAGAACAACCTAACAGGCAATTGTCTTATAAAACTACAGGGCTGTGTACCTCAGTTTTAGTCAAGGAGTAGCGACAACATATTGATTTGATTTAATTTTTACAGCTATTTCTGGAAATTTTTCAATGATGAGAAACTTTTAACTCCATTATGTTTAGCAGAACCTCCAGCTGACAGAGTTGCTTGAAGAGGCCAGAGACTTTAGCGCAGTGCTGTAGCTGAGGAAAGCAGAGGTATCTAACAGCTTTACAGTGTAAGACTGTCAGTAAATAAGGACGTACAGAACTTCAGTGATTCTCCAGAGGCTCATCCTCAGTATCTGTCCTTCGCCCAGCGACTCCTTTGGACCAGAGAGGATCAGTGGACCCAGAGGGCTCCAGTTCCCCACATATTTTGGACTCGGCACCAGCTCACCCGAAAGAATCAGCTTTCATGGACCAGCGGCTGAATACTGATGAGGAATTTTATATCTTTCTGACAGTTACCCAATAAACTTCTCCTGTAAAATAAATTAATTCCCAACAAAAAGGCCAAATGATGTTGGAGTTAACCATAATATTTATTCAGTTTTTTTCATAGTCGTTATAGATCCTGGAGGACTTAATTAAAAGGGCAGTTTCACTTGAGAGAGGAGAGGGTCCCCATTTTAGGCACTTCTCAATAATACAAGCCGTTTTACACTTTGTTTGCTAAACATGGGCACATCTGAATTTCCTCTTTGCCACATAAAGGATTTATGGTTAATAAATGTCAGTTGATTAAAAGTTCAGACTTGTATCCTTTTTTCCACCTAATGAAGCCATTCCCTTCAAATAGCTTCTCTTTTCCTCCAGTGAACAACATTGACCCGCAGGACCAGGGGCAGGAGAGTCCAGTATGCAGGTGGGCTGACAGCAGTACAGACTTCACTCAATTTCCAGGCTGATCAACATTGCTTCACTGCAACATCCATCACATCCACTCAACCAATAAATAGCCTTTCCTCAACACCAGAGCCCGCCCACCAACTAACTCTGCTCATACTAGCATTTACCCCTGAGGTTCACACTCTTATCCCCAAAACCACCAGTGTAGGTGATGGCATTTCTTCCCAACCTCGCTGTTGGGCAGCAGATTCCAATGATTTAAGCTCTCTGAAAAGGCCCTGATGCTTGATTGGTCACCGTAAGTGTGTATTACGCCAGGTTAGAACAAAAAGCACCGACACTGACCCTCTCTGGAGGAGACTGAGGACCCCCTTGGCCTCAGCATTACCTCAGCTCTCACCAGCGATAATAAAGCAATTGGCTTCACCCTCTCAGCCCACAGACTGTCTCCAGCCAGTAAAAGTCATTGTCTGAGTCCCTGAGCTGCAGTGCAGCCCCAGCACTGACTTCTTAGCATCTGCTGCTCAGTAATGTAACTGTGTCTCATTAACAGGTCATGGGCCTCCAACCTCTGCAGCACAGATCCCTGTAAGTCCTTTAAATGCACTGGGATCCTCTCTCACACAGACAGAGCAGCCGAGCGCCTATTCACAGCACCCAATCAGCATGTCTCCGGCTCAAGCTCATGACTGTGAAGCTCAGCAGTTTCTCAGACATAACCGTACCTTTGACTGTAGACACACATTCTGTTTTCAATCCTCTACAACATTAATGAAAGCAAATGTGGCTGAGTGGCTGACATCTAGTGAGATCAAATACAGCTAATGCTATTTCTGTACCATCCCACCATATATTCACTCATTCACACATGCAGTCTAAAATGGTGGGATGGTGTTGGAGTCACATTCACCAGTGTATTTTCTAGGTATCAACATACCACAATATTTGTGGTTAGCTGGCTGATCCAAGGGAAGAGCATATACTGGCAGAGTTACTCCAATACCATCCCTCCATAAGAGGGTCATTTTAGGCTGCATGTCTAAATGAGTGCATGTGTGCATTAATCTTGTACATCCTTGTTAAGCTCAGCAGCCTTTACACACTGATAGATGTCAGAAGAAACCAGATGAGCTCTCAGGAGAGAGTGTACAGCCTTAACAAAGCAACAATTACAATTCTTTTCAAGTTTGCCACAGAGTAAGTCTCTCTCTTTTTCTTTTGATGTTACACCTCAATGTCACTGTATTACATCACTAAGTATCTCCATTTTTAATGCTCACCTATTTCTCCTTGTGAAAAAAATTGAATTCCTCTAATGAAACGTTGTTCCCCCTGCAGGGCTCTAGAACCCCATGTTTTAAAAGAAATTTTAACGCGGAACTTCTAACGTTGATAAGAAAATCTTCGACCTTGGTGATCTCAAAAACTATCAATGTTTTGTGATAAGGTTAAATTAGAAAGTTTAAGGTATCTTATGAAATTGATTTTTGGAGTTAGTTGCAAGTCAATATGATGTTTAGCTCTCAAGATATCCATCGAAAACTATTTTAGGATTTAATAACCTTACATCATAATGGTATGTCAAAACGTCCCCAAAATTAAATCACTTCCAGAACATAATTCTGCTAACCTCCGTGTTTAGTTTGGTCCAAATCAGCTGAGTAGTTTTTGAAATATTCTGTCCACAAACAGACAGGCAAACAAACAAACAGACACGGGCAATAACATAAGCTCCATCTGATTTTGTTGGTGGGGCTAATAATTAATTTTAATGAGCACACATGATCCTATTGGTTAGCAGAGACAACAGATGGCAGTACAGCTGGACATCCAAGATTCAAATGCAAAAAATAAATAAAATAAAATCAATTTTGGATAAAATCAAAACGCAATGACTTTCAAATCACACCAGCCAGTATTTTATTCACAATAGAACAGAGACAACATAGCAAATGTTGAAACTGAGAAATTTTACAATTTTATCCACAGAATGAGCTAATTTCAAATTTGATGGCTGCTACAGGTCTCAAAAAAGTTGGGACAGGGGCCTGTTTACTATGGTGTAGCATCCTCTCCTCTTTTTAACACTGGGCGTCTGGGCATTGAGGAGACAGGTTTCTTGAGTTTAGCCATTGGAATTTGATCCCACTATTGTTTAATGCAGGGTTCCAGCTGCTGGAGAGTTTTGGGTCTCCTTTGACAGACTTTTCATTTAATTATGTGCCAAATGTTCTCAATCGGTGAAAGATCAGGACTGCAGGCAGGCCAGTTCAGCAAACGGACTCTTCTACTACGAAGCCATGCTGTCGTAATAGCTGCAGTATGTGGTTTTGCATTGTCCTGCCGAAATACACAAGGCCTTCCGTGGAATAGATGTCATCTGGAGGGGAGCATATGTTGCTCTAAAACCTTTATGTACTTTTCAGCATTCATGGTGCTTTTTAAAACATGCAAGTGTCCCATACCATATGCATTAATGCATCCCCATACCATCAGAGATGCTGGCTTTTGAACTGAACGCTCATAATAGGAGGGGTGGTCTTTCTCCTGTTTAGCCCGGAGGACACGACGCCCATGATTTCCAACAAGAATGTCAAATTTGGACTTGTCTGACCACAGGACACTTTGCCACTTTGCTACAGTCCATTTTAAATGAGCCTTGGCCCACAGAACACGGCGGCGCTTCTGGATCGTGCTCAACAATGGCTTCCTTTTTGCATGATTGAGTTTTAGGTGGCATCTGTGGATGGCACGGCGGACTGTGTTTACAGACAGTGGTTTCTTGAAGTATTCCTGGGCCCATTTAGTAATGTTAATGACAGAATCGTGCTGCTGAGTGATGCAGGGGCGTCTGAGGGCCCAAAGATCACGGGCATCCAGTAAAGATCTTCGGCCTTGTCCCTTATGCACAGACATTTTTCCAGTTTCTCTGAATCTTTTGATGATGTTATGCACTGTCGATGATGAGACCTTCAAAGCATTTGCAATTTGACATTGAGGAACATTGTTTTTAAAGTATTCCACAATTTTTTTTATGCAAGCCTTCACAGGTTGGAGAGCCTCTGGCCATCTTTACTTCTGAGAGACTCAGCCTCTCTAAGAAATCCCTTTTATAGCCAATCATGTTACACACCTGATACCAGTTAACTTAATTACTTGCTAAATGTTCTTTCAGCTGATTCTCTTATATATTAATTGCTTTTTCAGCCCTCTTTTGCTTGCGTCCCAACTTTTTTGTCGCAGCCAGGAAATTTGAAATAAGCTCATTTTGTGGATAAAAATGTAAAATGTTTCAGTTTCAACATTTGAAATGTTATCTATGTTCTATTGTAAATAACATATTGGCTCATGTGATCTTAAATTCATTGCATTTTGATTTTATTCACAATTTACACTTCGTCTCAACTATCTCGGAATTGGGGTTGTAACAGAAAGCAGTGGCATGTTGGACTTACACAATATTACAAACAGGACTGGTGTTATTTACATGAGGTAACGTGCTGACTTTGATGATGGCGAAAAAATTCAACACTACTAATTTCCTGCTTTTTATAAACTCATCACTTTGCTCAGGCTGTGCAGCAACAAAATAAATTTAATTACATTTTGTCTTTCTTCTTCAAACAGCAACATGAATCTGGGTACTGTAGTCCACTGCGAACGTCACAATAAATAAACAAGTTCAGCATGTAATCAATACAACGCTGGAGCAGAAATAGATTGAGGTAACGGCTGAGTCCTCTGTTTGCCCATGGAAATGCAGTGATAATGACAGCATGCTTTACTGATGGGTTATTTACATCATATTCAACACAAATAGAGTTAAATTTTCATAAATTTCTTTTTGTACATGATAAATTCTGAGTTAATTCATTAGTTTTCTTGTGAATATCTGACTTATCTCCCCTGTGATTGATGCTTGAAGGCACAAGAGAGCAGCCACCCAGAGTAATAGATGACAGAAGCATAAATATGACTTTATATCACATCAGCTTTGTTCTCTCAACCAGGATATTGGAAGTAGTTAATTATTTTCATTTAACAGCCAAAGGGATTCATGTTTCTCCGAAGCTGTGTCATGAAATTCCATGAATATAGTTGGAGATGACGCTGGTCACACATAATTACCAATTTGTCTTGGTTATGATACAGTCTGACATTTTGAAATGAAAATTTAAACTCCGGAGTTCTTCCTGTATCTGTTCGGCCTGACAGTATCCATTACGGGGGGGAGAAATGAGATGAGAGAGAGAGACAGAGAAGAATAGAAATGGAGGGAGAGAGAAGAGAGAGCGATAGTGAGAGAGTAAGTGACAGGAAGTGTGTGTGTGTGTGTGTGTGTGTGTGTATGTGGGAGAGAGATAGATAGACAGGGAGAGAGAGGCAGTGTATTTTCCAGTGTATTTGTTCTTACCCAATCTGGCTCATATGTCAGAAAGGAATACATATCTACTTGAAGCCACATATGTAGTGTGTCTAATAAGTGTAAATCTAATCTAAATGTCTTGAAAGATTATTTTAGCGAAGGAGATCTGATCAATGAATATGTTGATATTTCTGAAGTATGCCAATCATATGATGAATCAACCAACTTTACCAGTGTAGATATGTGTTTCTGTGTCATACATGTAATGTTGCGAGAAATGTTGTGTTTTGGGTCGTTCACTGGAGGAAAATGCTGATTCAAATGTTTTCTCAACCTGTACTTTCTCCCAAACACCTGGATTAATAAATAAATTGTAAAGTTTTTCAACCAGAGGGAGGAATTAATTAGTAAAATCAGCTGGCAGGCTGGGTCAGACTGAAGGCAGGACTTTCTGACCACTGGAATTCAGATTCCTCTCCAGACATTAATTATGAAAGCAAAACAAAAATAATGACTGGATTAAACAGGAATAATAATCAGCATAAGAGCTGAACTATTCCCCGTGAAACACAAGGGCTCTTTGAATAGAAGCAAAACCAAACATTGTGTTGTTCTTTTGTTTCTGAGAATAACAGGTAAATAAAATGACAATAATAATAAAAAAAAATCAACTCACAACCTAAAACATGAAATACAGAAAGACTGTCCTCTGTATTTCCTTTCATGAAGTCGATTGGCCCTGTGCATATTATAGCAGATAGAGTCATGTGAGCTAATATCTGTGACTGCTGCTAAACTACAGATTTTCCAGAAATGGTAAAATTGGCCTCTATTTTATTTTTTAAATTTACAGTCTTAGCTTCAGTTCTGTGAGATGAATTTATGGAAATTATTTTACTAACTTCCCTAAGTCTAAATGTGTTTGAGGGTTTTTCAAATATATCATTAAAAAAAGTCTGAAGTGTGAACATGAAAGTTTTGTCGAAACTCCTGACACTCACTCCCTCAGTCATTGTAAAATGGTGACAGAAAAATGTTCATATTGGTTAGCGTGAGTGCACATGTGACAGCATGCGTGTGTGAGTCTTTATCCATATCTGCATGCCTGTGTTAGTGTGTGTATGCATCCCTGTGTGTGTGTGTGCGTGTGTGTGTGTGTGTGTGTGTGTGTGTGTGCGCACACAGGCAAGTGGAATCTGTTTATTTTTATACATGTCACATAGCTGACCTGGGTTCACCATTAATTTGACCAGGCACCGGAAGAACCATAAAGCTACCACAGCAAGAATCACCAGTCTGAACCAAAACTCAAATTGAAAGGCAGCCATTGTGTAAAAGACAGTGACATTTGTGAACTGTAAGTATAAGCCTGCCAGAGTAAACTGAATCAGAACAGGCACTCCGTACAGTTAAAATTGCTTCTCACACAGGAGGCTAGACTGAAGCACTGTTGTGGAGAGACACCACAGATGTTACTTCATATCGAATTTACACTTGGAAGGACACTGGTCAAGCATGATTTGTGCACCAGCATGTTACTGCCTGACAATGTTCAACTTCTACCTGCCACCTGACTAAGTTTTAGCAGAGGAGTTTCCCCTGAAAGCTTACCATCGCAACACTGCTGTCAACATTTAAACAAAGCACAGAAAACAGGGTGTCTGAAAAATGAACACTTATTCAGCAGTTATAATACACTTGTAGAGGTCTGGATATAATCCATATTAGCTTATATTGAATTTAGGGCTAAATCCAATTTTAATTGATTTGTGAGCAATCACCGTAATATCAATAATGAGGTTAATCAGTTGAGTCAGCGGTCCTGCTCGAATGACCAGCCTCATTTAGGTCCATTGATAATTAAAATCTATTTATGCTAAAAACAATTGGCACACCAAAACAGTCCTTTTTGTGGGGAAATAATCTTCCTGTCACCCAATTCAGCTCTGAGTTTGTTGGCTTGAAAGGCTAATGAAACCTTATTAGAAAAATTAGCCTGTGTGTCAATAGAATCCACTCCTGAAGAGCTGCAGAGTCTGTATGTTTTCTTGGTTGTCTTGGGAACACTGCCTATTTTAACTCTTGATCAGGTAAAGAGTCTATACCATGTTCTTAAGGGTTTTAACCCATTCATGTCAATAACCATTTAAAAATTACAGCATGAAAAGAACTTTAACTACAATATAAGGCTTGATAAACTGAAGTGCTTTCAAAAATGACATGGCATGAATTGTATGCACTTTCATGCTCTCAGACTCTTGTACAAAAACTTCACCTCTCCACCCCAAACACAATGACCTCTGCAGTTGCTGTTAGTTATTTTTTCTTAACACACCAGTTTAAGTTTTGGCTCAAATATGGATTAACAGGCAACCACATAAAAAACAGACACTGCAGCTCCTCAAGATATGAGTATGACTCTCCTAATCAATTTTTATACGCTGGAATTACAGATTATTCATAACTAATAAATTAAAGTATGAAGAATGGGGAGGGGATAGAGCCAGTTAATTATGCCAGTTAAGCACAATCATCATCAATAATCATCAAAATAAAATGGTAAATGTACTGTAAACCACCATGTATTTGCTACATTTAGACTCATGCTTGATTTGCTACTTTGATTCGTATGTTTTAAATTATTTCTATTATCATTTTATTGCTTGTACTTTGTTGTAAAGCAAAGATTTTTAATCAATATTTTCTTCTTTTCACTTGTAAACCACGAAGAACAGGACAGGAGATCAATAAAAGTGATCAAATATTAGAAGGCAATAAAAAGAGAGAGGGGTAAAGGCCTGAGGCTGCTTTTGGGCAGCCTGCAGAAACACGGAGAGCTGGGTGTCAGACAGCATCGGTCCCTGACGCTTCCTCACACCTACAGGCCTGGTGCAGAAACAGAGCTCCTGTCAGAATCACCGTCACTGAGGAAAGATACAGTGTGTGGAGACCTGCAGCGCATGAAGGGAATGCTAACATCAGGGAACAAACCGAGATTCACCAGAACTGTCTGCATAATGTGTGTTGTGTGCTTCTCACAGTCACTGTTACAGGAAATGTTCTTAATGCACGATATCAGATTGAACTGCACCGAAATACATGCGCTTTGACAATTTATCGTGTGTTTTACGCTAAACTCGATGCAGAGCCTGTGAGGTAATGCGACTCTGGGGACGTCCAGTAAGCAAAACAGATTTCAGATCAAACACTTTCTTGACGGGCAGTAGTTAAGACAACTCTGAATGCACATTAAAACGGACTCTGCTGCCTGCAACAGAGAGGGGTCCTACTGACTGAACTGTCTCTCACACAGTGCTGGCCTGAGACTATTTTAGCATGTTATAACATACAGTGCATTGTATATCTACTTTCATTTGATTATAAATAAATTAATAAACAAATAATGACTCCAATAAATTAAAAAGAATCCTGAGAAAATATTTTAGCTTGAATACGCATACTGATTACAAAATATACAATAAATAAATCCAATAAATTAAAAAAAAGAAGTCTGACAGAACATTTTCAATACTGTATTTTCAGCAAAATTCTACAACAATAAAGAAGCTGAACATCTAAATTGAAGGCTTTTTTCTTTCCTCTAATCTTTCCCTCTCTCAGCCAAACTCAGTCAGCACCAGCATTCAGTCAGTAATGAAATCTGAGCCCTGGTGAACCACATGACCTGCGTCTGTACCTGTTCAAAACAGCAAATCATCCCTGTGTGCTTCTCCAAGCTTCCTGTCTTCACTGAGCCTCCTTCCCACTGTCCCTGTTCACAATACATCTTTATACAACACATTACCTGTGCTTTTTCTATGACACGTGCTCTGCAAAGTACACAGAAATAAAATGGATTGGGGAAAGAAAAAAATGAAAAATTGTGTGGAACTTTCTACAGTTCATTTAGCGGGCCGTGTTTTATAGATTTTATCATACACAATAAGAGCCAGCAGGGTGCTGGTATAATTGGGTTTGCTCAGAGTAAGAAGCCTTTCAGATATTCTATGGACCCATTCTTATCATGAGCCCATTCAATGGGCCCAATGATACCAAGAGCTTCTGCCTTAAATGAGCTATTATTGGGACAGCAGTGTTGCCTGGATACTCTATCAGTTTACATCTTCATGAGGATATGACATGACCATTGTGTTTTCCGCTAAAAGTGTCCTTTGTTACTTTCCTGTACACATCCATCTGATTATTTATCTATTCACTCATTGTACAATCCACATGATCCAGGTCAGGGTCACCGGAGAGGGAAGGTGGGACACACACACACACACACACACACACACACACAAACACACACACACTCACACACACATACCTTTTGGTCTATTTAGAGTCTCCAACTTGCATAACTCCCAAGAGGAAACTGGAGTGCTCAGAGGAAACCCAAATGAACCCAGGAAGAACTAGTAAACTCTACACAGTAAGGCCCCGGGCAGAATTCAAACCTACAATCATCTAACTGTACATTGACAGTGCTACTCACTGCACCATCATTTAATTATTTCAACTGGACAATAACCACACTGTGTTGCAAGACAGCCATCTACACGATAAGTTTTTGACAAAGGGCTACACAATAAATTTATATAGGATCACGTGGCCTATTTGTGTGTGTGTGTGTGTGTGTTTGCTCTTCATGTAGATGGGAATCAAACTAATTCCACTGATCAGAGCGCCTAGATAAGGGCTATTCAACCTTATCCAGAAAGGGCCGGTGTGGGTGCAGGCTTTCATTCCAACCAAGCACTTACACACCTGACTCCACTAAACAATCCCAAGAGTCTTTGCTGAAGAGCCTGATTAGTAGTATCAGGTGTGTAAGTGCTGGGTTGGAATGAAAGCCTGCACCCACACCAGACCTTGCAGTATAAGGTTGAATAGCCCTGAGCTAGATCATGAATAAGGAGCAGAGGTCTTTATGCTTCAGAAAAGCAATTTCACACCTAAAGAGAAAAATGGCCAATTAACAGAGAAAAAAAAGAACAAGAAACACATTTACCGCAGTCTTCTGTAAATCAGAAAATGGTCTTCTGGTGTGAGTAAGTGAGACGTGGGTGAAGAGATGTGTGGGAGATGGTGTTTACTTTATGAATCTAAATTACAAGGCTGCAAGAGAAGCAGTGACCTCTGAGTAAGAAGTGGTGACAGATTAGCCTCTGGATTAATTATGAGATCCAAGACATGAGAAAGTTGCACATTAAGATCCATTTGTGAAAACCTTAAACACTCCTCAAAGTACCCTGGTGAATGATAACACTTGTTGAAGATTGACTTTTAAAGCAAAATTTCAGTTGAGGACAAAAGTCAGTTGAATCCTGCGACCTTTCCCCAGGACAAAGCCTTCCTTTCAGACACTTCTGCATCATCTATAACTGTCAGAAGCAGGAAACATTGATGGGAAGGGAGCCAGGCTGGACTTAGACCAAATCAGCATTAAAACTGTGTGATTAGTTTCATTAGCTGCCCACTCACCTGTGCCGGTGACTCTGCACACACTCCATTTAATGTTATTATTCTTTCATTTGAGGAAAATGGCCGTCTGCCCCACACAAAATGGCTGCCCACCATATGTGCTGAAATCAATCAACATCTGCCCTTAATTTACAGAATAAATGGAACATTTAATTTCTCCAAAGTCTCGGGGCACAACACCACTTGGCATCGTCACAGCACAATGTTTTATTATTAGCAGTGGTATATTATTATATTATCATGCAGTAAGTGGTATTATGTGAACACTGAACTGAATTTGCGTGCTTGGGGAAAAGGGGATTGTGAAGTGAAGAATTTCAAATGATGCGTGAATGTGGACTAAATCCAGGCAAGTTTCAAAGAAAGAACAAAATGGCTGTACAAGATGTGGTTAAATGGGGAAACTATATGGGTAACAATTTATGTAACTTAATTCAGGTTATGCATGTTGCTGTTACACAATGTTGGTTTCTGAACATAAATAACATTCTGAAAGAGGTCCATGAGGAGTGAAATATCCATTATTGTTCTTAACCACATAATAAAAGAAACTTCATTGTAAGACTCTCCAACATATAATTGGCTTTAATGGACTGAGACACTGAGCTAACTTATAATGAAGTAAATTAGGCGGGAAAAGAATAATCTGGAAGTAATTCCAATACAATAGAATTATCTACTCAGCAGAGGCACCAAACTTATGTGCACTTCAGTCTAATGGTGATTTATTTATGGAACTTCAGTCACTTATTTCTCATTCTGGGTTCTGTAAAGGATTTAGTATGATGTCTGCTGCCAAAAATGAAAAGCTGAGAAGCCTGGCTTGAAATAGCCGTCATGCTGAACTGCCTGTCAGAAGTAAACTGGAAACGGTCTCTGGGCCCCTTACTGGTTTGAATGGCAGGGTCCAGACAAAGAAGGGGAGGTAAGAGGCAAAAACTAAAAGTCTGCTAATCTTTCTCTCCTGTACACGCCATCACTAATCTGCAGCGAAGGGATTTGCAGTCAGTTTAATCCACGTTGAACAGATTAAAGTGGCAATTGACAACTTTTTGACCAACCAACCCCCCCCCCACCCCCCAACCTTTTTGCTACTTTTCGCAAAGATGACGTGATCGCTAGCATTTAGCTCAGAGCTAAACCATCAACTCCAATTTGAAAGTAAGAGAGAAGAAGAATTTTCGCTGAAGAGGTAGCCTACATTGAATTTGTTACAATTTTGAAATTGGGAAGAGGCAACAGGTACTACAATGATATGCATTGCATGGTAATAACATTGTTTGGGTAATGCTATTGTCATGGTTTTGTGAGGCTAGTGGTGGCTTTGAGAGCTTTCTTGGTTGCTCTCGTCCGGGACAATATCGGTTTGCCCACAATCGGATTCTTGGGCCAGCTGGCATTAATTGGGGGCGGCGCCCGGATTCTATTTAAGCCCAAGTTCCGCCTCGCTTCCCTTGCTAGAGTGTCAGTGTTTGTTTGCACTTTAGCCGGTAAGGTCTCCAGTGAGAAAGTTGTTGAGGCATTAGCTGCAAAAGAGGAAAGTGCTAGATAGCAAGGGAATCTTTCTGTTTTTCCTCTTTCTGAGCACCATCTGGTGCTAATTCTTTTATCTCGGTTTCCGAGATTTTTTTTTTCCCCTTTCATTGCATTCTGTCTAACTCGCTTAGCTTCCATATTGTTACACGGACTGGATCTGGGTCCTTGGAAGCGCGAGTATCTCTCTTTCTCTGTTTTCTATCTGTGTTTGTCTCTTGTTTTGCTGTTCTTCATTTCGTTCCGGCCACAGCATTTGGCGTCTCAAAAAAAACCGATCCATCACAGTTATTGCTTCGCATAAACAGTAAACAGCAGCAGGGGTTGGCATTGGAGTGCAGGGGAGAGTAACTTTAGAGGAAAACATAAGGAGAAAAAGGGAAAGTTTGTTCATTAATTTCATCTATAAGTGAGACATAACAGCAGATAGAAATTCTAATGCATGTGCTGGAGAAAGATAATGGGATTGTCAGCATGTTTAATGAAATCAGTTTTATTTATTAAAAATATTCCCAGAGTGGTACAGTGTAGCTAGAGGAAAACTGACCAGTGAAAGGGTTGAAGAACATTTTGTGAATGGGAATATGATTTGGTTCTCATGCGCTGCAGCAGTGGAATATGCTCCTGAGAGAAGAAGTGCTTTTTATTCTTTCATGGAAGGGATAACCTTTGACCTCATCTATGCCCTCTCCGCCTCTTCTCTGCCCTCTCCCCCCCCCTGCACCTCCGCCCCCCTGCCCAGCGCTGCCAACCCCTCGGACGTTAGCGGAATATATCACACCGACAGGAATGCTGAGGCGGCCATATTCGCCAGCAGCCTCCATAAAACCAGGGTACTACACGACGACCGGCTTTACTCTCTACTCTAGTCTTAAAAAAAACTAAACACAGACCCATACTGGCCACTCTCGGGAAGAATGACAAATTGAAGTCAGAGACCTTTGTGGCGAAATCGTGGCCATGGGCAGCCGACCGTCAGACCATGGGGAATTGACTGCGCTTGGCAGGAATGAAGGGCACTGGAAAAATTCTAAACACAGAACTCATTTGATAAATTATAATAATTATCATCATAATAATATTATAATAATCATTGTAAGCTAACAACCTGCATATAATTGCCTTAAGACCACATTAAAGTTATGACATTCTGTGCGTTCGGTTATCAGAATGTCGTTTTCCTGACGCCATGTGCAGGTTTGTTGTGCTACATTACAGTCATCTCTCCAACAGCCTGATACCCTTTCTCATTTTTACTCTGTACACAGCTGCACAGCTTCAGCAAGCTGGTTAACCTGAAGCAATTCTGCACAAAAGGAACTCAAACAAGTCAGGATGTGCTTTGTGAATTTCAGCAGGGAGGCTAAAAGCAGGCCACATGAGCAGAGTGCATGTTTCCGCTCTCTGCATGCTGTACTGTAGAGCCTCCCTGTGTGCACTTAGAGAGGGAAATAATACTGCAGGAGAGAGCAGATAAAAGCTCATTTACTTTCTGATCTCAACATCATGCTGAAATACACACAGAAATTGTATTGATGGTCCATTGTGTTCTGAAGTAGCACTGAAGATGCAACATGCAAGAGGGTGAGTTCAGTTAATAATCTTTTACAAGCAAAGTCAAGGATCATAATATTGACTGTGGCACTGAATTGCATTTTTAATAACCTCTTCATGTTTGCGTCTCTTTTTCTATGCATTTATTTGTTGTGATAATACTGAGGAATATGCAAATTGCACAACTTTCCCCTGACATAAAGCAAGGTCCCGTAATGAAAATCAAAATGGATTCTCAAACACAATTTCAAATAAACACATTTATAATGAAGTTCAAAGCAAAACACTGTAGAGGAAACACAGTAACAGACTTGAAAAGGAACTAAATCTCTCTCTCCCTTCCCCTGTTCTCTCTCTGTCTCTCTTCTCACATACAAACACACATACATATACACTGCACGCTCACACACACACGCACACACACATATACACACGCACGCTCACACACACAAACACACGCATGCGCGCACACAAACTAAGCAGGAAAAATATAAATCACAGGGATAAAATGTTAACAGCCAGGTTTAGTGGAATAAATGAGATAGACTTCCTCACATGAAAAAGCAAAAACACAGAGATCATGTAGGATAAGGATGTGAGCTGTATAATCTACTTTCTAAGCAGGAAAACCATACATCGAGGTTGTCTATGGTTGTCTGGATGCAGCCCCAGGTGGGTCCCAGCTGAAGTATTACAAAAGAGCCAAACAACACTATCCACAGTTTGGCTTCTGTCACTCACTGAGTGTCCCATTCATTACGCCCCAATTTTTCTCAGTCATCTAAAAATACAATACAGATCATACTGAGATGCAGGCACTGAATGCAGTGAACCATTTAAAATGGCTTCCATGTTCTCATGAGATGGAGGATTACAGTGTATCTGAAAGGCTCTGTTAGCCCTGTGGGGCAGCATTTAATAAAAGCTTTGAGTCTCCAGCAGTTCTGTTTGAATGCTGAACCCTGAGGGCTGTATAACAGCTCAAGCTTCTGACAAGATTTTGGTTGGTTCTCGAACAGAGACCTTGCTCTTATAAGGTTACCACAACTGCAATGTTGCCCGTAAGGGACTAAAGGTTATTGAAAAAGTCAAGAAACACATGAGTGATCGTTACAAATCGAGTTTTTTTTTTTTTTTTTTTAAAGTCTTCCCCAAACTGCTCTAAACAGACAACTGTACATGTAAGATGATTTCAGCTTCTCTCCATGTCTAGGGCATCATTACTTGGTTTCAACATGTCTCAAGAAGTAATTTAGCTTTATATATTGATTAAACTTCTTACTCCTATCCTTTTTCTGCTGAAAAAGACAAAATAATCCTAATCAGGTGAAACAGTGAAAGTTATTTCAAGATACTACAATAACCCAAGACATTAGTCAGATGTAAGCAGGCAGCAACTTTAGAAACAAGCCAATATTTTCAGCCTCAAGATTTGGTACAGCACTGTGACTTGTCAAATTTAGACTAAATTAATTTAAAATTCTGAAAAGAGCCGCTGGTGACATTTCCAAATGAGGGACCAGCGGCCAAGGAAGGATTGAGCAGATGATTAGCTGAGACAATTCTGCAGCAAATGATGTTAATCCAAATTTCATTTGATTTAAGACGTGATTGACTGATTGGTAATGACAAATTAATTATGATGCAAAGCATCCATATGCATACTGAAGACAACTTTGGTAATAAAAATGCAATTAGGAATTGATGACTTGTTACGAGGTTAGCAATGCGATTGCTTTGTTTTTGAAAGAAACAGGATTTCTGGGATTTAAGCTTTACTGCAATTTCCCCACAGCGCTGTTTGTGCAAATACTTTGTATTTATTGAGAATGCATCACTGGCTCACTGAAAATGACTCCCAGAATATAACTATATGTCAATGAAAGGGGGGCAATATTTCTATAGCAATTTTTAATATACTAAGTTATTAACAAATCACATGCGTGCATAATAAAAATGAAGGAATGCATCACACACATTATGTTAATTGGACGATGTCATGCATTATGTCAAGAGAAATTTTAACTGGCCCATTTGGGCGATTTATTCTAGCGTTGATGAGGTAGTGTATACCAGCGGAAATCAGTCGTAGTAAAAGCTTCAACAGAACAAGAGGCTGCAGGATTCACTTCAGGTATCTATAAAGGCAAATCGTTTTTACATAAATCATAAATAATTCAGCTACTTCTTAGGAATGATTAATATCAGTCATTATGAATTGCATAAATCATCCCACCATCAAACGTATGACATGATATGGGTGCTTAAATGATGTGCTGTCATATTCATTATTTAGTACGTTAATAAGTGTCAGTGATAGGGTTAACGCTGCAGTGTTCTTATGCAAAGTTAAACAGAAACGTACTTTTTTCATCAACAACTCTAATTGAAAATTGCCAAAGCTTTTAAAATATGGTAACAAGGATAAAGGTAAGATATGGATGCAAAACTATAACCGTGGTCTATTTTCATATTAAAGTTTTGGACAGGAGTGACCATAGATGTCAGGCAATTCTGGAAAATGCCAAGTGAGCAATAAGACCTTTTGGTTGGCTGAGCTGATTTTACGCTGTGATTGCATTTCGCCTCTGTTCTAGATAGCAAGGTCCCTCCCCATACTGCTCCATGATTATGAATTCCTGATAAGCCCTGCCCCCCTAAGACCAGCCTGCAATTAATTAGGCAAATGAAATCCACACAGGTTTAGGGCAAATCCTGAATGAAATCTTGTCTGGAAAAAGGGACCCCAAATTCCAAGCACCAGAAGTGGCTACATAGATAGACCTCGGCCCCATGAAGATGAGCCAATCGAACAAAATTAATGAGTAAAACAATCCTTGGAGATATAGCAGTAAACAAAAAATGCTGCACTCAATATTAAAAATTCATTTGCAGCTATAAAATGAGATACTGCATTCATTAGATTTCAGATTAAGTTAAAGTTGCAATATTTGTTGCCACTGGTAACAATTTACATATGAGGGTAACTTTATTGTGTCACTTCATATTCTGACACTGTACACATAAAAATATTATATTGCAACTGGAGGTAATGGCCGGTGGAATACGGAGGCCAGGTGCAACAACCAGAGAGAAAGAGAGTAGCATGGACATAGTATGAACACAGAGAATAAAACAGACCAAACGAAAGTACTCGCGCTTCCAAAGGACGAATAATAGTCCGAACCACGGAAGCAAAGAGATATCGAAAAAGAGAGAAGAAACTCCAATAAATAGAAGATAGAAAGTCAAACAAAACCTGACTACAGATATCTTTGGCTATAGTGCTTAGCTACAAACAGACACTCTAGCAAAGAGGCGTGGCGAACATCTGGCTTCTATAGAATCCGGGGAAGCGCCGCCCCAGTTCAATCAGCCAGCTGGGTAAAGAATTCGATTGAACAGGAATACGATATCGCCCCGGGACGAGAGCCACAAAGAAAGTCCAAAACACACGCACAAACATCCAGAACCATGGCAGGACGCCCCCCCCTAAGGGACGGCCCCAGACGTTCCCAAAAAACCCCGAGCACGGAACTCCAAAATAAGGGTGGGACCCAAGATACCCCAAGCAGGGACCCAGCACCACTCCTCAGGACACCAAACCCTCTGGCCAACCTGATAAGCCGGTGCAAAACGGTGCCTCCTATCAGCAGCAGCCTTCTGTTTATGCACCACCATGGGGACAAACAAACAGTCAGACGGCTCCCCACCAGAACCAGGGTCGGGCCGCAAGGCCTTCCGCAGAACAGACTCAGTATCCCACTGTATGGGAGCCACAATCCGAGCCGCCGGAACAACCGGCCCAGAAACGGGATCACGGCCCGAGCGGTCATAAATCTGTGACAAGGCGCTAGGCTTGGGGCGATAAGCCAACGCAAAGTCAAAGCGATTGAAAAACAATGCCCACCGTGCCTGCCGGGAATCATGTCGCCTAGTCTGCTGGACACACTGGAGATTCCTGTGATTCATCCAAACCACAAACGGATGTTCAGCCCCCTCCAACCAATGGCAGCACTCTTCTAACGCCAATTTAACAGCTAACAACTCCCGGTCACCAATACTGTAATTCCGTTCAACCGGTGACAACGACCGGGAGAAGTAGGCGCATGGGTGCAACTTATTCTCCCGAAGGGGGCGCTGGGACAAAATGGCACCCACCCTGACCTCCGAAGCGTCAACCTCCACCACAAATGGGAGGGAGGGGTCGGGCAAAACGACAATAGGTTCAGAACTAAGTCGTTTCTTCAACTCCTGAAAAGCAACCTCCGCTGCTGGAGACCAAGCAAATGACGAGGAGGAATTCCTCTTAGAAAGCACAATGATGGGGGCAGCCACAGCGCTAAAATTGCGAATAAACCTCCTATAAAAATTAGCAAAGCCCAAAAATTGTTTAACCTCCCGAACATTGTGAGGGACAGGCTAATTCCTAACCACTGCCACCTTGTCAGGCAATAGTTTGATCCCACTATCATAAACACAATGCAGAGGCAACGACATAGCCCGTTGTTTCCCAAAATCCTCCGCGAGATCAACATCATCATCTGACACGTTGGGAGGTAAACCAAAGTTCAGCGTGGCTCCTACACACCATTCTTGTTCAGAACCCGACGCCTCCCCCATGGGTTGAAATTCGGGACTTGCCAGAATCTCACTACAGTGAGACCTACAGTCAGAGCCCCACTGGACGATTGGGTTATTTTGACTGCCCCAAAAAATCTGTGGTCTATGCTTAAGCAACCACAAATGACCTAAAACCACAGGACAAACCGGGGAATTGATTAAGAAAAAAACAAATTCTCTCTGAAACCAAAAGGGATAAACATAGTCAAAAAATCAGAGACCTCGGTTATAAGCCCATCTCCCAACAGTCGACCATCCAAAGCTTTGATCGAGTGCAAATGTGAGAGAGAACGGATGGGAATGGAATATTTTCTAGCCCACTCCGCATCCATAAAACAATCAACAGCCCCCGAATCAAAAAAGGCTTTAACCCATATTCTCTTTATCCCCATAGTCAACTTTACTGAAATAAGAGTTTGAACGGAAGATTGGGTCTGTCCCTCTAGTCCCCCACCGCCAGAGGGGCTTCCCGTCTCCCTTTAAGCTCGGGGCAACTTGGACGGATATGTCCCAGTTTGCTATAATGATGACAAATTATGTGTCTGTGAACAGGCTTACGAGCCCGGCTCTCATATGAGCCATCAACCTGCATGGGCTCACTAGAACTCCGCATTTCAATGGTTGGAGTTAGGGCTGTATGCCTGTTGCACGGAACATTAACCTCGTTGCTATCAAGATCCAATGCAGTATGTTTCTCCCTGTTACGTTCGCGGGTGCGATTATCAACTCGCACCGCAGTACGAACCAACAAATCTAAGAAACGCAAGGCTCTAGTGTAGCCAGAGCGCCCTTAATCTTCTCCGCCAAAGCGTGAACAAACACTGTCATAAGAGGTACTTCTGGCCACCCTGTCTCTGTGGCTAAGGAGCGAAATGAGATAGAGAAATCAGTGACGCTATCAGAAACCTGCTTCAGATGCATTAGACGCGTAGCTGCGTCCTGACCATAAACATCCTGGTCAAAAAAATTAATCATTTCTCTCACGAGAGTTTCCACTGAATTTAATACCAGCAATCTAGCTCGAATGAGTGGCCCCACCCAAGTGAGGGCCGTACCGGTCAACAGTGATAAAATAAACAAAACCCGTGATTCCTCATTCGAGAACCGTGAGGGTTGCGCTTTAAAAAATATTTAACATTGAGCAATGAAATCTTTACATTTTCCTGCCTCGCCCCCATATCTTGGGGGTAACTGGAGATTAGGCTCTCGTGGAAGGTGTACTGATTGTGCTTGTGAAACATTTTGTGTAATCTGAGCAGACAATGCTCTAATACACTCGGAGAGATTTATCTTCGGCTATAGTGCTTAGCTACAAACAGACACTCTAGCAAAGAGGCGTGGCGAACATCCGGCTTATATAGAATCCAGGGAAGCGCTGCCCCAGTTCAATCAGCCAGCTGGGTAAAGAATTTGATTGAACAGGAATACGATATCGTCCCGGGACGAGAGCCACAAAGAAAGTCCAAAACACACGCACAAACATCCAGAACCATGACACTGGATGCATTTCTCCTGGTTCTACATAAATGCTAACATGCAGCACTAACCACTCAAAGCTAGCATTTATATCTTAATTGTTTATTCATCACAACTTATAACAAACACAAGGGCTTAACTTTAGTAAATACCTATGAATCAACAATGCCAGAAAGAACCCATGTAAGACAGTCTGAGAAAAGAGTGACTGTATCTTCAGAGTGGAACCGTATCTTGATCAATCAATCTTTGCCTTGCAAAACAAGAGTTTGCAAGCGTTGCACACCAGTTAAGGATTCCATGAAGAATAAAAATTCTTTCCCAACTTTTTACAGAGTGTATAAGAAGTAATTTTCCCTCAAAGCCTCTGAGCCACACAGTTCAATTTCTCAAAAATGATAGATCAGAATTCCGTGGAAAGGCCTAGAATCGTGTTAATATTGTAGCATTTTCAACATCACTGCTTCTGACAGTGGGCTGACTGCTTCTGACCCAGCCTCTATAGAATTACGATGCAGAATCGCTGTATTGGGCAGTATTTATAATCTCTGAGACGGGTAAAGTGATGATTACATGGAGACATATTGAGTGGGATTGACATCTGCATGTATGGTTGATATTTAATTCATTACACACAATCTGCTAGACGTTTCCAGCACGGCGACAGCACTCGAGCAGAAGGCCAGACATGAGGTTATTGACTGAGATGATGAGAAGCTCTTGTGAATAACACAACTGAGGGGAGGAAACCATAGGCAATGAACCGAGTGACAGCATGTTAAAGCAGATCTAACGAGGACAAGTCACAAGATGGAGGACACATCTTGAGCAACACCTGCTGATCTGCTGTAGTGAAGAGATTGGCATACGTAAAATATTCATTCATTCATTCATTTATTCATTCAGTCGTCCAGTTTTAGGGAACCCGCCGATACATTGTAAAATTCACAGAACTTATTTACTGTTATTTTGGCAGCATATATGTACTGTTCATCATCAAACAAAAATGTTCCCTGAAAATTTGACTCTGTTGCGCACTGTTGTTTCAATGGCATCTAAGTAATTTGTTTGGAGGACTTATTTCAGAAGAGCAATGTCTCTGAATCCATGAATCCACCAGTGTAGCCAGTGCATTTGTGTTCTGTACGTATCTAATGCAACCAAGGAAGTGAACAAACAGGCTGGTAAATTGTAGTATAATCAAAGTCTACTTTCCAAAACAGCACACCTTATCCTGCTAAGCTTCAACAATAACTGAATCATGATTCCTCATTTTGTTGCAGGGATAGTTGAATTAAAAACTAGACAGTGGATCTTGATCAAACTTGAAACATCATTAAGAGATGACGAGATTAGAAACTCAAATCCTCACTCAAGCAGTAAACACAACAATATCGCCATGGGCAACAGCACAAACTCTCACAGAGACGGGACGACAGTGCCGTAATTCAAACTTCCACTTTTCCCTCTGGCCGACCGCAGCCGTGAAGAGAAATAAACTCTCTGTGCAAGGTGTGTCGGCACTTCCAAAGACAAGCACCATTAGAGGTGCAGTCAGATATGGTTTAAAAGCTTCAGTATTTTCACTTGGGACCTGCAGCAGCTGTTGACAACAGACCATAACCGCTGCCCGACTGAGTACTTCAAATGGCAGATGCACTACAAAGTGGCATAACTTGGGGGGAAAGAAATCCGCCTTGGCAATTCCTTGGAGTTTATCGTTGACTGCATTTGCACAGTTAGCTCTGGAGTTATGACTGCTGTCAGGCCAGACCAGCCCATTTATCAAGACCTGGCCAAACTGCTATGGGGAGCCATTTCATTCAAAACCCAAGTCAAACTACACACCTTCTCATCAGTTACCTGACACCGTCCACCCAAACTACACACCACCTATCCAGTTACCAAATACCCACCACCCAAACTGCACACCTCCTATCCAGTTACCAAATACTCCCACCAAAACTACACACCACCTATCCAGTTACCAGATACTCACCACCCAAAGTAAACACCACCTGTCCAGTTACCAGACACCTATCACCCATTGGACATCGCATATGACCCACTCAACTGCAAGAAAGGCCAAAACAAACATTGGAAGTCAGGTAAATTCTACTGCTGTAACTGGATAGGTGATGTGCAGTCTGGGTGGGGTTCGGAATTAAATCCATAAATTTCCAGGCATTTCCTGTTGTCCACTCACACAACTATGAAGTAAGGGATCTTTTTTCTCTGGCAAATGTTGCCATGTTGATGATAATAAGAGGTTTTTACTGGCCTTCATTATTCTGGAGACAAAGAGAGTTAGAATGTATTCATGTGTACACCTCTCTGGCGAGCTGAGAGGAAGTACCTCACGTTTATACAGATATTCAGCTTCCTGACTGCAAATCAAACTGTGCTTAAGTGGTTCAGGAGCATTGATATGCAAATTTCAAAAATAAATTGGAATCTGCTGTAAGTTTATTGGAATTAGAGTCCGCACTCTGGCCATCTTACCTTATCTGATATTCTTCAGTGATAGATATATGGCCCTATAATTTTTTCAGTAATAGGTATGCAGACCTATAATTTCACAATTTATTTAATGAATAGATGGAGATGCTGCCATCTCTGTGCTGTGAACAAGGGAGTCGGGAATGGTTTTTTTTTTTTTTCGACATGAAGCTCCGATAAAATGAAAGATACTTTCAGAACTACTGCTCAACAAGAATCCGTATCTGAACAAGACTCTGAAACAAGTTAATGTATTTATCAAATGTTTAGATCAAAATGAATCTGTGCTAATAATAATTGAATAACAGTTGTAACCAGGAGTGCCGCACGGCCAATTTCTTTAGCCAACCCCCATTTCCCTCTTTAGCCACACCCACCCTCCACACACCACCCCCCCAAACGGGGAAAGCATTCAAAAACAGACTCTGCTTGAATAAACTTCGGCCCCATCCATAAATCTCCAGTGATGAAGTACTGGACCTGCTGAATGAGGTTTGCTTTGTTACCGCTGGCCTATAGAACACGAGAGACACACTCAGTACATCACAGTTAAGGAGCGAAGGTCCCTCTGACAGACCATTTGCGCTTTAATTCTCCATTTTAAAGAACAATAACACTGCAGAGAAAGGATTTGGAGAGCACAGCCCCCCCATACAGCCACTGTGATGTTACTCCCCAGAGAGCACTTTGAGATCACACAGCTCTGTCATCCTATTCCTTTAAAGTACAGCTACTCTGTCAGACACTTTGCCTTGACCGAATTCATGCCATCGTCTGCAAGAGCAGCAATGTGTTTCTATCTGCCCTGCATGCATTACCCAAGGTCAGTCCTGAGCCAGAATGAAAGATTTATTTCCTAGCAGAAAGATAATACTGTGCAGTATTACTACCGTATTGTAAAGAATTCAGAGAAAAAAAAAAATCTTTGATCACAGGTTAAGGATGCCGTTGCAAGTACCTGTCAGGTCCCTATAGAATCTGAAATATTTCAAGGCAGATTGAAACGGAGTGTGACTAAATGTAAGTGTACTACTAAAATATGCAGTGCAGAAACAGTTTCTCGGGGTTGAGTACAGTCTGACATTTCAATGAATGAGAGTGAAATATGTAATTCACTTTTTGAGAATGATTTCTGTTGTTGAATGTTGTGAGAGAGGAGTCGTCGTACTTCAGCAGAAGTGCTCCTGCATTCAGAGTGAGTGGAGAATAGAGGGGGGCACTCAAGGATGCCAAATCCAGGAAACTCTCGCACAATAAATACTGATATAAAAAGGATGCCAAACTAAATCGTCTTTTCTAAAAGCGGTTCTGTGTGATATTCTCAAACTTTGTTTCCAGACGGTTCCGTTATGAATTCTTCCCTCATAGGAGCAGATCAACTCCAACTGAAAATGACACTGAAAGTCTGTCCTACTAAGTGGAAAAGGGAGAGGAAACAGCATTTTATTGAGGAAATCAACAATCATTCTAACATTCATTCCAGCGAATTCTGCATTTTGATTGGTTAACACCAGGTATCTATTCACAGGTAAACTACCTCGCACTGGGTCAAGAACCAGAGTTGCCAAGTCCGCTTATAATACGCGACTTTGGGCTTCTTTTTCTCTGAAGTCGCTTGAAAAAATTACGGGACGTGGGTTGCAGTTGTTTTGGGCTTGTTTTTAAAAATATGGTTGCTTGTTAGAGAAGTGTAACAAGCGACCTAATTGTTATACGTTTATGGTTGCTATTTCCCCCCGATTCATTGATTGACTCTGTCTGCTCACAGCCTCACGAGCAATGTGAGCAAACTCGCGCCCCTTCTCGCCCCTTGCTCAACTAAATGAAAGATAATCTCCCCCCCACTCAACAAAACGAAAGAGCTTCCACCCCAGATGGTGATTCCTACACCATCTTAGTATCGTCTAATTTATATTGCGCTTGTTTTGGGCTTGTTTTTTAAGCTGCGGTCGCTTATTTGACTAATCAGAGTTGGCAACCCTGAGACCTCGTCATGATTACGCCAACAAAATAAGGCTACAGTTTGTATACAGTCTTACTCGCTAGCAAGCTAGTTGGCTGCCTAGCTAGCAATAGTACAGCTATTATACAGCTAGTAATAGTACAAGGTATTTAGCTACATAGCCACCTGGCTAGCGAGCTAAAAAGGCTGCAGTTTGCTTTCAATGCGTACACTGTCATACTCGTTAGCGAGTTGTTGGCTTCCTAGCTAGCAAGCCAAAGTGATATCGAACTGTGTGTCATAGCTAGCACGCCAATATTTTCGTAGGGGTGTTGACAAGAGTCATGGTAGAATGGAGATAAACCTACAGTTTTTTTCGAGCGCTCGGTATTTATCGTAGGCTAGATACCTGGAAATTTACATTTGAAACCTCGTGCAAGTGCTCGGTTTCAAATGAAATTTCCACGTATATACCCTACGATAAATACCTTGTGTTAGAAAAAAGCTGTAGGTTTATCTCCTAAATGTACAATGTAGTTTGAGCATCAATAATGCTACATACCCTTAACAAAAAGTAGTATACTTGAAGTTCATTTTATTAAGTATACTTGAGTATAAGTATAAGCATAGCAAGTATACTACAGACCATGTACTCGTAGTGTACCAGAAAGTATACTAATTTAATACTTCTTCGGACTAAATTGGAACATTTTTAAGTTTATTAAAGTATACTTTTAAGTATACTTCAAGTTTAAGCAAAACAAACTGAAAGTATCCATCTAGTTTACATCTAAGTTTTATTCTACACTGCAAGTACACTACAAGTGAACTTTTTAGTATACTGTGAGTGAACTAGTTGGATACTCCTAGCATACTTTTCAATTTATGAAAGTATACATTTAAGTATACTGCAAGTAAACTCAGAGATATACTGCTAGTTTATTAGTTGAATACTTCTAGTAAACTTTTCAGTTCATGAAAGTATACTGTGAGGTATACTGCTAGGAGACTTAAAGAGTGTCATTGGATGTTTAATGACCACAGTGAGTCAGGACTTCAGGTTAACATCTCATCGGACAGACAACATCCTCATCACTGCATTGGAGTATTGAGTATTATTCCACCAGAGGGAAGATCCCAACCTACTGGCCCACCAACCCCTCCTCCAGCAGCAACTTACTTTCCCAGGTGGTCTCCCATCCAAGCACTAAGCAAGCCCACACCTGCTTAGGTTCAACCACACAGCTGGTGCAGATCAAGTTGTGGTATGGCTGCTAGTTATAAAACTAGTGCAGACATTTCATTGTCACTATGTCAGATAGCACTGAAGTTCCAGTCTTCTTAACCTCATGTTTGAAAATACTGTACATTTATCTGTGAATCTGCACATAATGGCCTGCTAGATTGAACAGATATCTCAACTTAAACACAGCAATGTTTGGTACAGGTACAATATGCAGGGCTTTGATCTCCACACTCTCGTTTAAAAATGATTAAATCATTTATTAAACAGAATGTACCATCTTTCAAGTATTACAGCACTGCTGCATCTTTTCTTTAGTCGGTCATATTTTTTGACTGTGTTACAGAACTCCATTAACCAAAAAACAGCTCATCGGTGTACTCATTTGGAATATTATATCAGCCTTTGCTTGAGTCCTACACCCTACTGGTCAGGCTGAAGGCATTGCTAATTAATATTTTATGCATATTTCTGGTTCTATATGAGAGAAGGAGGTATTTTTTTGTTTTGAATTGGGATTTCAATAAGAGTTGCCATTGCTGTGTTCTAATACTTTGGCATCCAATGCAATATTGTGTTTGAAAATTTAATTTATAAAGGAATCAATTTTGTTCTCAATCCTGAGTATGTGTTTCATTGTAAATTCTTATAAGTACCTTCATCTGTAAATTAAAGCATTGTTAAATTGCTAATAAAAAAACTAATGCACTTAAGCATTGTCTACTAGTAGAGTACATGAGGTAACCTCTCGTCTACTTATGTTAAATAATATCTGCATAGCAACAGTAAAATATTTTAGCGTAAAGAAGACTTTGAAGTATACTTGCAGTTAAAAAAAAAAGACTTTTAGCTCCCTGAAAGTTTGAAACTAAATTTAAACTATAGAAGGCTTGAAGTATAGTATAGTATACTTCAAAGTGTACTTTCATGAACTAAAAAGTTGGCTTGAAGTATATGACAAGTAAAGTTGTAGTACATCTGAATTTACTTTCAGTATACTGTAAATTATACTTTTATAAATTAGAAATTGTGCTAGAAGTATATAACTAGTGAACTAATAGTTCATCTTTAAGTTTACTAGCAGTGTACTTTACAGTATACTTTCATGAACAGAAAAGTTTGCTAGAAATATATAACTAACAAACTAGCAGTATATCTGTAAGTTTACTTGCAGTATACAGCAAATTATACTTTTATAAACTAGAAATTGTGCTAGAAGTATATAACTTGTGAACTAATAGTTCATCTTTAAGTTTACTAGCAGTATACTTCACAGTATACTTTCATGAACTGAAAAGTTTACTAGAAATATATAACTAATAAACTAGCAGTATATCTGTAAGGTTACTTGCAGTATACTGCAATTCATACTTTAATAAACTAGAAATTGTGCTAGAAGTATATAACTAGTGAACTAATAGTTCATCTTTACGTTTACTATCACTAGCAGTATACTTCACAGTATACTTTCATGAACTGAAAAGTTTACTAGAAGTATACAACTAATAAACTAGCAGTATATCTCTGAGTTTACTTGCAGTATACTTAAATGTATACTTTCATACTTTCAGAAAAGTATGCTAGAGGTATACAACTAGTTAAGTCGCAGTATACTTAAAAGTTCACTTGTAGTGTACTTGCAGTACAAAATAAAACTTAGATGTAAACTAGATGGGTACTTTAAGTTTATGTTGCTTAAACTTGAAGTATACTTTTTTTCTAAGAGTATGTATCAAGTCTGTCAATACTGGAATAATTGTCAAATTTGTTCTCAAATAAAATCAGACAAATGTTTATCTGTTTCTTTGTGGGTTAATAACACTGCATAAAAATCAAGTTCAGCTCCACCCATGGGCTATTTACTCTGCTATGCTGCCCAAAGCTGACTTGTTACTGCAAGTGTACATGTGGAATATGTAAGTCCATGACATAGTAAAAACTGAGTAAAAATATAGTGCAGTATACTTCAAAGAAGCCAATATGTATGGTAAAAATATTTTAATGTGCTTATTCTTTTGATAGTAGCCTAACTGCAAGCCAGTATACTTGAACATTAGGCATGAATATTTTAATACTTTGAGATATACTGAAGAAAAGTATAATAATCAAGAGTTTAGGTACAAGTACTAGCCAAATATACTTAGACTATTCTGTGTACTTTTCAGTATAAGCTAAGTATACTTAAGTATTACTTTGCTAAGTATATCTCTGATAAGTACATCAAAAGTAAACTGAAACTATACTCTCTTATTTTTAGTTTAGAAGAAGTATACTAATAGCACACTTGAATATACTTCTTTTTCATAAGGGTATACCCGTCACAAACGTAAGATATTGGGCTAAGACTTAAGCTGAGCTCACATTAAAGGATAATTCAGCCGATTCCTCTTGTCCATCAATAGTAAACAAAGCCTGATTTTTTTTAATGGCTACAAAGATTATCTTGCTGCGGTGTGTTCAGAGTGTATTTGACGTAACCAAATCAGCTCGGACTAAGACCACCCTGATTTCAAGTTAGAAACACTAAACATGCTCAATATTTATGATCTGATATTGGGGACCCCGATAACAAAAGATGGTGTATTCTGTGGGTTCTTCTGTGGGAAAGACTAACAGCCAATGGGCAGCCGAGGTGACTGAAATGGAAGAAGTTATGAACAAACTTACTGTTCTTGATATGATTTATTGCTCTGTGTGTCTGTTTTCTCCACAGGCATGCGATTATGTGAGATCTCTGGCTTAGAGACTTAGGAATCTGGATGATCTTGAGTGAAATCTTTAAGTGAGTGGTGAGCTATTTTCTCCAAAATGTTGAGTGAGTGTACTATCCATTCATGAGAGGACCAAAAACTATGAAATGCACAATTTTTGTTGTCACATGGGTTCTCTCACATCTGTGCATCTGCTAAGATGTAAAAAATCTGTTGATGTGGGCCAGAACTCAATTTGTGACATTAAAAACCTCATGTTTCTATACGTGGTTAGTGGAAATATTATTAAGATGCATTTATACCCGCTGCAGTTGCTTTGAAACACAAACATTTCATTACTGATTGACCTCTGGCTAACTGAATTGCTCTAAAGGTACCTTGAAGCACAGAGGTGTTTGCCCTGGTAGACCAGGACTGAATTTATTTTAATAACAGTTCTACACAGCTAAGCACTCATTCCCAACTTAAGTCTGCACAGTCCCATACCCATTTGTTCTTGTTGGAGGATGCACATTTTTCTTCATGGATATTCGCAGCTATATTCAAGGCTATCAAAAAGTAAAAGCTTGAATTTTTCTGATAAACTGAGTGAAGACCATATACTGCCTGTGATCGACTCGACAGAAGTAAGTAGATGAGAACGCTGAGCAGCAAAATGAGGACACATCAAAAGAAAATGTAATGCATCTTCTCCAAGAGCACCACAAGCACACGAGGCAGATGGACTACAATTGATCAAGTACAAATAATAATTTAAGCCGCAATGACCAAGCCTAAGCCTAGTATGCAAAATAGACAAGTACTGATCGCCTTCATAAAATAACTTATTACAAGGTGGTGTATAGAAAAGAGGAACATGCTGCAAGGCTCTTTTAAAAGACGCAACAGAAGGGCTATTACGTACTACATGAGGTATCAAATTCCATAGCTTAACTGAAGAGAAAAGAAAAGCATTTTTGGATTTTTCAGTACGCACAAAAGGTAGTACCAAGTCAGCCTGATTACATAACATATAAAAAGACAACTGACAAACATTACATGGAAGAAGAGATAAAAGGTAACTTGGTGCCAAACAATTTGCCATTTTATACATTAATATCAGTTTGTGAAACTTTCTACGGCCACTTAACCTCAAAAAATTAGTTTCCACCACAAAGTCCAAACGGTGAGTGCCTTTCATAGCTCCAGTTATGAGCCTTAAGGCATCGAACTGGAGACTTTCTAATAAATCAGATTCACCCAAAGTACATCTGTCCCAGACAATATCGGCATACTCAAGCGTAGAACGAACAAGCGACTTATACAAGATCTCAAGAGTATATCTGGATAAGATATATTTAAAACCTTTTAACAAATTTAATTTTTTAGAAGCTTTTTCATATAATTTAGACACATGAGCTTTCCAAGACAAATTATCAGTAAGCAAAACTCCCAAATGCTCGTGTTTCTTAAGGACCTCAGTTGCTTCGCCATTGATCGATAACACAGGGTGACAAGGTTTATCATTCTTCAATAAAAAAGTCATAGATTTAGTTTTATAAGCATTCATAGTCATCAACCATTTGTCCGCCCAAGAAGAAATCAACGCGAGGTCTCCATTAAGCACTTTTGCAGATGCTTCAGGAGAGTCAGATACTTCCAAATATGAAATTAATAAATCTACTTTTTTGAATCAATGATCAAATGTGTTTATATGTGTGTGTGCGCGCATGCATTTATGTGTGTGTGTGTGTGTGTGTGTGTGAAGTTTCTGGCTGCAATTTTAGACAAAATCTCACCCAAACAGAATATCAGTCTCCATTGCACATTGCACAGTCAGATATATTTTTTCACAAGTTAGCCAGTAAAGGCCGTGCACTGCAGGAGACCTCAGTCTCACTTTCTTGGCTATTGGTTCTGTGGCCGGGGCAGGTGGCACCGCTACCACCGTCTGGAGCGAATGTTCCTCCTGATGCTCTTGTTTTTGTTTTTTTTAAACATCACTGTTGCCAAAAGGCCAGGCAGCCGGAGAGGTTTCCTAATACCACCGTCCTCCATAATTTTCCTTCCGCTACAGCACCTCAGCGAGACATGAAAGAGCAGAATTATTATTAATAATTCCACTGAAGACAAACAGCAAACCTCTTTGAGATATGAATCTCCTGAACTGTTAGACCTGGCTTGTCTGTGTGAAGACAAGAGCGAAGTAATCTTTTCAGCAAATCAATTTAACTTCTCCTCAAAGCTCAGACAGTGATCTCCATCCAGCATGCGCCGTGAAACACACAAGCGAAACTGTCGGATGCGTTTTTAAGGCCTTTCTATCACCTTTGCTCTCTATCATCAATCATGCACTGCTGCTGTCACCATGTTGTGCTGCTAGTGTGGTACTGTGTGCTCACTGCCACAGATGGCTGCTTCGCCAGTACATTTATAATGCTCAGAGCCCCCGTAAAACTGTACCCCGATGGGCCACCAGCCCGCAGACTGGCAGACCGAGGAGGACATCGGAATGGTCACTTCATGCGCAAATTTGCAACACCCCTGGGAAAGCAAACGATTACAATTCCTAAACTTTGTCTTTCTCTCTCTTTCTAAAGGTTTGACAGTAATAAAGGACTAGAAACAAAATGAGACACAAATGTAATGCTGATGGACTTGTTCGCTCTAGTTAACTCGGAGGGCCTGACAAACACTACATGCTCACGGTTCTGAGTAGCCTGGCGCTACACAGACCAAACAACTTTGTGGGCAGAAACCTTGGTTTCAGTGCTCGAGTGCAGTAGTTGTGGAGGAATTTGGATGAAATCCATCTTACTGTAGCACAAGGGCAGCTGGGAAATTTGCAGTTAGTGTGTGCTTTACACACATTTTGTACTATCGTGAGCGGCTTAGCAAAGAAATGATAGAAATGAAGATAAAACATGTAACCAGGAGTGCGGCAGATGGGGAGGGCGACCTCTCTGTTTTAAAAATGTATAATCCCGTACCTCGTACTTTTGTCTCAGATAAATATCAGGAAAGTGTCATGGAAAAGCAATATTTCCACAGTGGACCACCCATAGTCATGCATAGATTTTAAAACCCCTCCTACACCTTTGCCTGTGATGGTGAGCATCAAAAAGACTTCTACTTTTTTGCCAACACTTGGTCAGAGTGCATGTACAACTCAGCAGTGTTACACGATAAGAGCCTAATAAACAGTCTTGCTGTGGGCCAGGTGTTACAGGATCGGACCATTATTGTATCCAGGCTGCCATTATCCTGAGCCAATCATTTGAAATTATTACAGTCTACATGCATCAAGATAACAAAATACATGCAAAAAAAAGTTTTTTGACTTTGAAATTAATGTAATGTTCATGACATAGAATTTGAAACAATGAATTTAATGGTAATGTAACTGAAACTGGAACTGATGTTTTCAAGGAAATGATAATACACTGGATTTTAAATGCAAAAAGGCTAGATTTGATCTTTTCATTAATTTGGTATGTTGTAATATGTCTGGCACTAGTTAGAAAAATCCTTGTTCTTTCTGTGAACTCAGATCCGTGTCTGTTTCAGTGTAATTATTATATCCACGGCTGGAAGTTGTTTTGTGGGGGGAGAGAGGATCACTGACTGCTGGTTGAAGTGACTGCCTTCATAGTTAAGCTGGCAGCTCACACAGTATCGCTTGTTCAAAATGAACAACCATATATCACATTTGCCATTGATACGAATGCAAGAGCAGCAAGTTCTAAACAGTCCCTGCTTCATTGCACAATGAGGTCAAATAGTTCGTACACCCCCTTTAAATCAATGTGTCTAATGGATTTTAACCGTAAAATGTAAGTGTTCAGCAAATTTCTCACATTTTCTGCAGGTTAAATTTCACAGAACTGCTCAACCCATCATGCTGTTGAATATAGGGGATTAAAAACCAATAATGGCTTTTACTGCATCAGAAGTTTAGAAACGAATGCTGACAGATCCAGCCACTGTTGTTTCCGTACTTGTGTACCTTGTCATCTCGTATCCGCTAACATGAGCGGTTCTACATTAATCCTCGGCCTAAAAGCCTGCTGCCACACTAGAGAGATGGAGCGCTCTCACATGCCACCAAGAACAAGAGGAAACGTCTTGTATCTTTCCTTATGCCGGGCTGTGCTCTTGTCATGGTGCGATTGTAGCAACAGCAAGGAAACAGAAGGAAGAGAGAAGCTGATCCTTTCCGCTTCGATTTTCCGTGTTCCAGCTCTCTGGTGCCAGGAATGCTGACATTCCCAGGAAGCTCGGTGCCGGACGTTTTGAGCCACATCGGTTACACTGCAAGCTCATCCCACTCTGGTTAACATGAGGACCCCCGGGCAAAGATCTGAGGTTTGAGCTGGTAATGCGTTTATGGCTCCCATTACACCAATCACTGGCTGCAGAGCAATAGGGTCACAGCAGGTGATTTAGCCGACACTAACCTCTCCCACCCTGGTGATGCATGACAAACATTACATTTCTGAGCCCCCCTCCCACCAAACTTTTTTCTAAGCACTATGTTTGCTGTCTACATGATGTGTGAGTGCATATGAGTGTGTGAGTGAGAGAGAGAGAGAGAGAGAGAGAGAGAGAGAGCAGGAAGTGAGAGATACAGGGAGAAAAGGAAACTATTGAGCAAATATCTGCTTCATTCGATTGCTCACTCTTAACCCTTTGTTGCATGTTGTCCAATATTTTGGACATAAGTTAAGTGGGGTTTATTTTCTCTAGGCTCATAAATACCCCGAAAACACAAAATGTGCATTTTACTGGACATTTCCAGATAATAATTTCCTCAATAGGTGCCTCTCTGATTAGTCACATTATTTACCACAAACAATCACAATGGCTGCATCCACAAGTAAGAGGTAAGTTGACGAAAGTTCGAAATAGTCTTACATTGTTCAAGTTTTGATCAAGCTTTTTTTCTGTTGGGGGATGGAAATACATTATATAGCACAAACTGAAAACACATAACCTATGTAATGCATGTCTATTTGTTGGAATACATCTGAGTCTATGCTTTATCAAAAATATTGGACATTATGCATGCCAAGTAAATAGCTCAAATAAGCAATGTCCAGAATACAGATAGATCATCATGCATATCAATGACCAGATTTCTTCAACTTCACATTATTTTGTCACCCATAATGTCCAAAATACATGCGGGGCACCCACTTGCACGCCCCCCCCCCACACACACACACACTCACACACACACACACACAATATTGCACCAAATCCCAGCAAATGGTCCAAGGCATTTGTATATACTCTATGCATCAAAGGGTTAACTGTATCACTCAGCTCAAGTTGAATTGACTTGTATCATCTGTCTAGTGTAAGTATTACAGTTTCATAACTGAGTTCCATTGACATATTAAATTAATTGTTTCTTATCTGATGAATGTTGTGAAACTGGTCCAGTGACTTTCTATTTGCACTTGTTCTTCAATCACGTTGGATAAATGTGTCTGCTGTATAAATGTGTAATGTGTAATATCATTCAGGAAGAATATTGCTGCCTTTGTTGGGTCTTTTGTGTTTCTCCATCAAACACTCTGATCTTCTCTAATATTTCAGTGATGCAAATCATGATGATTTAAACCAGGTTAACCCAATCTTGTTCCATATGCTTCCATTCGGCATGCCTGATTCTACTTATTAGCACCTAAATTAGATCCTCCTCTTATGAAGGAGATGTCTGTCATTAGATTTGCAGGAAAAACCTACAGTTCGGGACAGTAGATCTCAAAGAACAAAGTTGGGCAGCCCTGATAAAGGCCCTTTTCCCCAATATGGATTAACAGTAAAGTGTTTGGGCCCTCCTGGCTGATTGAAGTGACATATTTTAATGTGAACTGTTATCAGAGAAATGGGCCTCCAACTTTAAGAATGCCCTAACAGACAGTGAGTGTGGGTGTACTTTTTAGAAGGAGAAACAAGGAGCAGGTGAATTTCCACTGGTTGTATTCAGCTGTTATATTCAGGGACACTCAGATGATACAGACTCCAGGTTTACCAACACAAATCATTAGAGTGAAGGTAACTCAGCTACATATTTTAATGTGAACTGTTATCAGAAAATCTGATAGTTGGGTGTACTTTATAAGGAAAACAAGGTGAATTTTCAGGTTGTATTCATATACACTCAGATGATACAATGGAGATTCTTTCTGAGCTCAGTATATCTCTCAATGGAGTCAAGAGTCTGAAGATTAAGAGACCTATCAGGATGATTAGAGATTTCTGTATGACCTCCAACACAGCAGCTGTTGCAGACTCTACTTGACTAATTTCAGTTATTTCTTTTTTTAAAAATGATTTAATATGTATTTTCGTGTGGAGCTGCCAGCAGAGTAATGGCTTACCCAGGGATGTATCACTTAATTCCTGAATTTATAATTATTTTAATTTTTCATTTGGCCATTGAACAGCCATTGATCAGTGGTAGCAGTGGATCTTTAAAAGGACTTGGGTTCAGGGTCAAAATCTCAAAGCTGCAGTTTTAATGAACTGAAGTGCTCATTAATAAGCCTAAACTCTACACTTGTGAGGCCAGCTGCTCACACAGATACTGTTCAATAGAAATCATTGGTTTTATGATAACCATAATTGATAAAAATATTAAGCTTGAGGAAAGCCTTTGTATGAGGTATGAGCTCTTATGTTTTCAAAACTGTTAAAGCACTCATCTGGAACAAATGGAGTCACAGTGTGGTCACTAAATATAAGTACTTATAATGTGGTTGACATGCAAATATTTCCATATCATTATTTATTAATTTATACCCTTGATCATTTTTTCTAAGTGTAATTTTCAGCATGTTTCTCATTATTCTGTGCTGGTTCTCTTTGAAACGGATCCAAAACTAATTTTCAAAGATGCTCTGGACCATATGGACTCCTCGAAGCAAAATTGAGGCACATCTGTTACAGTGCATTTTGCTTACATCGTCAATATTGTGTAGCGGCTGGGACACTGATGACCTAGAAAGGCTGCGAATTATAAGCTATTGCACCTGTTATTGTACTTTTTTATTCTTTCATTTTTTGGCAGCAGACTGGAGGCTGGTAATCATACATAGTGAGGGGAAGTAAAGTTCAGGCAGAAGGAATCAGTCAGGAGAGACAGAATAAAATGACTTTCAAGTGAAAAGGAAACTCCTGCATTTGAACCACAAAAATGCAACAGAATATTAACACTCAATCTTCAACTAAAGTAGTGGATGTATAATTCAGGAAAGGATTCTTTAAACACACCTTTAAGCCAGCCCTGGAAATTATAAAAGTGTATTTTATGTGTATTGGATGACAGAAGACATACAGTAGTTTTTTTTTTTTTTTTTTTTGAAGATATGCAAAACATTATGTCCGAAGGCTAGAATTAGCATGAGGTAGAATACATAACTCTAGACCCATACCCACTACAATGGACAAATAACAATAATCATTTCCAAAGGTATCAGGTAACCTTCCGCAATGTAACAAATAGCCTCTGCACATCATCTCAACCCTTTTTAAACCATAATTTGTGTCTTTATCAATATGCTGCTACATTTCTCCACTTGGAAAGCCGTGCACCTCAACAGTAGAGCTGGGTTGAAGAGCCACAACACAACAGGAAGCCAGAAGAAGACTGGAGACTGACTCAGACAGGGCTACTGCTCATATAATCACACTTGAAGCCAGTTGTATCCCACAGCATTTGCTGTCCAGCCCTGGTGAGTCATTATCTCAGGCCAGGATCAGACTGGCAGTGTTTACAGTTAAGGATGTAACTTTGTCTTGTGTGGATCAGTAACAGAGCCCCACAGGCGTTAGAGACAGAGTCATTCCAGATGCCACAAGTCATTATACACTGAAAAAAAAAAAAAAAAGTCGCACACTCAAATATTTAGTTGGAACCCCTGTAGCTTTGATTGAAGAGCATATTTATCTTGTCATTGTTTTGACAACTATATGCAATGCCAGAACATTTATTTTCGATCAGAAATGCCATAATTTTTTGCCGAGATCTTGTCTTCTCAACATAATGGTTGAACCACTCGGTGGTCTTTCTTTAGCACATCCCAATAACTTTTAATGTGTTTAAGGTCAGGACTTTGTGGTGGCAAATTTGTTATCTGAGTCATTCATTTTCTCTCAAAGGGGAAAAAACCCCAGAAAAAAACCTCTGCTTCAGGTGGGTAAGATAAATGGAGGAAAATATGAGAAATTCCTCTTCTGTCCTTTGACTGCGTTGATGGTCTTACCTTAAAAGCAAATCATCTTTATTACCTTGCTGGGAGAACATCATATTGATTTCAGATGAGCTCAAGCTCAAAGAAGTCTTTGTTTTTGGAAACTCTGGGCCTAAAAGAAGAACAACTATCCTGACTGTTATCATTTACATATTCAAAGGCCAACATCAGTCAGGGTCTGGGGATACAATAATGCACTAGACATGGGCAACGTATACATCTCTGCTGACAAAACTGACACAGAAGGGATCATGTGCAGTTTGGAACAATATAAGTATGTGCCTTCCAGCCGTCATCTTTTTCAGGAACGCCCCTACTTGTTTCAGGAGGACAATGCCAAACCACACTCCCCACGTATTACAACAACTTGGATCATAGTCACAGAATGCAGCTACTGCCTGCAGCCTGGACCTGTCTTCCATTGAAAATGTTTGGTGGATTATGCAGCGCAAATTACTACAATGGAAACCCAGAACTGCTTGCTGACTAAAGACCTACATCAGGCAAGACTGGGAACAAATTCCCCTTTTGAAACTCCAACCATCAGTGTCTTCAGTTCCAAAATGACTGCTGGCTGTTTTCAAAAGGAGGCCTGATGTTTCACAGTGGTGAACATGCGCTTGTAATTGGGACTAGTTACAGACATCATTTGAAATAGCGAATTATTTTCAAAAATTAACAGTGATGACTAAAAACAAGTCTTTTATTTCAGAACTTTTTTCCATTGAATACAGTTCAAAGTTTTGGTGGTAACTACTTGCAGCTTTATTCGAGTCTTAGACATTGTCCCTTTTTTTCTAAGGGACTTTGAGAGGGATCTGAGATGGATCTAGTGGGAGCCTCGGGGGGCGAGGTTGCGGTTGATGTTGGCCTGGCCGGACATGACGCAGCAGCTCAGGGCACTCCGGGGGAGTCTCATGTTCTGGATGTTGCTCCACGTCATTGTGCTCTCATCGTAAAACTCTGCAAGGAAGGTGGTGGCCAGGCCGTCGAAGCCCCCCACAACAAAGAGCGGTCATCCATAACTTCAATTCCGAAGTTGCTGCGGGCGATGGACATGCCAGGGATGATGCGCCAGGTGTTGGTCTGGGGGCTGAATGCCTGGACGTTGCACAGACGGCTCTCTTCATCAAAGCCTCCCACGTGCAAGAGGTGAAAGGTCATGCATCAACCAGTGCGCGCTGAAGTTGAAGAGGGTCATTCCCCATGAAAAACACGGAAACTCCCTTCATGGCTTATTGAACAGTTTTGCCTTAAACATGCCAAATAAAGAAAGCTGTTCATTTCAGCTCAATATTGCTGTCTTTTCAGATTGTATGCAAATTTAAAAAACGGGGGTGCCTGCACCAACCTTCAGTTGCTGCCACTGAAGCAAGCCATACACTGAACAAAAATATACAATTCAGTTTTTGTTGTACAGCAGAATGCAACAGATGCCTCAAGATTTAAAAAGGTGTGCAATTGACATGCTGACTACTGGGGAATACTTAGCAAGGAGCTATCCAGTAATGAATATTCCATTTCTCCATCAGTCACTTCCCAGCGACACACAGAGATTTTGGACATTTTTCAGCCGCCTCACAATCGTAAATGGTGTAGGTACAGTGAGCAGGCGATTGCCAACACTGTGAACAAGATCTTTGCGCTCACGGTGGTGGTAGGGTATTGATACAGGCAGGCACACAATGTAGCCAAAAGTAAGTGGACACATCATTGAAACTTCACTGACATAAATATAAAACAGACATTTTTAAATTCTAAATGTCTTATCATTTTTAACAAATTTGGAAGTAATTGGTTAGTACGGACTGACACGACAAACTGTCAGCTTCTACTTGAGGGTACTACAATTGAAATCCATTTTACCATTTAAGGGGTCATGTTATGCTTTTACAGTTTTTCACCTTTCGTTTAGTGTATTACATAGTTTTTTGTGCATGTACAAAGCCCAAAGTCCACACAAAAGGGAATAATTCTCCCTAACAGAAAACACAGCTTCTGAAAAATCTGCAACGCCTAGTTTGTAGTCCAGCTTTCTCTTCCAAAACATCTACGTCACAATGTGACAAATTGCCATTATACCCAACTAGGCAGCTAGTCTGGCATGCCCCTGACAAAGTAGGTAGAGCAGAAAGTTTGATTAGTCATATTGCCATGTGTCAAAAGAAGATGCAGTTCTCTTAAATGCATTGGCAAATTACCTTTGTATGAACTTCCAACAGATGGAGCAGTGAAACAGCAGGGTTAAAATTATAATTTACCCCAATCCTCAACAGTACAAAGCCCAACCTTAGGCACAATCGCCAGATACTTGGCCACAGCCCTCGTCATGAAGCATAGCCAATGTGAGGCATTTTCAAATAGAGGCAGAGATCGTCCGAAGTGTCTAATTCATCTACATAGGCTTTGTGTTCATGGCGTCGATAACCAGTGCTGAATAATTATTCCCCTTCCATAGTTTAGTTGGTGAGGAGAGCCTTTATTATACACTTTAATATTTAGGTACCACATATGCTGCGGTTCCTAATCTGCGCTTGCTATCCCATGCAGTCTGTCAAGATTGTTGCATGCGGAGTGAAAAACCAGTTTCTCCAACAATTTCTCTTGTACTGTGTAATCGTAGAAATGATAGTTATTTTGTCTGTGGTCCATATTGCTTTGCATTCCTTGTTCAGCTACAAGTTTGGCAGGAATTCATTTGAGCTGTCTGTGAGCTGATTTTCGCCGATAAGCTCTTTACCAATATAACGTCCAAAATGATTTATGAGCCAATGTGAAGCATTAGAAAATAAACTGTGATCCAGCTTTGGATTTAATACTGAAATACTGGCGTTGCACAGAATTTGTATGCTCATCTAGAAACAGTAGTTTAAAAATGGTCCTTGTGGGATGTGAGCAACTTTGACCAAGAACCCAATTTTTGATGGCTGAGCGAGGCTAGTTAGAGCATCTCACAACTACAGCTCTGGGTGGGGTGTTCCCTGTCTGCAAGAGTCAGCACCTATCAAAAATTGATCCAGGAAGGAAAACCAGTGAATCAGCGACAGCGAAGGCTTAGACCATGATCCAATCTGACAGAAGAGCCACCAGAAGCTCAAAAAGGCTGGAAAACATCATGCTGGTTTCTGACAGAAGGTGTCAGAACACACTGCCCAGGCTACGTGGCTGCAGGCCCATAAGGTGCCTTGCAAGATCCCTGTCCACTGCCAGCATTTACAATGGGCACATTAGCATCAGAACTGGACCACAGAGCAATGGAAGAAGGCCTGGCTTGATGAATCACATTTTCTTTTACATCATGTGGATGGCTGGAGTGCGTGTGCATTGCTTTACCAGGGAAGACATGGCACCAGGATGCACTATGGGAAGAAGGCAAACCAGCCGAAGGCAGTGTGATGCTTTGGGCAGTGTTCTGCTGGGAAACCTTGGGTCCTACCCTTCATGTAGATGTTACTTATACATACCACCTACCTAAACATTGTTGCAGATGAAGTACTCGCCTTCATGGGAACAGAAATCCCTTATGGCAGTGACCTCTTTCAGCGGGATAAAGAGCCCTGCCACACTGCTACAATGGTTCAGAAATGGTTTGAGGAACACAACTATGAGTTCAAGGTGTTGACTTGGCCTCCATTCCCCAGATCTCAATGCAATCTAGCATCTGTGGGATGTAAACAAGTCCGATCCATGGAGGCCCCACCTCGCAATTTACAGGACTTAAAGGATCTGCTGCTGCTAATGTCTGTACTTGAATGGCATACACCTTCAGAGTTCTAGCGGGCCCTTGCCTTACAGGGTCCAGGGCTGTTCTGCAACAAAGAGGGACCCTCATGATATTAGGCAGAGTGGTCATAATGTTTATGGCTGATCAGTGTACATTGTGACAAAAGTCTGTGATTTTCACAATCAAATTGAAATCGATTTACCCACTGGTACTCGCCACCGAAGATCTCCTCCTGTAAGCAGAGACTCCAACCCCCGCCCGGCAATGGCACGTTTGGGTGATGTGGGGTCACTGATCGATCTGGGGACTGTAATACTCTCTGATCAATAGACAGTATTCCCCATTGAAGCCTCCACAGATGTTATCTGCAATACAGCAAACAAAACTTTCAGCTTACTCAGTCATGCTTACCTATATTTTACAGAGGGTTTCAAATAAATAAATAAATAAATAATAGAATCTGTGACAAGACAGCTGGCATTCTTGTATTGAGGAGCAATCGCTCAAATCCACAACTTTGATAAAGTGTTCCCAAACTGGTACAACCCCTGGCAAAAATTATGGAATCACCACACTTGGAGGATGTTTGTTCAGCTTTTTTACTTCATAACAAATAAATGAAATTACCGTGTGATACAAAGCAATTTTTGTGAATTAGTTTAACATTAGGCTTCGCCGAAAGGCACTGACAAATTTGTTTAAATTACTTCAATTAATGCATGTTTTTCAGGATCACATGTAGAGAGGAAACAATTATAAGAAATCACCCAGTAGTGACAAAATCATGGAATCATTAATAAGAATTCAGAAGTAGAACTTTGTTGCTCTGGTAGGGTTTATACTGGCCAGAATTCTTTGAAACAATATTCTATATCATGCTGGTCCCAACTTTCTCGAATAGTGGCGGACAGATCAGGTTTGCAGGATGGAACTTTTTCAAGGACCATTTTTTAAAATTTCCATCATAAATTTTGGATTAGATTAAGATCTGCACTGCTTGCTGGTCATGTCATTGAATTGATGTGCTTTTCCTGAAGGAAATATCTTTGCTCTGTGAAGCAGATGCATTGTCATCCTGAAAAATGACTTCATCATCACCAAACCTATTTTCTATTGATGGAATCAGAAAATGGTCCAAATTTCAATGTACACCTGTGCATTGACTGTTGAAAATGATTGCCATTTCCCCTGGTCCTTTACCTGACATGCAACCCCATATCATAATGAGTCTTTTCTTTAAGCAGTCATCTTTATATGCTTCATTAGACGACACCAGACTAAAGTTCAAGCTTGTCATTGCCTTGCCTAATGCAATTCCTCATTCATCACCAAATTTCACTTTCTTGTTGAATTTCCTTCTTGAAGCAGTTTTATAATTCTTTCCATCGTTTCAGTCGCAAGCTCTCTTGTTGTTGCCATGTTTTCTGTCATTTAGCCAAGTCCAACACCTTGTTAAGGTCTGCAAGCACTCTCTTTTAACTGCAGACTAATTTTCAAATTCAGATTTGTGCTTGAATCACAAGGTGATTCCATAATGTTTTCCTCAACATTACAGTCATTCCATATTTTTTCTTCAACTTAATTATGAAAATATATGCCATTAATCAAAATAATTCAATCTAATTTGTTTTAGATGTGTTTCATGGAGCCTGAATGTCAAGCTAATAATTTATTTACTTTGTGTGTATGGCATATCTGCAATTTCTTTTTTTGCAATGAAGTAATAATGAGGATGCACATCACCCGTAATGTGGTGATTCTGTCATTTTTGCCAGGATTTTCGGCGAGGCTGCATAAAAAAACCAGATAGTACTGCTTTTCCAGATTTGACTACAGCATGTACTGCAAATCAAAAAAAGCTCCCTACCTTTCCGAGGTCCCTTTTTCATATACCGCTCTTGAAACATAAATATGATTTAAGTGTTTGATTAAATATATAAACAGCAGGCTAATGTTGAACCTCAATACAAAAACCTCAGGATTGTAGACCTCTGTAATTCACCTTAAAGTATGAGAAGTCACCAGCACAGCCTAGCGGCTTCTTCGTAATCATGTCTAGAGTTTATTCGAAGAAGACGCCAGACTATGCAGCACTGCCATGCAGGCAGATCAGACTATTATCTGGCTGTGCCCTCTACCATAGAAAGTCTAATTCCGCCCTCTGAGGATGGCCCATCTTATTGGCTCCTCTCCTTGAGTCCGTCTTCCCCCACCCCACTTCCATGGCCATTCTTACTTTGCTCTTACATCAGCCCCAATATCCTGTCATACAATATCAACCAATCTTACGCCTCCATTCCAATCAGTGGCTGTTGTGTGAGCATGGCACTTCCATACCCTTCTTATCAGCAAACTCAAATGTTCTACTCCCAGCCTTTTTAATTTGTTCTGCAAGTCTCCCATTAGTCCACCTTGCCAGCACCCTTCCCACAGGCTTGCCTTGCCTCTCTCTCATTGCCCCATCTTGCTTTTCCACCACTTTCTTGGCTTGGCTTACCTTGCCTTGCAGCGTGGTAGCACCGGCGTCACTTCTTAGCTCTTGCGTAGGCGACATTAAGCTCCACTGGTTTATTACCGAGGTACCTTTCGCAACGGATTGTTGGCGTGTTGCCATCAAAAGCCACCCATGGCATAGATACAATTGTACAACACGGTGACACTAACAAAGCAACTGACGGTGGTGCATAGATTGCCAGCTCATGCCAGAGTGTCTAGCGTTAATTCTTGACGTATTGAAGTACTGCCAGCTATCACGGCCTCCAATGCAGAAGATGTAGCCATTTATGTAAGCTGTGCCATGGTAGGCCCGAGGACTCTCGTTGTGGGCCACATTAACCCAATCATTGGCCTGGAAGTCATAGGACTCAATGGCATTGGTGGGACTGTGGCCGCTCCAGCCTCCGATAGCCAGCAGTATAGAATGGGACAAGCGGGAGGCCTCTGTGGAGCAGTTAGCTCATAACGGGAGGACAGGCTGCCAAGTAACTTTCACCTCTCCACTATGTAGTCAGGATCAGGGCTTTGCACTCATTGCTGTCCTCCAGCTCCTTTGCAGTAAGTCCAAATGTAATCCGGATCTGCACATAAGGCAAAGTCATGTGAGGAGTTAATGATACTTTAACCTGGCTGTGAACTGTGACTCATGTAGTTGAGTTTGAGCCTCCATGAAGGAAGTAAAACAAATGGATAAGGGAGGTCCTTAAATCTCTACATAAGGACAGTGGATCCCCAAACTACTTGAGTACCTCAGCAAGATCCAGGTATTTGATGCATGCCACTTCAAGTATACTGATCACAACTAGATGGTGTGCTTACACAGTTTGCTGGGATGAGCTTGTAATAGAACATCAATTTCGGGCTTGACATGTGGTACTCAAACATCGTATTCCATAAAAGCAGAGATTGTGTATTCTAGTAAGGTCCAGTTTCAACAGGAATGATGAAAATCTGCACCTTCATTTACATGGCTTTAACATGTGTTTTGGGGTGATTGGATCATAAGTGGACAGCACTAAATACAAGTGTAGCTTGCCCAAAAAACAAATGTGAAACGGGGTCTAAATCTCGGCATCATCTGGCGGGAACGGCTGCTATTGTTGTTATGACATATTAATAGCCGCGTCGGTCTTAGCGGAAGTTGTAGTAAGCAACAAAATCCGATCACAAGTGGTCAGCTCACCAAGTGTAAACAGCAATGTGTCTCGCCTGACCACTTGTGATCCGATCACCCAAAATGCATGTTAAAACCAAGTGTAAACAGGGCCTGTGAGGCTTTTAGTTTAGGAACACAGTGAAGAAGTGGCTTAGGATCTACTAGTTAAGTAAATCTTCCAGCTAAGTGCATATTCCAAACAAAATTCATCCAACAGTGTATTAAGTATACTGTGAAACCCTATTTCTAGAGGCTGGGACAGTATTAACTGAAAGTCAGCGTCAAAATACCTCGCTCAAGAGACTGAGGACAATCTCTGGGTGAAAGTGGGTATAAATAAGAGGAGAAAAAACCTTGCATTGGAACCAATCGAAGTTTTTGGGCAGCCCTTCATATTGAGACATTGACATGCAGAAGTTGTGGGCTTATTGACACTGTCGTACTAGAACCACGTACATTTTTAAGATGGCTAAGCGAGTCATCGAAGAAAACTTTGAAGTTTGTTGACATTTTATGAGGTTCTTGATAAAACATGTTTGCTCAATATCACTAATTAACCTACATGATTATATCCATCATAAAAGCATGTCAGTTTTCAATCTACTTCCTTCTGGGGGATTACAGATCAGGGGCACTCAGTATTGATTTTCAACTTCATCCTTTATATAGAGATTTCTCCAGATTCCCAGAATCTTTTATGTTATGCACTGTAGGAGGTGAAATCCAGCAATCCTGCTTGTTAGAGGTATATTAGCACTTCAACTGTTAGTTATTAAATCCACACAATTTTTTCTAAAAGTGGCAAGTCTGGGCACTCGTTGCTCAGAAACCCAGGCCTTTTGAGGATATTCTTTTTATATAAAAAGCATGATGCGCACCTTTTCAGCAAGGTTCTGTTAAGCTCATTTTTTAACCATTACAATACTTAAAGTCTTATATTGCCCTGCCCCAACGCATATTATGTTGCATGTATCAAAACTATATTCCCAAAAATAATAATAATTGAAAGGTAAAACATTAATTATTTTTGTATATTTGTCTTATATGGCTTTCAATTACACATCAGCGATAATTTAGAAATCACTGCTCTTTAAGTATTTACTTTTTCTTTTTTGATTCAACTTCTTCAAAAATGGGGAGTTGCACAATATTTTCACTCATATTTTAACTAAATAATCATACTCGCGCAGTTGTTACTCCTATGGGCCTGATATACTAAGACCTTTAGCACATGCAAACTCTTTTGCCTGCAAGGTAATAACGCCTTACATGATTAGCAAGTGCTTGTACCAATCGAGCAAAGGTATACAGTTTTGAGCAGAATTTTATATAAACTTTATTAATTTAAAAAGTACAGCAACATTTACAGTTACCTATACGTCAGGCATATGGAGAGAGCAGGAAGCGGCCTATATCACATGACCGTACTAATTAGAGGCCATATAACCAGAAGAGTGCACCCAAGGGTGGCAATCAAAATGACCGACAGGCTTAACAGCTATATCACCATTGATACAAACATAAGAAAATGCTATTTAAACATATGCTTATATACAGAGACTTAAAATCCTAGACCACAAATATATAATGGCAAATACATTTTCATGTAATATTTACCATACAAGAAAAACATTACGAAAAAGGCTTGGTAAAAATACATATTTAGACCTTTAGTGACGTAGTATTTTAAAATTAATATATGTAAAAAGCCGTTAAAACATTGTAGGAAGCTCTGGCTATCCTTAGCTCAGACCTCCTCTCAGAACTTATCTCCTTCAGACAGCCTCCACGTTTGATATTTAAGCGCTCATCCAATATATGTAAACTTGGTAGAGCAGACCAACCACTAGATAACACAGCACAATTCTTTCCACGATTCCATTAGGAACTAGAGATGCAGCGCTTGTTACATGCAATGCCGCTACATACAAATGCAACACCTTCGCCCACCCTTTACTGGGAAGATGTTCAAAATAAAAGGAGTCATATGCAATAACAGAAATGTGATATATATGATTGGTATCATATGGTCTTATACATTGGGGAAGACCACACGGTACCTCCAACCACGTGCTTCGCTGAACACAGGAGTAGCATTAGGTTGAATGACCAAAAATCCCGTGCTGTCCACTTCAAAGCTCTTCAGCACAATCTTTTAACCCTTAGATACATTAGGATTGAGGCAATTCTCCATCCGAGACAGGGAGATATAAACAATTTACTCCTTAGAAGAGTGGCTTTTTACATATACACTTTAAATACCATGTAACCAAAGAGCCTATATATGTATCTTGACCTCTAGCCTTCTCTATAATTTTTTTCTTCTTGTATGGTAAATATTACATGAAAATGTATTTTGCCATTATGATATTTGTGGTCTTGGATTTTAAGTCTCTGCATTTTCATATATTTAAATATGCATTTTCTCTGTTTGTATCACTGAGATATAGGCCAAGCAGCCTGCCTGTCATTTTGATTGCCACCCTTGGGTGCGCCCTGCTGGTTAAGGTGGGCTCCTAATTGGTATAGTCATGTGATATAGGCCGCTCTCTTCCTGTTTCTCATATGCCTGACGAAGATCCAGGGTGATCGAAATGTTGCTATGCTTTTAAATTAATAAAGTTTATATTTTTGGAGCAAGATCAGTGTGCAGACCACTCTACTTTCCATATCTGACACGCTTGTCTGGCACCTGCGGATTACCTTTTTGGATGTGCGCACCCACTCTCCAAAACAGTTGAAACGGTTCCAACATTATCAAATCTGGCATTGGCTGGAATTTTGGAAATGAAAATGACCTTACACACAAAGCAGTAACCCTTGATTGGGTATCAAATATTTACATATTATGAAAAAAACATAGAAGATCATGCCTCAGACCCCGTTACCTCGGGCAGCAACTCAACGATGGTAGTTTTGCGCTCTGCAGGAGAGTGCTCAATCCATCTGAGGATCAGGCCTAACACCACGTCTTCCTGCTTGATTATCAAGCGGTCTTCCTTAATAAAATCATGGAGTTCAGCCAGCGACAACCCCAGAAACTCTTCAGATGTTCGTCCAACCTCCTCAAAATGACGCAGGATGAAGTGGTACGCGGAGTGCCGTAGCTCAGGGCAGTAGTAGGTGTTCGTAATCCTCCAGATGCCTATGGAGTTCTGAGGGCAAAGCTGGGTCTCCAGGAAGTCACAGCAGGCCTGCACAATGCCAGTGACCAGGAACTGGTCAGCTGCATGTAGAAGGTCTTCCACATTCTCCTCGGTGATTGGTATGATTCGCGTGTAGGCATAGTCAATCATAAGCTTCATCATGTCGGGTGACACCCCTGAAATATTGTAAACCTTCTGATTTTCACAACTCCAGCCGCGGTGAATAGGCGCTGTGGAGACCGAGACAATGGTTCGCAATTCGATCACATTAAGTGATTTGGGTCTGTCAATATACTAAGCTGATAGCACCACCATATTTTCGCACCAGACATATAGTGCACGAAAAAAGTGCTTATGTCCCCCAACCATTTCACTATTTTGCATATTAATCATTTACAAATAAAAACAGTCCATTTCATATTGAAAACCCCAGTTCATACCATTGCAAATGGATGCTTTTTCCAGATCCGGAGAGTAAGTGTGACATGAATTTAGCAGCGATAACATAAAAAGCCTTTTAAACTTTGTTACCACACATTTAATTTTAATGCAGGCCCACTCAAATGCCATATAAGGAATAATGCACAGCAAGCTGGTCATTATTGCAAAACAAACCCTGTCAGGATTATGCAGGACCCTGATGCAAAGCACGGGGGTCTTGAATCACCCTGAGGGGATTTATTTCACAATGATGACCTGTTCGCTGTACATTATTCTGCTTATTTCGGGGCTACTTACTAAAATAGTAAAACAAAATATTGATTAAAAATTATTTTACAGATTTAGAAATAATTGTATTGCTTCTGATAATAAAAATAGCACATTAGATTTGATGGCTGGAACTGCATATACTGCTTAGCAGCAGTTTTTTATTAACATTTCAGAAATAACTGACTGAGATACTTATAACTGGTAATCAGATTCAAGTATTCAACAAAGCCATGTAATAAATACAAACTAAAAAACATCAGTTTGCAACAGCAAATGGCCACTAAAAATGTCATTAAAAAGTGGTTCAAATCAAAGCTTTCTTAACCACTTACAACAACCTGGTGATATCGAAACAAACTTTTTGTTGTAACCTCAATGAACCACCTGACAAACGAGAACACAATTCCCCAATAGTCTCACTTAGAAATTTAATATTTCCTTGCATTGTTTCAATTCCAGAAGGAATTGATTGTAAGCTTTCAAATTAAACATTCATTTCCAAGCCATACATCACATTATCTGCTCTGCTTCTTCCTCTACTAAGGTCCTTAGGAGCTGGAAAGGCAGAAAGGCAGGAGCCCACCCTGGACAGCTTGCCAATCCATCGCAGGGCGCACACACCATTCACACACCATGCACTCACACGCTCATACCTGTGGGCAATTTAGAGTCTTCAATTAGCCAGACATACATCTTTGGAATGTAGTAAGTGGAGTACCTGGAGGGAAACCAGCACAAATCTGAGGAGAACATTACAAGCCCTTTAACCCCAGGCCAGATTCAAACCCACAACTTTCTAGCTGTGAGGCAGCAGTGCTACCCACAGCATAACCGTGCCTCCTCCATTCATTTAATGATATGACCATTTCAAAACAAGAAAAAAAGAAACACTCCCCCTCACACCTATTTCTCAGGCGCCCCTATTTGTCAGGTAACGTCCTCTCCCAAGGGCATAGGTTTAACATGACAGTTTGTTGCAGTTTCAGGGAAGTCAATTTGATTGGTCATTCTTTCCATAAATCTCCACAAAAAATTAAATCGAAGAGGATATTTTCCATAATATCCTCAGAAAACATGCAGCCTATCCACCATCAATTTCAATACAAAAAGACTTCAATTATCTGCTGAAGGTCGTGGGTTCGAATCTTCCTGGGGCCTTTCTGTGTGGAGTTTACAAGTTTTCCCTGTGTTCACGTGGGTTTCCTCCCAGTACCCCGGCTTCTTCCCACATTCCAAAGACATGCCCATCAGGCTAATGGGAGAGACTCAATTGCCCTAACCTGTTGTCACCTAACCAAATTAGCTGTGAGACATTCCACCAGGTGTATTTTTTTAGTATCATACAACTTTTTCCAGTCTTTTGTTACTGTATCCCAAATTTTGTGTAACCAGTTGTGGACATCATGTTATGAATCTGCCATGACCTGTTCTGTTTCTGCCATATTCTGTTCTTTTCCTTTCGTATTCTGTTTAGTCTTGTTCATTTTGTGTTTTGTTATACCATGTTTTGTATTCCTCCCATATCCATATTTCTATTGAATTCAGTCCATGTTTTTATGCCCTGCATTGCACTTTGTCTCCGCTGTCTGGTCTTGTATTGAGCTGGCTTCTCTCCCCAAGTCTCGTATACATGTTTGAGTGATTTCATGGTTTCTGGGTTTCCAGCCATTCCTTCTAATCTAAGTTTGCTTCCTTCGCCTTGCTGCCTATATTTTGCTAACCAGTACTAACAGCTTGTTTTGTTAAAGATACTAACCAAGACTGACATTGTATATAATACTAACTTACTAACGAGCACCAGGGATTGTATAGCTGCACTTTACTAATTGATTAACAAGCTCTCAGCACTCGCCCTGTTCCAGTCTCCGCCTCTTGCCTTAGTCTTTGCTGCAATTCAAGCGGATCCTCCGCACCTACTCAACTCTGTTCTACTTCTTATTATCTGTGCATGTTAGAACTCCCTAACCGGGCTGTATGTTTTGTCTATAGAGCTGTCTCTTGATCCCTGTCGCGTTTGGCTTTTGCCAATTTCATATGATTAAGTTCTCCCTCGTGTTTGCTCCCATGGTTAGTCTGATCTCTTCTGATCCTAATCACTTAGCATGTGACTTCCCTTGTGTGTATTTGGCAGTCTTTCCACGAGTTCCTGTCGGTGTTCTCTTGTGCCTTGCACTCATAGTGTTGCTTTTCTGACTGGACGTCCGACTTTTGATTTTGAAACCTGATTTGGTACTTTTGTCTGCATTGTTGCTCGAACCCTTTTTCTGCTTGACTACAATTATTATTATTGCTGCAGGTTTTTCGACTTGGATTCTCATGGTTGTGATTTTGGATTATGGACTTTGTGCACCTTGCCTTCCTGCCCTGCAGTGATCCCCCGGGTCCCCGGCTAAATAAAATCACATCCGCTGCGTGCTGGATTCATGACTATGGTTCTGAGCATACCTCACATCAAATTCAAAACAAGCAGATATTTTTCAGAAAAAAAAAACTTATATCTCTCAGTGTCAACATCTGATATGGTGTTTCTGAACTATTTTCAATTTAATATAAGGTTTAGGTAATTTCCAAAGCATTGCATTCTGCTTTTATACACATTTTACAAAGTGTCCCAGCAATTTTGGAAATGGGGTTGTATACATAAGGTAATGTCTTCAGCCCTCTTCGTCAGGTGCCCCTATTTGTCAGTCCACTCGCCTCTATTGTCAGGTGCCCTTAAATGTTGGTGACATTACCTTTCGGTCCAAATGATTTTTGATTTATGGTATTATGAACAGGCGGCTAAGAACACTGAAATACTCATTCAGTGCTGAGGTGAATAAATAATAAAGCCACTGTATAAACACAAAAGCAACAGGCCTCTCTCTGAATCTGATATCTTAAATGAAGTTTCTTCTCAAAGTGTGCTTTGACTAGCTGATGTAAGGCAATCCACATTTCTACCTTCCTAACATGGCCTACCCAGAACAAGTTATTTTTAAACTTTTAATGTGCCATCTCTGCGAAGCACTCACCAAAAGTACGGGCTGCAATCACAGAGAATGATCTTGTGAGCTCTGAACTCTTCTTCATTCACCGAGATGATCACGTCGCAAAATATGCCCTCTTGCCGCAACTTGTTGATGCCTGTGAGGTCTATATCACCGACTGCTTGCTCCATCCTAACCTTTGAGATGTCACTTACTGAGCAGAACTTTCAAGCCAATTTCAGGTCGTCAAAAACTCGAGAACATTCAGCATTAAAATGGGGAGATTTCTACAGTATGGGCCTCATGAGGGCAGGTCCGTACTCTCTTTGTTATTCCGCATTAACTGATGATATTGATAATAGCCTTCTTCTTTGACCTTCTAAATTGTCTTATTACATCACGCTTCGACTGTTGATTTCAGATCGGGAAACGTCATAGAACCATTGATCTGTGCAGAAATTCGATCTATGCAGATCAGTGCTTAGAACTGACCAGCCGTCCATAGCCGGAGGCTACAGACCATACATGTAGATATAGCTCTTTATACGTAGATGCCGCATTGGTTGCTGCGGCTCATTGGAGCGGCGTGTCTACGGGGCGGCCACCGTGGCACAGTGCCGCTCGCTCTTTCAATGCATTGTCATTGTCTGTTGCTGCCCTTGACATCAGTAAAGACGGCGAGGAGTTCGACTGATTCATAACTTTATTTCCATCAAGCACCGTCAAACTAAAAACTCATTTAACATAACATTAGTCTTTTCACATATTGAAAGATGCATAACAAGTTCATACTTTCTTAATTTCAGTTTACCAACTACAACATTGATATTTGTTACATTTCTTAAAACGTACTCCGTAACATTACAAATAATTAGCAGTTTAATTAAACTCATCAACCTGTAACTTTAGTGCTTTAAAACCGTAGGCTGAATGGCCGAGTTGGGTACGTTCTTACTGAATGCCGTTTATGTTCATGCAGCATTGCAATCCGTAAATTGCGATTTGAAGCATCACACGTGAATTCGCTTTATTCCATTCCCATCTATTTCTTCAGCAATTTCCTTGACTAGCCATTCCGCTACCAATAACAGGCTGCATACTTTATGTTGCTCGACTCCAGTAAACTTCTGTTTTATTCTGTATTGTGGTTTCAAATGAGGAAAAACAAAGCATCCTCTACGGCAGCCTGCCGGAATGGCCCGCCACGCCAAGCACGAATCAAACCCAACAAATTAAATCGTAAACAATCAATAGCAGCAATTTAATACAAAAGGCATTCAAAGAAAACAAAAGTGGAGGAATGAGGTGCCTGCACGATTAAAGTAATCGTTAATCGCCCAATCGTCATTTTTTCAATAGATAGATTTACATTTTATTGTTTTGTGGGAAATTGCTTTCCAGTGAGAAGGCAAGTCATTATCATCATTATCTGGCGTGATATTACAGGGAAGTGTTAAAAGGAAAAAGAGCGTTGATATAATTATTTCCTCAACCCCGAAAAAATGTAATATGATGTAGTAATAGTGTAGTTTAATTTTAAAAATTGCATTAAAAAATATACATTTCTGCCCGACTTCATGCCTATAGCACAGTCACGGTTATAAAAATACTATATTAATAAACCATAAAATAATATTAATATGTAATACAATATTATATATTTAAAAAATAAATCATGAGGGCAAGGCAACTTTATTTGTATAGCACATTTCAGGTAGGCCTAAATATACAATTCAAAGTGCTTTTACATAGTAAAAGAATGTGCAAGAATGCACACTAGAAATAAATTAAATGACTTAAATAAAATATTAAAAAGGCAAAACAGTAATGGAATTGAAAACGAGAAAAGAAATAACATAAATAGGCAAATAAAACCCCCGATTAAAAAGAAGAACAAGCTAAGAGAAATAAAATGCAGCATTGGGTCAGTTAAGATAATCTGTAAAAGTTTGGTCTTAAGACTAGTTTTAAAACTACAGTCTGAGCGTTATTTATGTTCATTCCATAGTTCAACTGCATAGTGGCAAAAAGCTACCTGCCCATGTTTTGTCTTGATAATGGGTTGATTTAACAGATTCCTCTCTTGCAACTTAAGTGACCTGCAGGGAGTGAACATGTCTGACAAGTAAATTGGACCAATCCCATTTAATGACTTAAAAACAAGTAGAAGTCCTTTAAAACCAATTTTAAACCTTACAGGAAGCCAGTGTAAATGATTTTAAAATGGGGGTAATATGGTCCATTCTTTTTGTTCTTGTTAGGAGTCTAGCAGCTGCATTTTGAACAGTCTGTAACTGTCGTTCGGTCTTTTTTGGTAAACCCGTAACGAGTCCATTAAAATAATCATGGTTGTTAGAGATAAAAACATGAATTAGTTTCTGCAAGGTCATGGACAGACATGAGGCCCCTCACTTTCACAATGTCTTTCAGGTGATAAAAGGCTGATTTAGTTATTGACTTTACATGACTGATAAAACTAGGACTAAAGGACTAAGTGCATATCCAGTTTCCCGTTACACTCTTGTTTTTTCTCAACCTGTCATCTTCTGAGAATAGCTTTTACCTCACATTTATTCCCACTCATGGACAGAGCCGGGCAAAACTAGCAATGTTGCTGGCCAGAGCCGAGGCAGGCAAAGTGACCCAGGTACATTGCAGGGTTGTTTGAACTGGGTTTAAATTGCAGGTGCAACCTTTCCCAGTAACAAGGGACAAGCTAATTTCATCTTTTTTTTTGGATAGTGGGAACAGGGCTTTGGGTTACCAGAAGGGTCAAGAAGCAGAACATGGAAATATTCATAAGTACATAAACAATCCTTCCCCCTCTCCCCAGCATGAAGTTAAAATTAGAAAAAGATCACAGAAACCTTAACTGTTGAGCGCAACTGTTATTGTACTTGAAGGAGCTGCATCGCAATTACTGTGCATGCTCAGAACTTTGAAAACTGTTCACCCTAACAAGAAATCAAATGAAGTGAATCCGCTCAACTGCAATTCAAAAAATCTGATTCCGTCGTTGCTAATACGTCTTAGTTTTGCATTGTATTTGAAAATTTGCGGATACATAGCATTATTTTATTGCTTTAGCCGAAGGATATGCAGAATGTAAGCTGGTTTGTCAAGCTGGTTTACCTATAAACATCGTTTTCTAAGTTGTTTATTGGCGGATGGCAAAAAGCGCTTTGAATCCTTAAATTTCCATAGAAAACTCTATAATATAAAACGCATAATGCCTGACTAACTAAAATATATAAATTCAAAGCAAAATGATAATGGATTAGCAACGAATGAATCAGATTTTGACTTGCAGCAGAGCGGATTTGCTTTGATTGATTTCTCGTTAGTTTTCAAAGTTCAACATGATCAGTTTCAAAATGGCGGAACTGTTAGCTTTAATATGCATTTCATTTCAGCTGCAGTAGATGGAATTTTGTCTCACCAAGAGATTATCATCTCAAACTAAACAGAAATAGAAATATGCATCTATCTTTACCACAACTATGAGACTTATCTCCATTATTTCATTATTTTCATTGTTTCCATTATTTCCTATAGGCACAGATTTTGAAAGAGAGCCAAGAAGAAAATGATTTGGGTCTTGTGCACATAACAAGTGGATCAGCCTAGGGGATGAAATGCAAGCTGAACTTCTGATGGAATACTCGTGACATGATTAGAAAGGAAATAAGCAGACCTGATGCGTTAATGCATGTACAAGTATTTCTTTCAGGCTAGATTTACTTCAATGCCCAATTTTTTGGCAAGTTTCTATTGCTTAGACACCCACACCCATATGAATAAAAACTACTTGAAGGGGCTTTGAAAGAGGCATTGAATCTAAGAAATCAGTGCAACGCAGTGCGTTTTGAATCACATTACTAGGTCCGATTATAACTTGGTCCTTTATGGACTCGTTCACTGAACTGGAGGTGGGTAGCAACCGGTCCAGTTCCACGGAGTCGTTCACTGAACTGTTGCACATGACCAGTTCCAGTTCTGCTGAGTCATTCACCAAAATGTTGTGCATGTCGATTTCCGGTTCTTGGGTTGCATTCAATTGGGCCGCACGAGTGACACAGGCTGCACACGAGCATAAATAGAACAGCCAGTGTGAGAACCTCAGGCCATGTAATTAGGTCAGGAGTAAACTCCCCAGATCCTCGCGGGTCACTCGTGTCCAAGATGGTCGCAGAAAAAGAAGTTGGTTAAGTTTGCAAAAGGTTTTCTCGGTATAGTAACAAAATGATTGATTCATTTGGCATTTCTGCTGTGCATAGGTAAAGAGAAATAAGTCAAATCCTATTTCAACTTGGTAATTCGTAACGATGATGGACGCTTCTCTTCTTAGTAGCCCTTTTATACGACGTTCATTGGTGGGCAGCCGGTAGTCAACAAACAGGACGGCTGGGTGGTGCTGACAGATATCGAGAGAGATGATATAGCACAGAGACCTACTACCTTGATCCGAGTGTTGCCCAGGTTGTTTTATTCCTTTTGGCACTGCACATGCTCCGTAACCTACTCTCTTAATCCGAGTGTTACCTAATCGAATGCAACCCTGGAGTCATTCACCGAACTAATACTCATGTCCAGCCTACACGGAAACGTTCTTCGAAATGATGGTTTGGTTACACATCGACCACATTGATAGCTAAAGATTGCCAGGGCGTATAATGGTTATGCTGTGGGTTTGCTACATTGGCCGGTTGACGGGAAAAGAATACGCGTTCGGATGGAATACACTTGTGGCAGTGCATGACTTTTCTGACTATTAACGCGGCAGTAAATCTTTCTAGTGTGTGAGTGTGCTTCTACACAGGGCGTGTGATGAGTTGCAGTGGTACTGTAGTAGTAGTGGTAGTGCTCGCAGATAATGCATGTTATATGTCTGCTGCATGCTCTCTCTGCTCGCTTACTACTTCTGCTTTCAGCTACTGCCCCGGCTATCCCCCTTCACAAGAAAAAAAAGAGGAGCGAGTGCATAAGTGCTCATTCTGCAATACTCTTTACTCTCCACGACTCCTCGGGGCCACACACGGTAACTGGGTGCCTTGCGGCCCCAGGCTAGCTGGGAGCATGATACATTTTGGACTGCAGCATGTGGAGCAGGCTAAAGGGGCAAACCCTGAAAAGAAAACCGGACTGGACCCCGTTAAACAGACACATACATTGAAGCATTATTCTGGCAAGTCACACAGCCAACCTGCTGCCAGCGTAGCAGTTTGCGTTCCTCTGGATAACAACAGGGAGGCCGAGGGGGGAGCTCTACTGCCTGGGCAACATAGGGCTTCTTAAACTTTGCCCATGCTCTTCTGCCCTGGAGAGGAAACTCCAGCTCCGCTGTGCATTGGAGGCACAACACGAGAGGTGAGCAGTCACCGGTGATAAGCCCTTTCCCAATTGGTGTAGGGATGGGCGCCAGGGGCCACCTCCGACGGTGGGAGAGATGTTTTATCTCACAAGGCAGCTACCGCCCGCCTCAAGCTGGGCAGCTCCCAGCTAATTAGGTGCTGTCCCGCCACAGCCTACCTGCTTCATTCGGTGCATGAAGCTCAAGGATTAATCCCGACAAGTGGGCTGTAAATTTGTGCACTGCACAAAAACAAGAGAGAAAGATTTGCAGCACTACGCCTCGAATGCTGGAGCGTCAGGACCATGATAGCTGGACTTACGTTATACCCGAGATCTGGCGGCGTCAAAACAGCCATCAAAACAAAGAACTCCTGGAAGCGAAGATTGACATCTCAGCCCTCCATTAGCGTGACGCCATTCATCAGGCTCACTCAGGGAAAAGGATTACTCCTTTTTCTGGCAGGGGAAATCCCTGAAAGTGAGGGAATATGGGTGGTTTAGCTGTCAGAACACCCTGCGGGATCAGTGGTACAGCCACATGGCTCAGAGAATCCTAGCTCTCTGCTGAATACATTAGTGGGTTCCTGTCCCACCTTGTGAGTGTGTGCTACCTTGTAGCTCTCCCAAAGAAATAAAGGACAGGTTTTCGATGAACTTGAGCTTAACCTAGGCCTACATCCTCAGTAGCTGACAGCTCCTCCCTACTTGGTGACTTCAACGCAAAGTCAGGCGGATTGCAACTCCTGGCCAGCTTGCTTGGGGCACCATGGCATTGGAGGAATGAACGAAAATGGGCAGCGTCTCCTCGAGTTCTGTGCATACCATGGCCTATGCATTACAAACACATACATCCAGTCCAAAGCCATTCACAAAGTCTCTTGGAGACACCAACGGTCAGGTCACTGGCACCAGTTGGACCTGGTCATAACAAGGCATGTTGATCTCAAGGGCATCCTCCAAACTCGCAGCCTGCACGGTGCGAACTGTGACACAGACCACTCTCTTGTGCTCTGTAGAGTAAAGCTACAGGCAAAAAAAATTGTACAGAGCCAAACCAAAGCGTGCCTCCCGCATTGACAGCAGCAAAACACCTGACCCAACCAAAGCTGCAGCCTTCGTCTGTGCCTTAAAAGGCTCCCTCCCCCACCTGTCTCAAGCCTGCTCTGCCCAGCAGTACTGGGACAGCTTGCGGGACACCATCCACCACACGGCCCTGTCAGCTTTTGGCAAAAAGCTGGGAAAGCCAAATGACTGGTTTGGATGCCTACTCAACAACATTGGCGCCAATAATTGAAGAAAAGCACGCTGCTTTCATAAAGTACAGGCACACTCCTAACGACAAGACCTTACAAGCCCTCAGATCTTCAAGGAGAAGAACAGGACAGAAAATCAATCATAGTGATCAAATATTAGAAGGCAATAAAATGAGAGAGAGGGTAAAGGCCTGAGGCTGCTTTTGGGCAGCCTGCAGAAACACCGAGAGCTGGGTGTCAGACATCATCGGTCCCTGACGCTTCCTCACACCTACAGGCCTGGTGCAGAAACAGAGCTCCTGTCAGAATCACCGTCACTGAGGAAAGATACAGTGTGTGGAGACCTGCAGCGCATGAAGGGAATGCTACCATCAGGGAACAAACCGAAATTCACCAGAACTGTCTGCATACTGTGTGTTGTGTGCTTCTCACAGTCACTGTTACAGGAAGTGTTCTTAATGCACGATATCAGATTGAACTGCACCGACATACATGTGCTTTGACAATTTATTGTGTGTTTTACGCTAAACCCGATGCAGAGCCTGTGAGGTAATGCAACTCTGGGAATGTCCAGTAAGCGAAACAGATTTCAGAACAAACACTTTCTTGACGGGCAGTAATTGTAATGGTTTTTCCTTACAGTCCCTCCCCCTCCTGCTGTCTTTGCCTCCACTTCAACGGGCAACAGGTGTGGCTCGTTGAGGTGGAGGTGAAGTTTATTTGCACTGCAACTGCCAGTAGGCAGTTGCAGCTGCATTCTGGTTTTTATCCCTGCCGTATTGTGCTGCTGCTCCCCTGTTTTTGGTTTTTAATATATATTTATTAAACCTTTGCTATTTTTATATCAGCCTGTGTGAGTGGGTCTCTTCCTCTTCTTTTGGGTACATGGTCCCAGTGCCCGCCGGATTGCAGGTTGCGTCTGGCGGGACCAAACCATGACAGTAATTAAGACGACACTGAATGCACATCAAAACTGACTCTGCTGCCTGTAACAGAGAGGGGTCCTACTGACTGAACTTTCGTATTGTGGCACATAACAACACACTGTACAGTATATACACACTTTCATTTGATTATATATTGATTAAAATAAACCAACAAATAAATGAATACACAGTCAAACAAAGAAATAAATAAATCCAATAAAGTAAAATAAAAATTCAGAGAAAATATTTTCAAAAGTGATTTAAAATACAGGGTTTTCAACAAAATTTAACAACAGAGAAGAAGTTGATTTTTTTTCTTTCCATCTTTCCCTCTCTCAGCCAAACTCAGTCAGCACCAGCATTCAGTCAGTAATGAAATCTGAGCCCTAGTGAAACCACATGACCTGTGTCTGTACCTGTTCAAAACATTAAATCTGTTATGATTCTGCTGTTGCCTGACCATGTTTTTGCAATGACTCTGATTCCAAGCCATGTTTTTTGATTTAGTCCATGCCATGTTTTGTATTTTGCCTGTCTTTCTTTGCCATGTCTTTTGCCTGCCATTACTCATATTCACAGTTTAGTTATTAATCTGGTTTATGTATTTCTCATGCCCTGCATTGCACATTGTCTCCCCTGTCTGGTCATATGTGATGTAACAGTTTTATTCCCCAGTGTTGTGTGCCACGTTTTCAGGTGATTTCATGGTTTCTGGGTTTTCAATTATTCCTTCCAATCTCGTTTGCTTCCTTCGCCTTGCTGTTCTGTCTTTACTAACAAATACTAACAGTTTGTTATTTTGGATAAATTACTAAAAATAACTAACATTGTTTATAGTACTAACTTACTAACAAGCACTAAGGATTGTATAGCTGCACATTACTAATTGACTAACGAGCTCTCTTTTCGCTCTGCTCTAGTCTCCGCCCCTTGCCTTCACTCAATTTACTTTGCTGTGCTTCAGTGGATTCTCCGCACCTTGTTAAACACTGTTCTGCCTCTCACTCTGTGCACTTTAGAACTCCCTAACCGGAGCCGTTTGTTTGTCATAGGCTGTCTGTGTAATCCCTGTCCGCGTTTTGGCTTTCGCCAATTTCATGTGGTTAGAAACTTCCTCTTGTTCATTCCTTTGTAATTAGTCTGATCCAGCTCACCTGTTCCCTATTATAGCATGTGACTTCCCGTATGTGTATTTAAGCAGTCAATTTCTTTGTTGTTTATGCCTTGCTCTTGTCTTCTGACTGGAACGGATTTTGATTTTTTCCTTGTGCTGTGTTGTTTTATGACCTTGAGTTTTGTATTTGTTGCCCTTTTGATTGGAACGACCACTGGATTTTGATTTTGGCTTTGTCTCTGATATACCTGTGCCCGTGTAACGAACCTGCTTTGCCCGACCCTGAGTTTTGTGTTTGCTGCCCTGTTTACAAACTGGATTATGACTACTGGATTCTGATTTTGGATTGTGGACTCTGTACTGTTGCCTACTGCCCTGCAGGGGTTTCCACCCCAGAATTAATAAAGAACAAGTTTGCTGGATCTTTTGGTTCTTGCTTCTGGTTCCTGAACGCACCCTCAAAAAATCATCCCTGTGTGCTTCTCCAAGCTTCCTGTCTTCACTGAGCCTCCTTCCCACTGTCCCTGTTCACAATACATCTTTATACAACACATTACCTGTGCTTTTTCTAAGACATGTCCTCCGCAAAGTACACAGAAATAAAATGGATTGGGGAAAGAAAAAAATGAACTAATGACTAATTTGCAATCAAATAGTAAATTGTGTGGAACTTTCTACAGTTCATTTAGCGGGGCGTGTTTTATAGATTTTATCATTCACAATAAGAGCCAGCAGGGTGCTGGTATAATTGGGTTTGCTCAGAATAAGATGCCTTTCAGATATTCTATGGACCCATTCTTATCATGAGGCCATTCAATGGGCCCAATGATACCAAGAGCTTCTGCCTTAAATGAACTATTATTAGGACAGCAGTGTTGCTTGGATACTCTATCAGGTTACATCTTCATGAGGAAATTACACTACCATTGTGTTTTCTGCTAAAAGTGTCCTTTTTTTACTTTCCTGTACACATCCCTCTGATTATTTATCTATTCACTCATTGTACAATCCACATGTTCCAGGTCAGGGTCACGGGAGAGGGAAGGTGGGACACACACACACACACACACTCGTACCTTTTGGTCAATTTAGAGTCTCCAACTTGCATAACTCCCAAGAGGAAACCCAAATGAACCCAGGAAGAACTAGTTAACTCTAAACAGTAAGGCCCCAGGCAGAATTCAAACCTACAATCATCTAACTGTTGACAGTGACACTGCACCATCATTTAATTATTTCAACTGAATAATAACCACACTGTGTTGCAAGACAGCCATCTACACGGTAAGTTTTTGACAAAGGGCCACACAATACATTTATATAGGATCACGTGGCCTATTTGTGAATGTGTGTTTTGTGTCTGCGTGTGTGTGTGTGTGTGTGTGTGTGTATATATATATATATATGTATATGTGTGTGTTTTTGGGCTTCATGTAGATGGTTGCAGAGGCTCATTCAACACTTTTGCTTAATTCACAGTCAGACTCTAAGATTGAAATGACGAATCAAACTAATTCCACTGATCAGGGCACCTGGATCATGAATAAGGAGCAGAGGCCTTTATGCTTCAGAAAAGCAATTTCACACCTAAAGAGAAAAATGGCCAATTAACAGAGAAAAAAAAAAGAACGAGAAACACATTTACCGCAGTTTTCTGTAAATCAGAAAATGGTCTTCTGGTGTGAGTAAGTGAGACGTGGGTGAAGAGATGTGTGGGAGATGGTGTTTACTTTGTGAATCTGAATTACAAGGCTGCAAGAGAAGTAGTGACCTCTGAGTAAGAAGTGGTGACAGATTAGCCTCTGGATTAATTATGAGATCCAAGACATGAGAAAGTTGCACATTAAGATCCATTTGTGAAAACCTTAAACACACCTCAAAGTACCCTGATGAATGATAACACTTGTTGAAGATTGACTTTAAAATCAAAATTTCAGTTGAGGACAAAAGTCAGTTGAACCCTGCGACCTTTCCCCAGGACAAAGCCTTCCTTTCAGACACTTCTGCATCATCTATAACTGTCAGAAGCAGGAAAAATTGATGGGAAGGAAGCCAGGCTGGACTTAGACCAAATCAGCATTAAAACTGTGTGATTAGTTTCATTAGCTGCCCACTCACCTGGGCCGGTGACTCTGCACACACTCCATTTAATGTTATTATTCTTTCATTTGAGGAAAATGGCCCTCTTCCTCACACAAAATGGCTGCCCACCATATGTGCTGAAATAAATCAACATCTGCCCTTCATTTGCAGAATAAATGGAACATTTAATTTCTTCTAAGTCTCGGGGCACAGCACCACTTGGCATCGTCACAGCACAAGGTTTTATTATTAGCAGTGGTATATTATTATATTATCATGCAATAAGTGGTATTATGTGAACACTGAACTGAATTTGCGTGATTGTGGAAAAAGGGTTTGTGAAGTGAAGAATTTCAAATGATGCGTGAATGTGGACTAAATCCAGGCAAGTTTCAAAGAAAGAACAAAATGGCGGTACAAGATGTGGTTAAATGGGGAAAGAAACTATATGGGTAACAATTTATATAACTTAATTTAGTCTATGTTCGTTGCTGTCACACTATGTTGGTTTCTGAACATAAATAACATTAAATAAGTGGTCCATGAGGAGTGAAATATCCATTATTGTTCTTAACAACATAATAAAAGCAACTTCACTGTTAACTCTCCAACATATAATTGGCTTTAATGGACTGAGACACTGAGCTGACTTATAACGAAGTAAATTAGGGGGGAAAAGAATAATCTGGAAGTGATTCCAATACAATAGAATCATCTATATAGCAAAGGCACCAAACTTATGTGCACTTCAGTCTAATGGTGATTTATTTATGAAACTTCAGTCACTTATTTCTCATTCGGGGTTCTGTAAAGGATTTAGTATGATGTCTTCCGCCAAAAATGAAAAGTTGAGAAGCCTGGCTTGAAATAGCCGTCATGCTGAACTGCCTCTCAGAAGTAAACTGGAAACGGTCTCTGAGCCCCTTACTGGTTTGAATGGCAGGGTCCAGACAAAGAAAGGAAGGTAAGAGGTAAAAACTAAAAGTCATTTCTGCTAATCTTTCTCTCCTGTGTACACCTTCACTTATCTGCAGTAAAGGAAACTGCTGCGGTCAGTGTAATCCACGTTGAACCCCCCCCTGAAAGTAAGAGAGAAGAAACATTTTCGCTGAAGAGGTAGCCTACATTGAATTTGTTACAGTTTCATTTTGAAATTGGGAAGAGGCAACAGCTATTACAATGATATGCACTGCATGGTAATAACATGGTTTGGGTAATGCTATTGCTTTGCATAAACAGTAAACAGCAGCAGGGGTTGGCATTGGATTGCAGGGGAGAGTAACATTAGAGGAAAACATAAGGAGAAAAAGGGAAGGTTTGTTCATTTATTTCATCTATAAGGGAGACATAACAGCAGATAGAAATTCTAATGCATGTGCTGGAGAAAGATAATGGGATTGTCAGCATGTTTAATGAAATCAGTTTTATTTATTAAAAAACATTAACAGAGTGGCACAGTGTAGCTAGAGGAAAATCGACCAGTGAAAGGGTTGAAGGACATTTTGTGAATGGGAATCTGATTTGGTTCTCATGCGCTGCAGCAGTGGAATATGCTCCTGAGAGAAGAACTGCTTTTTATTCTTTCATGGAAGGGATAACCTTTGACCTCATCTAGACCCTCTCCCCCTCTTCTCTGCCCTCTCCGCCCCCCCGTGCACCTCCGCCCCCCTGCCCAATGCTGCCAACCCCTCGGACGTAAGCAGAATATCTCACACCTACAGGAATGCTGAGGCGGCCATATTCGCCAGCAAACTCCATAAAACCAGGGTACTACACGACGACCAACTTTACTCTCTAGTCTAGTCTTAAATAAAACTAAACACAGAACCATACTGGCCACTCTCGGGAAGAATAAAAAATTGAAGTCAGAGACCTTTGTGGCGAAATTGTGGCCAGGAGCCGACCGTCAGACCATGGGGAATTGACTGCGCTTGGCAGGAATGAAGGACTCTGGAAAAATTCTAAACGCAGAACTCATTTGATAAATTATAATAATATTATAATAATTATAATAAGCTAACAACCTGCATATAATTGCCTTAAGACCGCATTAAAAGTATGACATTCTGCACATTCGGTTATTGGGATGTAGCTTTCGTGATGCCTTGTGCAGGTTTGTTGTGCTACATTACAGTCATCTCTCCAACAGCCTGATACCCTTTCTCATTTTTACTCTGTACACAGCTGCACAGCTTCAGCAAGCTGGTTAACCTGAAGCAATTCTGCACAAAAGGAACTCAAACAAGTCAGGATGTGCTTTGTGAATTTCAGCAGGGAGGCTAAAAGCAGGCCACATGAGCAGAGTGCATGTTTCAGCTCTCTGCATGCTGTACTGTAGAGCCTCCCTGTGTGCACTTAGAGAGGGAAATAATACTGCAGGAGAGAGCAGATAAAAGCTCATTTACTTTCTGTCTGATCTCAACATCATGCTGAAATGCACACAGAAATTGTATTGATGGTCCATTGTGTTCTGAAGTAGCACTGAAGATGCAACATGCAAGAGGGTGAGTTCAGTTAATAATCTTTTACAAGCAAAGTCAGGGATCATAATATTGACTGTGGCACTGAATTGCATTTTTAATAACTTCTTCATGTTTGTGTCTCATTTTCTATGCATTTATTTGTTGTGATAATACTGAGGAATATGCAAATTGCACAACTTTCCCCTGACATAAAACAAGGTCCTGTAATGAAAATCAAAATGGATTCTCAAACACAATTTCAAATAAACCCATTTATGATGAAGTTCAAAGCAAAACACTGCAGAGGAAACACAGTAACAGACTTAAAAAGGAACTAAATCTCTCTCCTTCCCCTTCCTCTTTCTCTCTCTCTTCTCACATCTTCTCACACACACACACACACACACACACACATACACACACACATGGTCACACACACACACACACACACACACACACACACACACACACACACACACACACACACACAAACTAAGTAGGAAAAGTATAAATATATTGCAGGGATAAAATGTTCACAGCCAGGTTTAGTGGAATAAATGAGATAGACTTCCTCACATGAAAAAGTGAAAACACAGAGATCATGTAGGATAAGGATGTGAGCTGTATAATCTACTTTTTACATCGAGGTTGTCTATTGTCGTCTGGATGCAGCGCCAGGTTGGTCCCAGCTGAAGTATTACAAAAGAGCCTAACAACGCTGTTGACAGTTTGGCCTCTGTCACTCACTGAGTGTCCCATTTTTCTTCGTCATCTAGAAATACAGCACAAATCATACTGAGATGCAGGCACTGAATGCAGTGAACCATTTAAAATGGCTTCCATGTTCTCATGAGATGGAGGATTACAGTGTATCTGAAAGGCTCTGTTAGCCCTGTGGGGCAGCATTTAATAAAAGCTTTGAGTCACCAGCAGTTCTGTTTGAATGCTGAACCCTGAGGCCTGTATAACAGCTCAAGCTTCTGACAAGATTTTGGTTGGTTCTCGAACAGAGACCTTGCCCTTTAAAGGTTAACACAACTGCAATGTTGCCCATAAGGGACTAAAGGTAGCTGAAAGAGTCAAGAAACACTTGAGTGATCATTACAAATCAAGTTTTTTTTTTTTTTTTTTTAAAAGTCTTCCCCAAACTGCTCTCAACAGACAACTGTACATGTAAGATGATTTCAGCTTCTCTCCATGTCTAGGGCATCATTACTTTGTTTCAACATGTCTCAAGAAGTAATTTAGCTTTATATTTTGATTAAACTTCTTACTCCTATCATTTTTCTGCTGAAAAAGACAAAATAATCCTAATCAGGTGAAACAGTGAAAATAATTTCAAGATACTACAATAAAGCAAGACATTAGTCAGATGTAAGCAGGCAGCAACTTTAGAAACAAACTAATATTTTCAGCCTCAGATTTGTTTTCAGATTTGTTACAACACTCTGACTTGTCAAATTTCGACTAAATTAATTTAAAATTCTGAAAAGAGCCGCTGGTGACATTTCCAAATGAGGGACCAGCGGCCAAGGAAGGATTGAGCAGATGATTAGCTGAGACAATTCTGCAGCAAATGATGTTAATCCAAATTACATTTGATTTAAGACATGACTGACTGATTGGTAATGACAAATTAATTATGATGCAAAGCATCCATATGCATACTGAAGACAACTTTGGTAATAAAAATGCAATTAGGCATTAATGACTTGTTACGAGGTTAGCAATGCGATTACTTTGTTTTTGAAAGAAACAGGATTTCTGGGATTTAAGCTTTACTGCAATTTCCCCACAGCACTGTTTGTGCAAATACTTTGTATTTATTGAGAATGCATCACTGGCTCACTGAAAATGACTCCCAGAATATAACTATATGTCAATGAAAGGGGGGCAATATTTCTATAGCAATTTTTAATATACTAAGTTATTAACAAATCACATGCATGCATAATAAAAATGAAGGAATGCATCACACACATTATGTTAATTGGACGATGTCATGCATTATGCCAAGAGAAATTTTAACTGGCCCATTTGGGCGATTTATTCTAGCGTTGATGAGGTAGTGTATACCAGCGGAAATCAGTCATAGTAAAAGCTTCAACAGAACAAGAGGCTGCAGGATTCACTTCAGGTATCTATAAAGGCAAATCATTTTTACATAAATCATAAATAATTCAGCTACTCTCATGAATAATTAATTTCAGTAATTATGAATTGCATAAATCATCCCACCATTAAACGTATGACATGATATGGGTGCTAAAATGATGTGCTGTCATATTCATTATTTAGTATGTTAATTAGTGTCAGTGATAGGGTTAACGCTGCAGTGTTCTTATGCTAAACAGAAACATACATTTTTCATCAACAACTCCGATCGAAAATTGCCAAAAAGCTTTCAAAATATGATTACAAGGATAAAGGTAAGATATGGATGCATAACTCTAACTGTGGTCTATTTTCATATTCAAGTTTTGGACAGGAGTGACCATAGATGCCAGGCAATTCTGGCAAATGCCAAGTGAGCAATAAGACCTTTTGGTTGGCTGAGCTGATTTTATGCTGTGATTGCATTTCGCCCCTGTTCTAGATAGCAAGGTCCCTCCCCATACTGCTCCATGGTTGTGAATTCCTGATAAGCCCTGCCCCCCCCAGACCAGCCCACAATTAATTAGGCAAATGAAATCCACACAGGTTTAGGGCAAATCCTGAATGAAATCCATCCATCCATCTTCTTCCGCTTATCCGGGGCCGGGTCGTGGGGGCAGCAGTCAAAGCAAGGATGCCCAGACTTCCCTCTCCCTGGACACTTCCTCCAGTTCTTCCGGGGGTATCCCGAGGCGCTCCCAGGCCAGCCGAGTGACATAGTCCCTCCAGCGTGTCCTGGGTCTTCCCCGGGGCCTCCTCCCGGTGGGGCATGCCCGGAACACCTTCCCAGGAAGGCGTCCAGGGGGCATCCGATATAGATGCCCGAGCCACCCCAGTTAGCTCCTCTCGACGTGGAGGAGCAGCAGCTCTACTCTGAGCTCCTCCCGGCTAACAGAGCTCCTCACCCTATCTCTAAGGGAGTGCCCCGCCACCCTGCGGAGGAAACCCATTTCAGCTGCTTGTATCCGAGATCTCATTCTTTCGGTCATGACCCGATGTTCCTGACCATAGGTGAGGGTAGGAACCTAGATTGACTGGTAAATTGAGAGTTTCGCCTTTCGGCTCAGCTCCTTCTTCACCACAACAGATCGGTACAATGACTGCATTACTGCTGCCGCTGCACCGATCCATCTGTCAATCTCACGCTCCATCCTTCCCTCACTCATGAACAAGACCCCAAGATACTTAAACTCCTCCACTTGAGGCAGGAACTCTCCTCCAACCCGGTGGGGGCTAGCCACCTTTTTCCAGTCCAGAACCATAGCCTCGGACTTGGAGGTGCTGATTCTCATCCCAGCCGCTTCGCACTCGGCTGCAAAACGCCCCAGTACATGCTGAAGGTCCTGGTTCGAAGGAGCCAACAGGACAACATCATCCGCAAAAAGCAGAGATGAGATCCTCTGGTCCCCAAACCGGACTCCCTCCGGCCCCTGGCTGCGCCTAGAAATTCTGTCCATAAAAATAATGAACAGAACCGGTGACAAAGGGCAGCCCTGCCGGAGTCCAACATGCACCGGGAACAGGTCTGACTTACTGCCGGCAATGTGAACCAAGCTCCTGCTCTGGTCATTCAGAGACCGCACGGCCCTTAGTAGAGGGCCCCGGACTCCATACTCCCGAAGCACCTCCCACAGAATGCCACAAGGGACACGGTCGAATGCCTTCTCCAAGTTCACAAAACACATGTGAACTGGTTGGGCAAACTCCCATGAACCCTCAAGCACCCTGCGGAGGGTATAGAGCTGGTCCAGTGTTCCACGACCAGGACGAAAACCGCATTGTTCCTCCTGAATCCGAGGTTCGACTATCGGCCGAATTCTCCTCTCCAGCACCCTGGAATAGACTTTACCCGGGAGGCTGAGGCTGAATTAAATCTTGTCTGGAAAAAGGGACCCCAAATTCCAAGCACCAGAAGTGGCTACATAGATAGACCTCGGCCCCATGAAGATGAGCCAATGGAACAAAAATAATGAGTAAAACAACCCATGAAGACATAGCAGTAAATAAAAAAGGCTGCACTCAATATAAAAAAATCATTTGGAGCGATAAAATGAGATACTGAATTCATCAGATTTCAGATTAAGATAAAGTTGCAATATTTGTTGCCACTGGTAACAATTTACATATGAGGGTAACTTTATTGAGTCACTTCATATTCTGACACTGTACCCATAAAAATATTATATTGCACCTGAATGCATTTCTCCTGGGTCTGCATAAATGCTAACATGCAGCACTAATCACTCAAAGCTAGCATTGATATCTTAATTGTTTATTCATCACAACTTATAACAAACACAAGGGCTTAACTTTGGTAAATACCTATGGATCAACAATGCCAAAAAGAACCCATGTAAGACAGTCTGAGAAAAGAGTGACTGTATCTTCAGAGAGGAACTGTATCTCAATCAAAGGATCTTTGCCTTGTAAAACAAGAGTTTTAAAGCGTTGCACACCAGTTAAGGATTCCATGAAGAAAAAAAATTCTTTCCCACTGGAAAATAGTTAAATAACAACGTTTTTACAGAGTGTTTAACAAGTAATCTTCTCTGAAAGCCTCTGAGCAACACAGTTCAATTTCTCAAAAATGATGGATCAGAATTCCGTGAAAACGCCTAGAATCGTTTTAATACCGCAGCATTTTCAACATCACTGCTTCTGACAGTTGAACGACCCACCGTCTATGGAATTACGATGCTGAATCGCTGTAATGGGCAGTATTTATAATCTCTGAGACAGGTAAAGTGATGATTACATGGAGACATATTGAGTCTCCTATTGAGATTGACGTCTGCATGTATGGTTGATATTTAATTCATTACACACAATCTGCTAGACGTTTCCAGCACGGCGACAGCACTCGAGCAGAAGGCCAGACATGAGGTGATTGACTGAGGGGAGGAAACCATTAGCAATGAAAAGAGTGACAGCATGTTAAAGCAGATCTAATGGGGACAAGTCACAAGATGGAGGACACATCTTGGGCAGCATCTGCTGACCTGCAGTGGTGAAGAGATCGGCATATATAAAATATTCATTCATTCATTCATTCATTCATTCATTCATTCAGTCGTCCAGTTTAAGGGAACCCGCCGATACATTGTAAAATTCACAGAACCTATTTACTGTTATTATGGCAGCATATACTGTTCATCATCAAACAAAAAAATTCCCAAAAAATTTGACTCTGTTGCACACTGTTGTTTCAATGGCATCTAAGTAATTTGTTTGGAGGACTTATTTCAGACGAGCAATGTCTCTGAATCCATGAACCAGTGCAGCCAGTGCGTTTGTGTTCTGTACGTATCTAATGCAACCAAGGAAGTGAACAAACAGGCTGGTAAATTGTAAAATAATCAAAGTCTACTTTCCAAAACTGCACACCTTATCCTGCCAAGCTTCAACAATAACTGAATCATGATTCCTCATTTTGTTGCAGGGATAGTTAAATTTAGAACTAAGCAGTAGATCTTGATCAAACTTGAAACATCATTAAGAGACGATGAGATTAGAAACTCAAATCCTCACTCAAGCAGGTAACACAACAATATTGCCATGGGCAACAGCACAAACTCTCACAGTGACGGAACACAGTGCTGTAATTCAAACTTCCACTTTTCCCTCTGGCCGACCGCAGCCGTGAAGAGAAATAAACTCTCTGTGCAAGGTGTGTCGGCACTTCCAAAGACAAGCACCATTAGAGGTGCAGTCAGATATGGTTTAAAAGCTTCTGTATTTTCACCTGGGACCTGTTGCAGCTGTTGACAACAGACCATAACCGCTGCCCGACTGAGTTCTTCAAATGGCAGATGCACTACAAAGTGGCATAACTTGAGGGGAGAGAAATCCACCGTGGCGATTCCTTGGAGTTTATCGTTGACTGCATTTGCACAGTTAGCTCTGGAGTTATGATGTGCTGTCAGGTCAGACCAGCCCATTTATCAAGACCTGGCCAAACTGCTATGGAGCCATTTCATTCAAAACCCAAGTCAAACTACACACCTTCACACACCTCCACCCAAACAGAGCACCACCTGTCCAGTTACCAAACACAGACCACCCAAACTACACACCACCTATCTAGTTACCAGATACCTACCACCCAAACTACACACCACCTGTCCAGTTACCAGACACCTATTACCCATTGGACATTATGTATGACCCACTCGACTGCAAGAAAGGCTAAAACGAACATTGGAAATCAGCTGAAATCTGAGGCTGTAACTGGATTGGTGATGTGCAGTCCGGGCGGCATTCGGAATTAAATTCATCAACTGCCGCCCATAAATTTCCAGGCATTTTCTGTTGTTCACTCACCCAACTTTGAAGCGAGGGATAATTTTTTTCTCTGGCAAATGTTGCCAGATTGATGATAATAAGAGGTTTTTAATGGCCTTCATTATTCTGGAGACAAAGAGAGTTAGAATGTATTCATGTGTACACCTCTCTGGCGAGCTGAGAGGAAGTAACTCACGTTTATACAGATATTCAGCTTCCTGACTGCAAATCAAACTGTGCTTAAGTGGTTCAGGAGCATTGATATGCAAATTAAAAAAATAAATTGGAATCTACTGTAGGTTTATTGGAATTAGAGTCTGCACTCTGGCCATCTTACCTCATCTGATATTCTTCAGTGATAGATATACGGCCCTATAATTTCTTCAGTGATAGGTATGCAGGCCTATAATTTCACTATTCGTTTAGTGAATAGAGGGAGATGCTGCCATCTTAGTGCCGTGAACAAGGGAGTCGGGAATAGTTTTTTTTTTTTTTGTTTTTTCTTATAAGAAAGTTCCAACAAAATGAAGCTACATTCAGAACTACTGCTCAACAAGTATCCATACCCTAAACAAGATTCTGAAATAATTTAATGTATTTATGAAATATTTATATCAAAAAGAATCTGTGCCAATATTAATTGAATAATAGTTGTAACTAAGAAGAGGAGGAAGACCAAAAACCACCTGGAGGCGAACGGTTGAAAGGAAAGAACAGAAGCAGAATGGCAATCGTGGGAGGAAGCGAAGACCGCAGCGGGTCACCGAGAAAAGTGCAGAGAATCTGTGAAGGCCTCATGTGCCACGAGGTACGAAGAGGATAGGTGAGGTGAGGTGAGTTGTAACCAGGAGTGCCGTACGACCAATGTCTTTAGCCAACCCCCATTCCCCCTTCTAGCCAACCCCCCCCAAACAGGGCAAGCATTCAAAAACAGACCTCGATGGTAAAAGCCTCACCCCCATCCATAAATCTCCTTCATGATCATTTAAATTGTTTAAATGAAATAAGATCATTTGAAACGTCTGTATGCAATTCTATTGCTTCCAATGATGTTATTTCATTTAAACTATTTAAACGATCATAAAAAAATGTATTGCTTCCAACCCCTGAGGGAACAAAAGCGTGAGAAGTCAGGAGTCATAACACGGGTGAAACTGATAAACCTCCATGCACAAGGACTTCAATTCCACCCGAGAATCTTAACACTTGTTGATTGAATAATTGCTGACTACAGCAGGGGAACGTAAATATACCACTAAACTCACACGGAATGCATGAGAGTTGACAGGTATGCGTTATAAATGAAAACTGGCCACACCTGATAATGTTGAGAGTTTTGGGAGTTTCTGTAATGGTAATTTAAATGAATGATTGAAAACCGGTCGTGACCAATCATTATTTTTAAGGGATGGGTTTTAGTTTCCTCTATCGCCAGTTCACCAGCTGCCACTGCGATGAAGGCACTGTGATGCTAATTTTCAGAGGAGCACTTTGAGATCACACAGCTCTGTCATTCTATTCCTTTAAAGTAAAGCCACTCTTTCAGACACTTTGCCTTGAGCAAGTTCATTACATCGTCTACAAGAGCAGCGATGTGTTTCTATCTGCCCTATGCGCATCATACAAGGTCAGTCCTAAGCCAGAATGAAAGACTTATTTCCTCGTAAAATGAAAAATAATGAACAATATCGATGTTTGAACTACTGTATTATTACCGTATATTAAAGAATTCAGAGAGGAAAAAAACAGTTTGATCACAGGTTAAGGATGCTGTTACAAGTGCTCTTCTGGTCCTGATAGAAACATAAATATTTCAAGGCAGATTGAAGCAAAGAACTGCTAAAAGTAAGTGTACGACTAAAATGTGCAATGCAGACACTGTTTCTCAGGGTTGTTGTGGGAACTGTGTACAGTCTGCAGTCTGACATTTCATTGATTGAGAGCTTTAGAATAGAAGTAAAAACTAAAATATGCGATTAACTTTTTGGAAACGATTGCTGTAGTTGAATGTTGTGGGAGAGGAGTCCTCTTAGTTCAGCAGAAGTGCTCCTGCATTGAGAACAGTCGGAGAATGGAGAGGTGCACACAGGGATGCAAAATCCAGGAACATTTAGCAGCCTAAATCCTGAGAAAAAAAGAACAGAAAAATAAAACATTGTTTCTAGAAGCGGTTCGGCGCGATATTCTCAGACTTTGTTTCCAGAAGGTTCCGTAATGTACTCTTGCCTCACAGAAACAGATAATCTCCACGAAAACAACACTAAAACTTCATCCTTCCAATTACTGGAAGGAAGAACCTTCAGCAGCTTATTGAAGAAATGAACAATCAGTATAGTTTGACAAGCAGTAAGACTTAAGCCTCGTTCACGTTAAAGGATAATTCAGCTGATGCTTCTCGTCCAGCAATATTAAGCAAAGCCTGATTGTTTGATGGCTCCAAAGATTTTTTTACCCAATTCTCCTGTGGTGTGAGATGTGTTGTAGAGATCCCCTGAAGCTTGTTGGGGCTGCACCAATTTGAGTTCACAAATATTAAATGTTAAATGTTCAAGAATCTGTGGATTCTTTTGTGGGATGGACTAATAGCCAATGGGGAGCCGAGCTGATGGTAATGGAGGAAGATATAAGCAAATTAACTCTTCATGGTATGGTTCATGATATTATGGTACTTGATGGCGTGGTTCATGATGGTGTGGTTAATGATGGTATGGTTTTGATGGTACAGGCACTTTTTTTTTTCACATGATTCATGAGATTTGTGGTTTTGAAATGAGAACTCTGGATGATCTTGAATGGAATCTGTGGTTGGGTAGTGATGCTGTGGTTACATCATGGTATGGTCTCCATACACCAGATGACCAAAAAAAAAAAAAAAAAAAAAAAATGATGGTGTAAAATATATAATGGTATGTTTTCATGATGGTATGGTACATCTAAACATCTGCTGGGATGATAAAAAACAAAAATCTGCTGTTTAGGGATGGTATAATTCAATATGTTATTAAATACCTTGGTTCATGATGGTGTGGTTAGTGAAAATGGTATGGTTCATGAAATTTTGGCCCAGATGATGGTGTGGTTCATGATGGGTTTTACCAAAATATGATTGTTATTCAAAATAACAATAAAATAACACCAAATCTCATAATAAGGCATAACTAATGTTTTTATGTTTTAATCCTCTCCAGAATTAAAATGGTTTGGAACCAAGGACTCTGGATGATCTGGATATTCAAACTCATCGTCAGAGTCATTCAATAAAGCAAAAACTTCATCCGCGTTGTATTTACGTTTGAAAGTGTGTTAGAATACGCTATTTGACCAAAAAAATGTTCACAAAAAAAAAAATTTGTAAAATATATAATTTTATGTTTTTAGGAAATCCCATGCCTCTCTCAAATCTAAAAATCTGCTGGGTGAATTAAAACAAAATGGTAATGTGTAACTAACAAGGGAATTCCCATAATTGGGAATTTAAAGAAGACTTTATAAAACACTTATGTTTAAAACGACAAAAATGTGGTTAGTGAAAATATTATTAATATTATGCACTTCCACCAACTGCAGTTGCATTGAAACACAAAGGTTTATTACTGATTGACCTCTGGCTAACTGAATTGCTCTAAACTAAAGGTACCATGAAGCACAGAGGTGTTTTCCCCTCTTGACCAGGACTGAATTTATTGTAATTACAGTTTTACACAGCTAAGAACACATTCCCACACTTCAATATGCAGGGTCCCATTACCCTTTAATTCTGCCTTGTGACCCAGTGTATCTTCACTTAGGATTTTTCTTCATGGATATTCATGGCTATTCATTTTGAAAGAGCAATAGCAAATGGCGTAACTCCAACACTTGGCCGACTAATGGTGTAACTCCATCACTCACTCAGTCACAGACTTGGACATTTATAAGGCTGGCCCTGGTTTTCTGGATGGCTGGTATAGTTTTGTAGCCAGTAAAGGCAATGCACTGCAGGAGATCTCAGTCTCAGTTTCTTTGCCATTTCAGTTTTATGACCGGGGCAGGTGGCACCGCTACTACCATCTGGAACCAAAGTTCCTCTTAATGCTGCTGTTGTGTGTTTTTTAGGTCACCATTGCCAAGGAGGCAGAAAGCCAGAGAGGTCTCCTAATACTGCCACCATCCTCACAGCACATAATTTTCCTGCCTCTACAGAGCCTCGGTGAGACATGAAAGAGCAGAATTATTATAAATAATTCTTCTGAAGACAAACAGCAGACTGCCTCAGGACATGAATCTCCTGAACTGTAAGACCTGGCTTGTCTGTGTGAAGACAAGAGCGAAGTAATCTTTTCAGCAAATCAATTTAACTTCTCCTCAAAGCTCAGAAGGTGATCTCTATCCAGCATGCGCTGTGAAACACACAAGCGAAACTATCGGATGCATTTTTAAGGTCTTTCTATCACATTTGCTCTCTATCATCAATCATGCACTGCTGCTGTCACCATGTTGTGCTGCTAGTGTGGTACTGTGTGCTCACTGCCACAGATGGTGCTTTGCCAGTACATTTATAATGCTCAGAGCCCCAGTAAAACTGTGCTACAATGGGCCACCTGCCCACGAACTGGCAGTCTAAGGAGGGCATTGAAATGATCACTTCCTGCGCAAATTCACTACACCCCTGCGAAGAGCAAACAATTGCAATTCCCAGACTGGCTCTCTCTCTCTCTCTCTCTCTCTCTCTCTCACTCTCTCTCTCACTCACTGAAGGCTTGCCAGTGATAAAGGAGACTCCACGGTAAACCAGAAACAAAGAGAGACACAAATCTAATGCTGATTGGCTTGTTTGCTCCAATTAACTCGGAGGGTCTGACGAATGCTACATGCTAATGGTTCTGAGTAGCCTGATGCTACACAGACCGAACAGCTTTGTGGGCATAACCGTGGCAACAGAGCTTAAGTACAGTCGGTAGGGTGGAATTTGGATAAAGCCTGTCTCAGAGCTGCTGGGAGATTTGCAGTTAATGTGTGCTTTACACATCTTTCGTACTTTCGTGAGCGGCTTAGCACAGAAATGAAAGAAATGAAGATATAATAGTAAGTAATCAGGAGTGCAGCAGATGGGGAGGGCGACCTCTCCGTTTTCAAAATGTATAATCCTGTACCTCATACTTTTGTCTCAGATAAATAGCAGGAAAGTGTCATGGAAAAGCAATATTTCTACAGTGGACCACCCATAGTCATGCATAGATTTTAAAACCCCTCATACACCTTTGCCTGTGATGGTGAGCATCAAAAAGACTTCTACTTTTTTGCCAACACTTGGTCAGAGTGCATGTACAACTCAGCAGTGTTACGCGATAAGAGCCTGATAAACAGTCTTGCTGTGGGCCAAGTGTTACAGGATCGGACCATTATTGTATCCAGGCTGCCATTATCCTGAGCCAATCATTTGAAATTATTACAGTCTACATGCATCAAGATAACAAAATACATGCAAAAGAAGGTTTTTTGACTTTGAAATTAATGTAATGTTCATGACATAGAATTTGAAACAATTAATTTAACAGTAATGTAACTGAAACTGGAACCGATTTGTTCAAGGAAATGATAATACTTACACTGGATTTCAAATGCAAAAAGGCTAGATTTGATTTTTTCATTAATTTGGTATGTTGTAATATGTCTGGCACTAGTTAGAAAAATCCTTGTTCTTTTTTTGCAAACTCAGATCCGTGTCTGTTTCAGAGTAATTGTTATATCCACGGCTGGAAGTTGTTTTATGGGGTGACAGAGGATCACTGACTGCTGGTTGAAGTGACTGCCTTCATAGTTAAGCTGGCAGCTTGCCTAGTATCGCTTGTTCAAAATGGACAACTATATATCACATTTGCCACTGATACGAATGCAAGAGCAGCAAGTTCTAAACAGTCCCTGCTTCATTGCACAATGAGGTCAAATAGTTTGTACACCTCCCTTTAAATCAATGTGTCTAATGGATTTTAACCGTAAAATGAAAGTGTTCAGCAAATTTCTTACATTTTCTGCAGGTTAAATTTCACAGAACTGCTCAACCCATCATGCTGTTGAATATAGGGGATTAAAAAACCAATAATGGCTTTTACTGCATCAGAAGTTTAGAAATGAATGCTGACAGATCCAGCCACTGTTGTTTCCGTACCTGTGTACCTTTACATCATAGCACCCACTAACATGAGCAGTTTTGCATTAATCCTCGGCCTGAAAGCCTGCCGCCACGCTGGAGAGATGGAGCACTCTCACACGCCATCGAGAACAAGTGAAAACGTCTTGTATCTTTCCACATGTCGGGTCTGTGCTCTTGTCACGGCGCAATAGCAGCAACAGCAAGGAAACAAAAGGAAGAAGGAGAAGCTAATTTTCCCTGTTCCAGCTCTCTGGTGCCAGAAACACTGATGTACCCAGGAGGCTCGGTGTCGGACGTTTTGAGCCGCATCGGTTCCACTGTGAGCTCGTCCCGCTCTGGTTTATATGAGGGCCCTCGGGCAGAGATCTGAGGTCTGAGCTGAAGATGCGTTTACAGCTCCCATTACCAATCACTGGGAGCAGAGCCCATACTGGCTTTCCCACTGCTGCCACTTTGGTATGAAATTCAGTGGTGTGCAGGAGCAATAGGGTCACTGCAGGTGATTTAGCCGACACTAACCTCTACCACCCAGATGGTGCATGACAAATATTACATTTCTGAGCCCCCCTCCCCCACCAAACGTTTTTCCAAACACCATGTTTGCTATCCACATGAGAGAGAGAGAGAGAGAGAGAGAGAAGAAGAGAAAGATGCAGGGAGAGAAAAATACTATTGAGCAAATATCCGCTTCATCTGTTCTTCTGCTCACTATTAACTGTATCACTCAGCTCAACTTACATTGACTCGTATCATCTGTCTAGTGTAAGTATTACAGTTCATAACTGAGTTCCATTGATATATTATATGAATTGTGTCTTACCTGATGAATGTTGTGAAACTGGTCCAATGACCTTCTATTTGCACTTTTTCTTCAATCACATTGGATAAATTTGTCTGCTGTATAAATGAGTAATGTGTAATAGCATTCAGGGAGAATATTGCTGCCTTTGTTGTGTCTGTTGTGTTTCTCCATCAAACACCTTGATCTTCTATAACATTTCAGTGATACAAACCATGATTACCTAAGTCAGACTGACCCAATCCTGTTCCATATACTTCCATTCGGCATGCCTGATTCTTCCAATTGGCACATAAATTAGATCTTCTTCATATGAATGAGATGTGGGTCTTGCAGTTTCAGGAAAACCAACAGTATGGGACAGTAGATCTCAAAGAGCAAAGTTGGACAGCCCTGATAAAGACCTTTTTCCCCAGTATGGATTAACTGTAAAGTCTTTGGGCCCTTCTGGCTGATTGAAGTGACATATTTTAATGTGAATTGTAATCAGAGAAATGGGCCTCCAGCTTTACCTGAATACCAGGTTAACAGTGCCTCCTGATAGGGATGAGTGTGGGTGTACTTTACAAGGAGAAACAATGAGCAGGTGAAATTCCACTGTTTGTGTTATATACAGGGACACTAAGATGATATAGTCTCCAGTTTTACCAACACAAATCATAGGAGTGAAAGAATCGCAGCTATGCGATAGTTGTGCGGAAGGTACTGTGTATCTCTTAATGGAGATTATTTTGAGCTCAAGAGTCCGAAGATTAAGAGACTTATCAGGATGATTAAAGATTTCTGTATGACCTCCAACACAGCAGCTGTTGCAGACTCTACTCCACTAATTTTGGTTACTTCTCTCTTTTAATATTATTACCCCGCCCCACCCGAAGGGTGAGGGAAGGGGTATTGTTGTGTTTGTGTGTTTGTTTGTTAACACTCTAGTGGCAAAACTAATGCCAGATTCACCCTAAATTCGGTATAGGGATTGCCACTGACCCAGAATAGATCCCTATTGAATTTCGTACAAGTAGGTGAAAGTATGTGCAAGGGGCAGGGTTTGTTGTTCCTGGCACCACTTGTTTAATCAGTATTTTTGTGTGGAGCTGCCAACAGAGTAATGGCTTACCCAGGGATGTATCACTTAATCCCTGAATTTATAATTATTTTAATTTTTCATTTGGCCATTGAACAGCCATTGATCAGTGGTAGCAGTAAATCTTTAAAAGGACTTGGGTTCAGGGTCAAAATCTCCACGCAGTTTTAATGAACTCAAGTGCTCATTAATAAGCCTAAACTCTACACTTGTGAGGCAAGCTGCTCACACAGATACTGTTCAATAGAAATCATTGGTTTTATGATAATCATACTCGATAAAAAAATTAAGCTTGAGAAAAGCCTTTGTATGAAATATGAGCTCTTATGTTTTCAAAACTGTAGCACTTAACTTGAACAGTTGGAGTCACAATGTGGTCACTAAATATAAGTGCTTGCAATGTGGTTCACATGCAAATATTTCCATATCATTATGCCTCGGTGTGCGCATGCGCACAGCGAGCATACGGTACTCAGTCTGTGTATTTGTTTGTTTGTCTGTCTGTTACCATCATAACTGCGACAGTTGCATCAAGCTAAAGTAACAATGCCAACGAGTGACAAACACTGTTCTCTTGATTTTAAATGTGCCAGAATTTTTGAAAAAGGATTCAGTTCATTTTTGTAGCACTTCATGTTTCAGTATACACGTTTTGTGTACATAATGTTAAGCCACACCCACATGATTTTGCACTCTATTGACTGTTTATGTATTCAAGCTTGCTTTTATGTTACTGTACAACTATTGTACATCAGTAGTGGCTCAGCAATACACACCGAGGCATCAGCACCTCTGGTGCTTTCATTATTTATTAGTTTAGACCGTTGATCATTTTTTCTAAGTGTAATTTTCAGCTTGTTTCTCAATTGTTTCTCTTCATTCTGAGCTAGTTTTCTTTGAAACAGATCCAACACTACTTTTCAAATATTCTCTTGAGCATATGAACTCCTCAAAGCAAAATTCAGGCACATCTGTTACAGTGCATTTTGCTTACATCGTCAATATTGTGTAGCGGCTGGGACACTGATGACCTAGAAAGGCTGCGAATTATAAGCTATTGCACCTGTTATTGTACTTTTTTATTCTTTCATTTTTTGGCAGCAGACTGGAGGCTGGTAATCATACATAGTGAGCGGAAGTAAAGTTCAGGCAGAGGGAATCAGTCAGGAGAGACAGAATAAAATGACTTTCAAGTGAAAAGGAAAATCCTGCATTTGAACCTCATAAACGCAACAGAATATTAACACAATCTTCAACTAAAGTAGTGGATGTATAATTCAGGATGGGATTTTTTGAACACACCATTAAGCCAGTTCTGGAAATAATAAAATTGGATTTTATGTATATTGGATGACAGACAATGTACGGTCGTATTTTTTTTTTTTTTTTAAAGATACTCAAAACATTATGTCATTTGGATACAATTAGCAGTGAGGAAGAATACATAACTCGAGACCCATACCCACTACAATGGACAAATAATCATAATCATAATAATAATAATTATCAATGGTATCAGGTAACCTTTCGCAAAGTAACAAATAGCCTCTGCACATCACCTCAACCCTTTTTAAACCACAATTTGTATCTTTATCAATATGCTGCTACATTTCTCCACTTGAAAAGCCGTGCGGCTCTGCAGCAAAGCTGGGGTCAAGAGCCACAACACAACAGGAAGCCAGAAGAAGACTGGAGACTGACTCAGACAGGGCTACTGCTCATATAATCACACTTGAAGCCAGTTGTATCCCACAGCATTTGCTGTCCAGCCCTGGTGAGTCATTAATCTCAGGCCAGGATCAGACTGGCAGTGTTTGCAGTTAAGGATGTAACTTTGGCTTGTGTGGATCAATAACAGAGCCCCACAGGTGTTAGAGACAGAGGGCTCTAAATTCATTGACCAGGCGCAGGCGTGGCGAATGGGGGGAGCGCCGCGCCAACGGGGTTTATCCAGGCGCATTTTGCGATAGCGTGCCGGGTGCAGCCCGGCGCAAGGACTCCTCTGTCCCGCCTCCATCCCTCCTGCCGGTGCAAGTGGCAAAGAGGGAGGAGAGAAGGCGTGAGTGGATTTAACACAGCCGAGTCAAATCTTCACCAATCAAATGAGCTCCTCTCCTCACCTTTGAAAGCGCTGTGGGCGAGGCGCAGTGCAAATTTCGCGCGACATGGATGAAGTAGGACACAGCAGCAACACCAGACGGCCAAACTTCAGCCAGGAGGAAGCTGATGTTCTGGTCCGGGAGGTTCAAGCTCGCAGTGGCCGAATATATGGTCACGCGAACAGACCTCCACGGGCTGATGATGCAAACGCGGCTGCGGAATTCTGAACCCCCCTAGAACTGGGGCTGCTGCTTTTTTCACGGCAGTGCAAATGTGAGGCCATTTCATAATATTGTGCGATTGTAAAGAGGGAATCAACAATATATTGTTTTTGAACGAATGAAATAAAAAATTGTCAATAAATACATGCAAATTTATTACGTACAATAATTAATTATGCTGACAAACACGTTATATGAGAAAACAACAACTTGAGTCAACATTTGCCCAATTGCATAGCCTTACTGCAACCAGAACAAATGCGACAAGGGGTGCACTTGACAGCTGTGTAAGCCTATAGACTACCTTTAGTAGGCTAATAGTACACAACAATAAAAGAAACGATAATAATAATGTTTAGATAAATGTAGCTCAGATCAGGCCGTGTTTCTAAAGCCGCGTTCACACTGGATGCGAAATGAATTTTCCGCACAATAGATTACATTAAAAGTCAATGCAAAGACGCGAATACACACGAAACGTGTATTCGCGTCTTTGCATTGACTTTGAATGTAATCTGTCATGCAAAAGATTCATTTCATGTCCGGTGTGAAAGCAGCTGAAGGACACATACCCACATAGCCTACACACGCACTCATGCGCCCACATGCACACACATCTCTCTCTCTCTCTCACACACTCTCTCTCTCTCATATGTTGCAGACAGGGGTATTTGCGGTCAAAGCCACTGCTGCAAAAACAGCGGCTACGGCGCTAAAAGTAATTTAATATCAATACTCACTTACGTTTTATAACAAAAGTTCAAAACTTTGATATAACATAGAAAACACAAATTTAGAAAAAGTCATGGACGGATGGACTCATATCTTTTACTGACATGAAATATCATGCATTACTAACATCAGTGCCGCGGTTCAAGTGTTAAGGACAGAGCTGTGCAGCCAGGTGGTCTCTCCTCTCCCGAGCGCGCTGCTGCTCTCCCTGCTGCTACGGCACATGCAGTTCGGCCACTCTGTCTCAAGTCCTGTAATGTCTCCTGCGTGAGGTCAAAGTGACATCCATGGCGCACAGCTATGTTGCGTAGCACGCAACATGCCACAGAGAATGCACTGACACTCTGAGGGCTGTCAGGTCAAGTTTCCATTACGCGTGCCAACCGCCTTTGATCTGACATCAGGACAATCGATCTTGATACTATAATTTATGTGCTGATTCAGATAGTTACATTAAATAGTGGTTGCTGTAATTATTTATTGCATTGAAATGTGCCTCACATTCTGGAAACCTGCCTGTGAGGTTTCGGTGATGTGTGCACACTGTGCGCCGGTCAGCCAAATTACCACTGCACAGAAAGTAAACCTGGTTGGAGCTGGTGAGCTCTCTGCGCACTTTTGGCGGAGCCTTTTGCCACAAAATTGTCACTGCGTCATGATGAATATGTGACACCTCCCCCTACTACGCCGCCATACCCATCTCGGCGCACGTCCGTCTACCAAAGTGCCAAAGTGGCTGCGCACGGCGTTGGACCGCACGAAATTACCACTGCGCGGGCTGCACTGGACGAAATTACCACTGCGTGGGCTGCGCCACGCTGCGCCACCCTGCACTGCGCCAAGAAATTAGGGCCCAGAGTCATTCCAGATGCCACAAGTCATTATGTTTTAATATCGCAGGTACTGGGGAGGTACATGCTATCTGATATATTCATAACTATTATAGTTAATATGCAATTTATTATTAAAATATAATTTCAGCTGCCGAATAGCTCACTCGGTTAAAGCATCGCACTGCGAAGCAGAAGTGACTATCACGATGTAGGTTCGAGCCCCGGTCGTACCAACCGGCAGTGGTTGGCAGCTTTTTCAGCGTAGCGCACAATTGGCCTTTGCGCTACAGGGATGCAAATTGGGAAGGGTCTGCTGGGAAGGGTAATATAACATGGTTCCGTTGTTCGTTGCTTAGGCGCCTCTTGTTGGCCAAGACGGGTGCTTGTCAGGAAGATTCTAAGCTTGTTCATGTTCGGATATCCTCCGCCCTCGCTCTGAACTTGCGATGATTCAACCAATGAGTGTATAAGAAGCAGTGGCTGACAGGCATGTGTTTTGGAGGAGAGCCGCAAACTGTCTGCACTCTCCTGAATTGGCAACAAGGGGTCGCATATGAGCAAGTGTTGTACATAGTTTCCCAATTGGACATTCCAAATTCGGGTGGGATTGGAGATGCCAAATGATAAAAAAAAAAACAATTCCTCTGTCAGAGCAATAGAACCAATTGTCAATTGATACATATTGCAATCTAACAAGCAGGGTGGTACTCATGGCGACAGGAAGAGGTAAATGGAATGTGTTTGCGACTCTGGGCCATAATGAATTGCATTATCACCGAGTTAAAGAAGGAGACTGCACTTTGGCAAAGTACATTTCAGTGGAAAGTAGAATTCTTGAAGTGTCTAAAACCCATATTTTAATTGGATAATAATCCAGTGCGATGCATTTTTCAACCAGCGAGTCTTCAAATTGGCTTCAATATCTGGGGGCAGACATTTTTATTTGGGGAATCTCCTGATTTTGAAATTCATCTTCGGAAACCTCACCTTTAAAAAATGCTTAATAACCTAAACCTCTCACAGTTTATATCTCCCGATTAGCCCCAGTTGCTCAGACAAATTGGTAAAAACCGATGATAGTCTAATTTACTTTTGATAGCATTGTTATGCATTGCACCACAAAAGTATGAGGCGTCTTCTTCTGCACATAAATGACGAAGTAAATTAGTTTGCGAGGCTGCGAGAATCAGTTCTTTATTCTGAATGTCACAGCTTAAGGGTGCTGTAAGGCAAGTTGCACAGCTGTGTGACAATCCTAAAGACAGCGAAAGTTAATGCTGCAAAGTCAGCGAAAGTTTTGGATTTACAATGCCTTATCAATTATATAAATATAAGCAATAGGAATTCACCTTTTCAATACCATTTCTAATTATAGGTCATGTATTGGTCTTGGTTGCCCAGTCGTAATTGTTTATCAGACCAGCTTAAATAAAAACAGCTTGCGGGCAGCCAAGCCGTAAAGAGAGCTTACTGAAGGCCCTTTGAACTACTCTATGGCCCGGATGAAAGGAAGAGAACTGATGTCACAAAAGAGAATAACTGACGCCACAAGCACCGCGGCACTGGTGTTTGATTGGATAATGCATTCGAAATGCAGACTCACCCACTATATAGGGCACTATGTAGTGAATGTTCTACAAAAGTACATTGAAAACAATATAGAGAGTGAGTGAGCGAGTGGTCAAGTGTGTATTGTTAACGGAACTTAAGATTTCCCGAGTAAAAATGTCTGCCCCCTGGTATTGACGCCGATTTGAAGACTTGCTGGTTTTAAAATGCGTCGCATTGGATCACTACCAAATTAAAATTTATAAAACTATGCGTTTTAGACACATCAAAAATTCTACTTTCTGCTGAAATATACTTTGCCAAGGTGCGGTCTCCTCCTTGCTGATCTTTCAGCACTGAGGAGGATTTCTATCGTGTCTCTTCACCACCGCAGCCGAGCCGAGAGGCGACTGACATCAGCCCAGTGAACAGCTTCAGACCATTCTCTCCCTCCATTTCCCATCCCTCCCTCTCTCTCTCTCCATTTTCTCTCTCTCGCTTTTTTCTCCCCATCCCTCGTTCCACCCTCATTCTCACTCTCCCCCTGCTCTCTATTTCTCTCTCTTCTCTGAAGGCAGCTGCAGAAAAGCCCCTCCCGCTCTGTATGATTGACAGCTCTCGAGTGGCCTCAGACAGCATTTCCGTTTCACATGTGATGCCCTTACAGCCCCCCCAACCCCCAACTCCCCAATTAGAGCTGTCAGCAGCCAAGGACTGTTGCCGATGCCATTATTCACCACACAGTGAGCAAGTTAAAGTACTACATGGCTTTTTTTATTTTTTTACTGACGAGCACATATTTCTCCCATTTCTTCTGTTTTATCTGTGTAGCGCTTTCTACAGAAGAACAGTCAGAGAGACGCTTTACAGAATATCAGTAGAGCAGATGCCCGGCCGGAGTCCCCAAAATAGCTAATGAGGCAAAAAAAATTCTCAGTGTGGAGAAAAATCCTCAAACAGGGGAGAGAAAAACTCCCCAGGGGGGCAGAAATCTCAGGAGGAACCCGGCTATAGTGGGGGAGCCCATCCTCCGCTGGCTGGGGCAGTTGGTGCTCTGGAGATGGGAAATATGTCTGCTGGCTTCATGAGGAAGTAAACATTCTGCGGTTCCAATAAGGCCCTCAGAAATGGGCGAAGAGACAAAGTAAGCTGATCAGAGCTTGAACTGGGTGGATGGGGGCGATTATGAGAAGGCAGTCGACTGGGGGGCAGAAAGGGGGTCACCCAACCCATTTTAATCGGAGCCCGATGGAGATGTCGGGCGGCGCTTGATTTTGCCGTCAATGGAAGGAGTCGACATCTCAGGCTTTTGGATCATCCCAGAGCGCCTGTCAGTCATCAGGAGGGACACGCCCAGCGCAACATTTCCTTATTACATCACAGCCCCGCCCCGCTGCCGCTCATTTCTCCCACAATGCCTCACAGGAATTTCTCGAACAAGAGCAGCCGCAGTCGCCCTGGCATCAGTCATTTTTACTGCCTGCGCTCCGGCCTCGATGGGACCGCGGCGGTTTACGCCCTTTATGTAGACGGTAAATCTGCCAGCTTTAATTAAAACTGCAACTCACACCTTTTGTCTCAGGTGACATAGTGGCCCCCAAACCGCCATTGAGGCGACACAGAGGATCGACTCCGAGAAAAATGCAGCCACTTCACCTGGTGACTTTGTCAAGTGAGGTGATTTAAGAAAAAAGTGGCAAATCTAAAGTTAGTCCAAAGGACAAAGCTACAGATATGGGGGGGGGAAAAAAAAAAAGCAGTATTTCATGACAAAGTAATGATTAAGTTAAATTTTAATTTAATCAATGTGTATCAATCAACTGTGAGGATACGCTCAGGAACCAGACGCAAGAACCAAGCAATGCAGTAGGAGAGTTTATTATGCGAGGGGGAAACCCCCGCAGGGCAGAAGGCAAAGGTACAAAGTCCACAATCCAAAAATCACAATCCAGTAGGGCAGAATCAGAGTCGAAAACCAGGGCAGCAATCCCAGTACTCGTGGTCGGGCAAAAACAGGTTCGGTACACAGGCTTGTCAGAAGCAAAAGCCAAAATCCAGTGGGCGTAATCCAAACCGTAAACAGGGCAGCAAACACAAAACTCGTAGTCGGGCAAAAAAGGGTTCGTAAACTGATGCAGACAATAGTACCAAAAAGCAGAGCCAAAAATCGAAGGTCGGACGGTCCAGTCAGAAGAGAAACACTATGAGTACAAGGCAAAAATGATAGCAGCACAGGTAAACAAGAGAAACGTTCTGACAGGGAACTGCAGTGAGAAGACAGCTTAAATACACTCAAGGGAAGTCACATGCTATGATTAGGATCAGGTGATGAGGATCAGACTAATTACGTGGGAGGAAACACAAGGGAGAACCTAACCACATGAAATTGGCAAAAGCCAAAACGCGGACAGGGATCACGAGACAACCTATGAAAAAACATTCAGCTCCGGTTAGGGAGTTCTAACGTGCACAGATAATGAGAAGCAGGACAGAGTGGAGCAGGTGCGGAGGATCTGCTGAATTGCAGCAAAGACTAAGTGAAGGCAAGAGGCGGAGACTAGAACAGGGCTGAGAGCTTGTTAATCAATTAGTAAGTGCAGCTATACAATCCCTAGTGCTCGTTAGTAAGTTAGTATTATATACAATGTTAGTCTGGGTTAGTAACTTTAACAAAAATAAAACTGTTAGTATTGGTTAGTAAAATAGAAAAGAGAGGCGAAGGAAGCAAACGAGATTGGAAGGAATGTTTGAAACCCAGAAACCATGAAATCACCTAAGCATGTGACACGCGGGACTGGGGAGAAGCTGTAACTTAATAAGAGACCAGACAGGGGAGACAAAGTGCAATGAAGGGCATGGCAAAACATGGACCGGACTATAACAGAAAAGTGGATTGGGAATGGCAAAAACAAAAACATGGAAAAGTACAAAAACTGAACAGAACATGGCAAACCCTAACAGACATGATCATAAACATAACAGGGACTAGGGAAAACATAACAAGCATGGCAAAATCATAATAAACATGGCAGAATCATGACAGACAGAGCAGAATCATAACATCAACTCTGTACCTATATTTTTTTTTAGTGAATGAAAGTTGGAGCAGATCAATGCTTTCACACTAAACTAAATTATCCAAAACAGTATTGCTTCAGCTGTTAACTTTATCTATGAGATTTACCTGATTTATTTGATTTCTTGCACAAGAAGCTCATTCAAGGAACTTATAAACAGACGTCCCAACAAGGAGTCTGCTAAAACTAAACAATACCACACAGCAACTGCTAATGGAAATCTGTACATACTGTACATGAGATCAGGCAGCATCAAAAGTAATGCGTTCAAATAGTTTAGACATAGTGATGCTCCACGCGTGACTCACCCAGAAAGAAAAAATGGAGCCTTCACGAATTCTACGTGGTAAAATCTTCCATTTACACAGTCCATTTAAGCCCACTGTAAAAGAGTTGATTTAACTCTGAACATTTCACTGTGTTGTTCAAAGTGTTTAGTTGTTTCATCCTGAGCCGATATTTTCACAGATTTAAGGTTGATGGATTCTATATCCATGATTGATTCATGGTGTTCCAGTTTAATATCGGTTTATTAATATCTAATGTCGTGGTCCTCCGGCTAAAGAGAAGAAAGACCACCCCTCCTGTTATCAGCGTTCAGTTCAAAAGCCAGCATTTCTGATGGTATGGGGATGCATTAGTCCATATGGTGTGGGACACTTGCATGTTTTAAAAAGCACCATGAATGCTGAAAGGTATATAAAGGTTTTAGAGCAACATATGCTCACTCTAGACGACATCTATTCCAGGGAAGGCCTTGTGTATTTCAGCAGGACAATGCAAAACCGCATACTGCAGCTATTACAACAGCATGGCTTTGTAGTTGAAGAGTCCGTGTGCTGAACTGGCCTGCCTGCAGTCCTGATCTTTCACCGATTGAGAACATTTGGTGCATAATTAAACAAAATGTCCGTCAAAAGGACCCAAAACTCTCCAGCAGCTGGAAGTCTGAAGCTAAATGAAGAGGGATCAACTTCCAATGGCTAAACTCAAGAAACTTGTCTCATCAATGCCCAGACGCCTCCACTCTGTGTTAAAAAGAAGAGGACGCTACACCATGGTAAACAGGCCCCTGTCCCAACTTTTGTGACCTGTAGCAGCCAACAAATTTGAAATGAGCTCATTTTGTGGATAAAATTGTAAAATTTCTCAGTTTCAACATTTGCTATGTTATCTCTGTTCTTTTGTGAATAAAATACTGGCTGGTGTGATTTGAAAGTCATTGCGTTTTGATTTTATTCACAATTTCACTTTGTCCCAACTATTTCAGAATTGGGGTACTAAATAGATTGGCTAATTTACTCCTGCAGTGCTGCACATGCACCTTGCTCCTGCAGAGCTGTCCTCGTGAGCTCAGGTGGAACACAGGTTTAAGGGGTAGATGAAGGGGTGTTGGAAGGGGTGAAAGGGGTGGTTTCATAGTATTTATTATTTATTTGTTTGTTTTTATTTCGCATGATTGTACAGTCAAGCCATGACAATTTCAACACAACATGTATCATGACCGAAAAGGGTCAAAGGAGAAGTGATCGCTTGTCAAAGTCCCGCCTAACTCCCAGAAAAACAGTTGATTTTTATGGTTAAGATATCATAAAGATTTATAAATCACAACAGTATTGGAGTGTCCATTTACACTACGATTTAAGGCCATAACATAAGATCATAAAGATTTATGAACATCATGAAGAATTTTAATCACAAGAGATGGAGTGTCTATAAACAACCCCTATTGTTTATGCCCGCTATGTTCCGCTTAATTTATCCAATGCCATTTTTGTTGATAAGCTTATAGTTATTCAAACATGGCTTCAAAAGATACTTAAAGACCTTCAGATTGTTCACATTCTAATATTGTCTTCAAGTATGTTCCATGCACTCCAGCCACAGATAAGGAGTGCTCATCCAGTCGACGGACCCTTCGCTTGGTAAATAAACACTCTGCCTCTGAGGTCATGGATACATTCACGTTGAAGAAATAGGCATTGTATATTTCTAGGCAATTCTTTGTGGTATCCTAAATATACAATTTGCAAGGAGTTGAATTTTATTATATCCTGTAATTTAAGAAACTTTGCCTTAATAAACAAGTCGTTTGTATGAGTTCCATATGAACGTAATGAATAATTCTAAGGCCTTTTTTGAGTTTAAACAATGATTCTATTGTATTATTATAAGTGTGTTCCCATACTTCAGCGCAGTAATGTAAGTGGGGTGCTATGAGTGCTGAATAGATTATTTTAAGAGACTTGTGTTTAATAATTTCTGCATTTTCCAAAGAATAGACAAACTTTAGCTAACTTTCTTGAACCAAGTTTACATGTGGTTTCCAGCTTAAGAGAGTATTCAACAAACTCCTATGACTTTATATTTGTTTTCTTACCCTTTCAATGCTGGTACCATTTACCTTTTAAGTCTATGTCGCTCCAATAGGCCTTTTTCCCAAATATCATAAATTTGGTCTTTGTAAGATTTAGTGATAATTTCTGTTTACATTAAACCACGTAGAAGTTTAGGACATTTCTTGCGAGCCAATTTTACCAATTGTTTGAGATCGACACCTGAGCAAAAAAATAGTCGTGTCGTCTGCGAATAAAATTAGTTTTAGGATATCGGACACCTTAACAATGTCATTTATGTAAATTATGAACAACTTGGGACCTATGACCGAGCCCTGAGGAATTTTAGGTATGCCCAAGCAATTTGATTTATATTAATCATATCTGCACAAATTGCGCCCCTACTTGTTAAGTAATTTTGATCCATTTTAATGCGGTCCTCCTATTCATATTTGTAAAGTTTTTCAATCAATATATCGTGATTTTATAGTGCTCTAATGCTTCAGGATCAATAAATTTGCCTATAGAATATAAGAGCTTGAATCCAGTGAATCTTTAATCATTTCAATAAATTCGTTAGGGCTAGTGCTGTCGAATGCTTTTTCCTGAACCTATACTGACTGTCACACAGTAGTTTGTGTTTATCAATGTACTTGTCCAATCTGGCTGAAGAGCTTTTCTAGACCTTTTGAGCATTGAGGTAAATCGAGACAGGACGTATAGTTTGAGTAAAATCATATTTATCCTTAATTTTTGTAGAGAGAGGACAACTTCGCTATCTTCTATTTTATCTTGGAAACACCGTAGGGAGAAGGATAGATTGCATATATGCGGAGTGGAGTTACAATTATGCTAGTTAGTGTTTCTTTCAGTACTCTATATTCATTGGTTTACATCAACAGATGTCTTAGCTGTACAATTTTTCAGAAGGATTCATTTCAGATTCGGTGACAGAGTTAAAGTCATTGTGTCTTGGATTTCCTCATCCTTATCAAGGTAGTCCCATCTTTAGGTGTGAGGATTTAATACCCTTTTGCTAGTTCTGGCCCAACATTCACAAAATAACTTAAAATTCTCGACCAATTCCATGTTCTACCTTTTTGCCATTTATATTAAAGAATGCAGGGTACTCCCTCTTCGGAGTCCTCCCAGAGACGTTCTTTATTATATTCCAGAGATTTCTGGTATAATGTTTATTTTCTAATAAAAGCTTTTCATAATACTCTTTTTTATGTTTCCTTAGTAAATGTGTCATTTTGTTTCTGTAATTTTTGTACCTAATTTCTGCTTTCTCAGTTCTTTCTCTCAGAAACTGCTTATACAGTGTATTTTTTTTCTTACAGGCATTTGCCAGTGCTTTTGAAACCCAAGGTCTTCTCTCTTTGTTTTACTTCAGTTTGTTCGTTGTTTTGACTAGACAGTGTTTATCATACAGGGAGTTTACTGTCCATAGAAAAGCCTCATAGGCTCTATTTGGATCGTTTTCTGCTAATACATTATCCCATTTTTGGTTCAACATATCTAATTCTAGTTTGTTTAGCCTTTTTTCGCTTTTTAATTCTGATTTCTGTGTGTTCCAGGGTTTTCGATCTAGCTTCCGGTCCCTTATATCTAATTTGCAGTTACAAATAGCAAAAACTGGCAGGATGATCAGTAATGTCATTTATCATGATGCCACTAAACATTTCAGGACCCAATACATTAGCATACACATTATCTATCAAGGTGGCACTGTGTCTAGTAATCCTGTTGGTTTTGTGATTAATGGTTGCATACCCATGGCATACATGGTGTTAATATAATCCTATTACAGAGCTAGCTATTGGATTCACTGTCACATAAAGTCCCCACACATAAAAACATTTTTTCTGGTTCATATTGGGCCAGTAATTCACCCATACATTTACTAAAACATCAATTTGCAAATCCGGTGCCTGTACACACAACAAATAACCGTGATTTTTACTTTCAACCTAGAATCTCAATTGTAAGGCATTCCATTACATTTTCCACAACATTTGATTTGCATTCTAGTACCGGAAGTTTATGGCCCCATCAATAAATAGTCCAACACCCCACCAGCTTTATTCAGTCTGCTCTTCAACACGAAGTTGTAACCTCCATGTAGAAGTCCTTGTCCTTTTCTTAATCCAAGCCTGGAGCAATGCGATGATGTTGAACAGAGATTAAAGCGTTTGACAGAAGTACCTCTTTTTATTGGGTCAAAAGCTTGCATATAGACCTCACTATTAGAAAGTGATAATGGACAAACTCCCTTCCATTTTAATGTTCTTGTTAAATTTGTCTACAGTAAAGTATCCGCATGCGTTTGTTTCGTTGTAGAAAAAATGGTTATCCGGATCAATTTCTTCATTAGGGTCTATTCCTGAATGATGGTGACTTGTTGTTAAAAAGCCAGTTTCTGATCTACAGTGTGGTTCATCAGATAACTGCTCATAGAGATTTGGTCGGGCGATTTTTAACCGCCTCAGTGGTCAAAATTCTCCAGATCCCGCATCATCTTGATCAGCACCGCCTGGGTAGTTTCCGGTGAAGACCCATTTGGTTTGATGAAAATTCTGGCAGTTAATGCACCAAGTGCTGTGTATTCCACCGCTTTTGCTGATTTAGCTTCCATGCAATGGTTGCATTGTGTTTGGTGAGGCCATTTATGAAAACATTGATCCTTTGAGATTTTTCCCTGCTTCAACAGAGAGATTTTGTGCTTGTTGTTTGTAAGTCAACAACACGGTCCGTGCTGTACCCGGTCTCCGCTTACATTCCTTTTTTCGGTAGCAGATAACATGAATCCACATGGTTGGGGTCCAGAGAAATACTTTCAACTGGAAGGAATTCATCACCTGTATTTCACAGATTTATTGTCCTCTCGCCTCGGGATCGTCATTATTCGCTGTTGCCCCCTGCTAACTCCTGGGTTTGATTTGAGCCCCTGTCAGATTACATCATTACGCTTCTTGTTGCTCCAGCTCCTCCAGTTTGTTTGATAAAGATTTAATCTGTGTCTTTTCTTGGCAATCTCTTTTGAGATCACAGTTTTCCTTCAAAAGCTGCCCAGCTGCTCCTTCAAATTGGTCCCTCCACCTCATTTCATTTTCATTTCTTCGAGGGTCTCCATAATTGATGTAAGATCCGGCGGGCTTGGTTTGTCACTTCTTTCCTGCTTAATTTCATTTTCTTAGTTCAGAAAAAGTGTTCTATTACAGAGTTTGTTTATCACTCAACTTTTCTCCTGACTCTGTTGTTTTCCTGTATTGCCTGCATAAGGCAGTCATGTTCGAGTTGTCTAGAGTATTCAGTAAGATAGGCTATTCAAGTTATCTTAAAAATTATGAGGGATCGATGCCATCAAATATATACATTATCTTCTGGAATGTTAAAAGACCCAGTTGTTAGCAAGAAATTTCTAGATCAGCCATTGGACACTATCTCTGTATGTGTCCCTGGTATTATGCATGTTTCACCATGCTGTATTTTTTGAGTTTACTAGAAGTTACAGTTTTTTTGGAAATAAAATGTAGGTTAAAATATTTCTTTATTTTATTTTGACTTGCAATGCAAGTTGTTGTACCGCAAAGACAGTTGATTTTGGGGAATAGAAAGAATAACCCTGTTTAGAGTTGACGCCTCAGAATTACCAGCCTCTGAATATAGATCTAACCATGGTCATTGCTGTTGTTTCTACAAATTTGTACAAATTCAGTGGCTTGCGTGTTGCAATTTTGGCAGTTCATATACACTATTTATTAACAACAAATTCAGCACTAGATGGAGATGGTTCATGAAATTTATTCTTATACATGTATTTTTCAAAAGACACAATGTATATTGACTGGCTATGTGTGTGCCATTTGTTCTAAACATTTTTAGTCCTTCCAGTTCATCTCCTGTCAGTAGGGAGGAGTGCAACAGAGCACTAAAGGATGAATCTGGTGTTGAAGTAAATTTCCCATTCACTATTTTTACCCATGATGTTTTTTCAGTTCACTTTTTTGAAGCATTTTTCTGTTGTTTTCTCTCAGCCTCCATCGATTTTGGAGATTTTATGTCATATTTTGAGTAACAAAAATGTTGTTTTTCTTGGACCAGAGTCCACTATAATTTAAATGCAATTGACTACAATAAGGGTACAACAATTAACAATAATTAACATTAGTTCATTAACTTTTAGTTAATTAGCAGGTAACTGATGTGTTAGATAGCTGAATAAGCATTGCATAAATCCATAATTGAACATTTATTAATTTTCTGTGTATCCTTGTGAAGTTGAAAATATCCCTCATATCCTATGTAGCAAATTCAAACTATTAATGGTACCAATATCTTAGTTGATGTGGACATCATTTGTAAATGATTACCGAGTGCATTAGTTAAATTTTAATTACCTTTTAGTAAATGCTTATTACTGCATTAACTAATGTTAATTGTTGTACCCTTATTGTAAAGTGTTACCTTTAAATCATTTAAATTTTTCGCCAACATGGTAATCCTATTTGGAGTCTAAAAACCATATGTCCCATGATCCTCCTGATCCTCAAGAATGAACAAATACCTGCACCTGCCAATTTATAGCTATTTGTTGGCTTAGCTTGGTGAGACTGTGAATTGTCAGCCAATTTCTACGCCCATTTAGTTATATTTTACTTGCTAGATATCAAGTTTTATAACTAGCGTAATTTACTTTTGTTGTTTAAGTACCTTTTAAGCCATCGCTGTTTGCTTAAAAACTCGGTAGCTAGCCAGCAATGAGCTAATCAGCTTTGTCAACGATAACTGACCGAGCTGAGAAGCAATTTAGGCCTGCTTTACCACTCAATACTAGTTAAGTGCTGAAATAATTGCAATTTCTACTGTTTTAGATGCATTAATATTCACTATGTGAGAGAAGCTGAGCAAGCAACTGATTCTTTAGCTTGGCTAACTTAGCCAGCTGGCTTACTCAATTTTGGTAGCTAACGTCATATTAGGGTAAGGTAATATGTAAATGCCAACTCATAAATGTTCCCATATTCAACGCCAACTAATAATGTCTATTCACCATTTTTACTGACTTAGCCATTTCACTAGCTAGGCTAGTGAATTCGCGATTTCGCTAGCACAGCCATTTATAGTCGGTGAATTTTAAATGCTACCTAGCTTGCTGAATAACAGTGATCAAACTAACCATTTACTGTTTCTATTCATTTATCAATGTGCACAAGATGTATTGCTCACTCGCTGGTGGTTTGGTAGCGAGCTGTTTCTGCCAGCTAGCTAAATGGCAAAATAACTCATCGTGATCCATTCATTTCTAGGCATGTAGCTAGCTAATGGTGGCCCCCTATGTGGTAACGGATGCACGGACATAGACAACGGCAATTTAAGGCACTGATCGGCTACTGCTAATGCTATAGCTGCTATATGAAAACTGAGGTACCCCACTGGCTGAACAAATCATGGGGTGCTATGTAATGGATATGTAGTTCACAGAAGTGGACTACAAACTGGACTACAAGAGAAAGATATATCGGAAAATAAACAACAATGGATATGATCATTTGTAATCTGAATGCCCCATAGGCTAATTTCGAGTGAGATGGCCTATAAAATTAACACGGTTCCAGCAATGCCAGAAAGTGTCCAAACCCCATTATAAATTCCCTCTATATGATTTTATCTCCGGCTAATTGCAGCTAAGTAGCTCTGACGCCATCACCAGTACTCTATACCTCTGTTGATCCTGGTTCCATCCTTTCGCCCTGCTTAATTTTTCTATCTGCAACAGCTTCAGATCAGCATTAGAGGTCTGGAGGTGATGCTGGGCAATCAGGCCGGGCTTATCTTCAGTTGATCCCAATGGTCTTTTATGGGTTGATATCAGGCTGTGTACAGGTTAACTGCCTTCTACTTCTGATAGCTACGGTGGACCTTTGTATGGCTGTCATGCTGGGTAATGGGAAAGCCTTCCCTAAATATTGTATCTCATCGGATCAAGATTTTCTTTCAGGTGTATTGTGGTAAATGCCAATAGATGGCAGTATTGACATTTTTTGTTAAGCTATCTAAAATCAGGCTTGGGTGCATGTCCAATGCCCAGAGGGGGCTGGAAAAGAGTATATATGAGAAAAATCGAGAGAGTGAGGGAGTAGGAGAAATTGCAAGAAGGATACATTTGACCAGACTCAGTCACTCTTTTCCGACCTGTTAAGCTTTTTGTGATTTCTGCCTGTGTTGGACATTTTCTGTCCTATGCATTTGATCACAACATAGCAGCCCATCTCCATTGCAGAATTTTAAATATTCCTATTTTTTATTTTTCTTTCATCTCATCAGTAGTGTGTGTAGATTAGTTCTATGTGTTTGTTTAACTAAATCTGTTGAACTTAAAGGATTTTGTCTGTCATCCCTTGCTGTCCGTGACGCCATAACAAATTGGGGTCATAACAAATTGGGGGCTCGGGTCCGGGTAGACCATTAAAGGCTTGTCTATTGAAAATCTAAAAATTTCAAATAGTGAAATTGTTTTTTTGAATTTTCCAGATATATATCACGTATCAACAGCAATGGATGATTTCTTGGCATCACCAAATCAGAGGTTTTCTTAAAGTCTAAAAAGACAGAACTAGAAATATGACAGTTAGGAGCTGACAGATGTAACCAAATATTAAAAAGACATTACATTGATGAAAATGTGTTTGCACCAGAGACTGGGAACAGTTTCTTGGGTGGAGTCCAAATGTAGAATTGAACTTAAAATAAAATGCTAGAAATTGAAGAAAAGAAAAACAAAGAGAGTCTCTGAGAGAGCAGAAAGAGATAAAGAAAGCAAGAAATAGAGCAAAAATTAGCAAGAGAAGAGGAAAAGAGCAGAAAGAGAGAGACAGAGACAGAGAGCCTTGATTTAGAAAAATTAGACAGGAGAAGAAAGGCTCCAAATGGAGCAACTAAAATTAAAAATAGAAGTCAAAAACAAATTTTGGGTTAGCCAGGAGGTAAAGCTGGTGCCTCTATTTTTCAGAGAAGGAGGTTGATAAGTATTTCCAGTAAAGCTTGGAGAAGGTAGTTAAGAGTTGTCAGTGGCCGCCAGGAACACTGGCCTCTGATGTTGCAACCTCAAGTCTCAAGGTAAGTCCTCAACAAGCCTATTCGGGCTTTGTCTGCAGATGATTCCTCTAGATTATGAGGTTGTCAAAAAGGTTATTTTGACAGCTTATGAGTTGGTTCCAGAGGCTTACCGACAGAAATTCAGAGGTCTGAAGAAATCTGACAATCAGACTTATGTTGAATTTGCTGACGAGAAGAAGGTTTGCTTTGAGCGCTGGTGTACTTCTATGGAGGTCAAGGATGATTTCAACTCACTAAAAGAGATGGTATTAGTTGAAGAATTCAAGAACTGTGTCAAGGATGATATTAAGACCTACCTTAATGAGAAGCAAGCACTGAATTTGCAATCAGCTGCCAAAGTCGGTAGACTTGAATGTTGCCCTCACACATAAGTCCAAATTTGCACGTAGTAACAATAGATGGTCCCAATTTCAGAAGAAAAATTGTGATACCCAAAGATTCTCACCCAAAGACAAAGACAAATTTGGTGATGGTGCTCAGAAATCCAGTAAAAGGTCTGAACAAAAGTGTGAAAGCTGATAGTGACAAAGTGGTCTAGTTTAACACAGGTAAGAAATCTGGTCAATGCTACAACTAACTGTTGGTTCCTTAAAGCCAAGAAAGAGCAACAGTGTTGGTCAAACCCAATGCCTTGTGAAGACAAGGTTAGAAACCCCTGTAGTAGATGACCGATCTGCTAAATTGCCTGCTCCTCAGAGGCGGAAGAAGCCTGATACTGCTGACTTTGTGAGGGAGGAATTCTTCCATTTGTGTCAGAGGGATTTGTGGCTCTGAATGAGCATTCTCCTGTCCCATATATATCCTAAGGGATACCGGAGCTTCTCAATCAGCCCGCTGATGGACTCCTTGGAGCGCGATGTGATGAGACCGCTTTCAGATTTCATACTTGCACAAGGTATTGAAGGGAGACTGTATCTGTACCCCCTGTACCTCTGTATCTTTGAAGTCAGATTTAGTTACAGGACAGGTAAAGGTAAAATTTATGTCAAGTCTACTCTATCAAGGGTGTTTCTCTGTTGCTAGGCAATGACCTGGCTGGGGCAATGTAGTTCCCTGTTCATCTTAGTCACAGCCGAAGCACTGGCAGCATATGTATTCCATCTCGTATCCTCCTGTGCAGTGACTCGTGCTAAGGGCCAAGAAGGCTCAAGAAGAAGATGGAAAGTCAGCTCCAGCACCTTGAATAGTCATGACTAGGTGGTTCGCCTATGACTTGTCTACGTGCATTTCATGGTTTCTCCGCTTGGAGGACTTATCAGACACTTTCTTATTCAGCCAGCCAGATGGGTCTGGTGATTCTGATGTGTCTGGAGACTTGTCTCTGTCCAGGAAAGCGGCGTTTATTCAGGAGCAAACCAATGATCCTGAAATTTGTGTACTAAAAAAGAGAGCCCCTTCCTGATGAAGAAGATGAGTTCCAGTTGGGTATTATTCAAGGATGAACAAGCGACGTGAAATGGCGCCCTCCTCTTAGATATCCCCAAGCAATGCAGATTGGGCAGTGGTCACAAATTAAGTTGTTCAAGGTCTACAGGAATGAGATCTTAACGATGGCTCATAGTTTGCCTTGGTAGGAGGTCATCTTGGTGTTACAAGACTGCTGGACAAGATCATGAAACACTTCTTCTGGCCTGACTTTGAAGATGTTTCCAACTTTTGCAAAACCCCATTGCTAATTTGTCAGGTGAAGTTGGAAAAGGGCCCTTGTAGCTCCATTGCAGCCTATCCAGCATTTGGGGAGAAGGTCATTGTTGATTGTGTTGGTCCATTACCCAAGACTAGATCTGGAAATCAGTACTTGTTGACAATCATGTGTGCATCCACCAGATTCCCTGAAGCCATACCTCTAATGCTAGCATCAAGGCAATCCGTACCTCAAGGCTTTGATAAAGTTCTTTCACGTTGTTTGGCCTTCCCAGGGAAATTCAGTCAGATCAAGGTAGTAAATTTAATTTCCGGATTGTTTCAGCAGGCTAGTATGAACTAGGTGCGAAGTAGACTTTTTTCCAGTGCCTATCATCTAGAGAGTCAGGTGCCTTAGAGCTGCTTCATTCCACTCTCAAGACAATGATGAGGACTTATTGTTATGAACCATGAGAAAGACTGGGATGAGGGTGTTCATTTGCCGTTGTTTGTAAAGCAGTGCAGGAGTCTACTGATTCAGTCCGTTTGAGTTAGTGTTTTTCTGGCCATGAAGTGAGAGGACCTTTTGCTATTGTTGAGTGAACAATGCAAGAGAGAGCTGCATATCAGTTCAGCACTTGCAGAAGTGCCTGGCGAAAGACTGGCGTGGCAGCTTGTAGACCTAGCCAAAGAGAACTTGGCCAAAGTCAGGGAAAATGGAAAAGCAAAAACTTGGTATGATCATAAGGCTAGAAGCCGTGAGTTTAAAAACCAGGAGACATAAGGTTTGTGTTGTTTCTTGCAGTCCAATCCATTGCAGGCTAGATTTTCATGGTCTTTATGAAATTTCTGACAAAACTAAATGATCTCAATTACATTGTGTGAAGACTCCAGATAGGAGAAAGCCAAAACAGTTAAAATACATTAACATGCTGAAGCCTTTATCATGATAGAAATGCTAGGGGTTGCAGCTGTCACTTCAGATCCTCCTAGGGCTGAGACTTGTGAAGATGAGAAGATGACTTAACCTAGAATTAAAGCTGAAGTTCTTTTCTTACAAATTGTCAAATTCTGGAAGTGTTGCAAAATCTGATGTAAAACTCCAGTAATTTAGAACCCTCACAGAGAAAGATCAGTTTGATGAGGTTGATCAAATATAAAGATCTATTTCTGATGTTCCAAAGAGAGTTTCTATATTCTCATGATGTAGATGTTGGTGATGCCAAACCGAATAAAAATAGCATCCGTACCGATGAATCCTGAAAGAGAAAGATTGTTGAGAAAGAGGTTGAGTACATGTTAGAACATGATATTATCAGATCCTCTAACTCCGATTGAGCACACCCTGTGTTCTAGTTCTAAATCCGATGGAAGACTAGATTCTGCGTACAGATTATCGCAAAGTCAATGCTGTAACTAGAACTGATGTGTTTCCAATACCCAGGATTGATGATTGTATCGGGAGCAGAGTAGGGCAAGCAAAGTTTCTGACCAAGATTGATTTATTAGCGGGTTGGTTGGTGTGTGCCTTTTAACTGGAGAGCGCCAGAGCATCTCTGCTTTACACACCATCTGGGTTATACCAGTATGAAGTCCTACCCTTTTGGCATGAAAAATGCCCCCAGCCACGCTCCGATGATACAGTCTAAAAATCGCCGGATTGCCACACACGGGTGCGCATATCGATTTACCTGATCACATGGAGTGATTCCTGGAAGAACATCTGAAAGAGAGAGACGTTGTTCCAGGCTTGACCCAGGCTAACCTGACTGTTAACCTGAACAAGAGTGACTTTGGTTAGCATTGCCACGTATCTTGGCTACGCTACAGGCCAGGTAAGGTGGCACCCATAAATGCTAAAGTCCGCTTCACGGACTTTCCAGTTCCTGACAACAAAAAGCTTTATACCGCCTCTTTGGAATGATCGTACTACCGCAGTCTTCTGGTAAGAACTTTTGGTTGAGATTGCTTCAGTCTCACCAACCAACTGAAGAAAGGCGTAAAGTTCACTGGGATGAAGCATGCCAAAGAGCCTTCGATCGCCTGAAGTCTCTGCTGTGTCACTTCCCCGTGCTCAAATCTCCTGACTTCAACAAACTGTTCTCCATGGCGGTTTACGTTAGCGACTAAGCCAGGATCTGTGCTCCTACAGAGAAGTGACTCTGATGACATTGAGCATCCTGTGGCATACTTCTCCAGGAAGTTCAATCGCCACCAAAAGAACTATTCCACAATTGAGAAGGAGCTGTTGGCTCTGGTTCTATCCTTACAACATTTTGAGGTTTATATTTGTACAGGGCAAAAGCCAATATCAGAGAGCATGACCACAATCCGTTAATGTTTTTTGAGTAAGATGAAAAACAAGAATCGGAGGATTGTTGAATTGGAGCTGATTTTCAGGAGTTTGACTTGGAAATCACATGTACGGGGTACTGACAATGTAATTGCTGATTGCTTATCCCTGTTTGGAGTATGTGTGTATATGTATATATCACCTGTGTTATATATACATATTGTATTATATGTATATATATACAAGTGTCTACTTAACCATTTTAGATAGTGCCAGTGTAATTTTTTGCCTTTTATAAGTCGCAATTTTTCCTTGAATGGAGGTGTATTGCAAAATGCCACTAGATGGCAGTATTGACATTTTTTTGTTAAGCAATCTAAAGCTAGGTTTGGGCATGTCCTGGGCATGCCTCAGAGGGGGCTGGAAAAGAGTATATAAGGAGAAAAATCGAGAGAGTGTAGTAGTAGGAGAAATTGCAAGAAGGATACATTTGACCAGACCTGTCACTCTTTTCAAGACCTGTTAAGCTTTTCGTGGATTTTTGCCTGTGTTGGGGCATTTTCCTGTCCCAGGACCTCGCAACATAGCAGCCCCATCTCCATTACAGGGAATTGTAAATATCTCATTTTTTTTATTTTCTTTTCAATCTTGGCTGCAGTGTAGGTGTAGATTAGTTCTATGTGTTTGTTTAATTAAATCTGTTGAACTTAAAGGATTTTGTCTGTCATCCCCAAGGTCCGTACGCCGTATAACAAATTGGGGCCATAACAAATTGGGGTCATAACAGGAAAACTAAGAATCTTTTGTACCGGGTCTTTTTAGACATATTGTTGCAATCTAGCTGTCCTACTTTTTGCAGGAAACAAGAGGTTGGTTTTGTCGACTTCCGCAGGCAGCTTCAGTGGTTATATTTGGTAAAGTCTGCAGATATTGGTCACCTAATTCACACCTGCTTACTGAAGAGCTTTCTAAAGTTTAAAGGATTTTTTTTTCAATATGATTAGCTCTCTGAGGTCAGTTTGCAGAGGCTTCCTTCGCATTGGAATCTTTTGTATTCACTGAGCTCACCAGAGTTTTAAAACTTGTTCCACTTGGGTTGATTGTTGTTGGGGTCTCCGGGTATGGCCAAAGTAGCTTAACTTTTAAAGGCTATCTTGACTTTTATTGTTCATTGATACTCTTTCATTTTCACTACTTGCTCTATAAAGGCCCATATGACAGAATCAAATGAATAAAAGCTCAGAAAAATAAACATCAAGTTTTTTAAGGATTTTCTATAAAAGATTTCACATTTGAGATTTAAATGGTGGCACTAGGGGCCTCTATCTTTCACACTGCCTTTACCCATCGCCAGTCATTCGCTAACCCGTGAATTACGATTTAGCAGCTTCCACTATCCCTAAACGATCTCAGGCCATACCACCATTATGCATTATGCCGAACTTTATTTGCGCCTGGAGGTGTGCCTGCGCTTGCTTATGTGCTTCCCTTACAATTTCTATCTTGACCATTAATAACGCATAGGGAAAGCGAGTAGCATTTGAAACCACCTCGCTACTCCGCATTTGGCTATTAAGACTAGCACTCAGCAACGGGTTTTTCCAGCGAGAGTGAATTTCAGAACTCTCTTGCAAATGAAGGTAATTTCGCGACAAGTAGTACACCTGTTTTGCAGCACGGTAACGAATCCTGCTGTAAAAAATAGACAGCCGTCCGATCGAAAAATGTAAACGGATCTAAAACCACGACTTTGTCACTCAGAATTACTCATTCGGCTGAAGAGTTCTGAAATGTCATTTCGCTGGGGAAAAAAGTTACGCCGCTGAGTGCCAGTGCATATACTTAATTTTTATTTTTCTAAAATGGGCTCTTGTTCTATGCTTCATTTCCAGACGGAGAGGAGTTGAAGTGCATATAAAACGATTTTTTTTTTCTATTTTTTCTTTTTTTTTCTTTTTTTTTGAAGTTTCCATCACAAAGGGGTAGGCTTTGATTTTTTTTTTTTTTTTTTTAACTACATACCAAACATTAAACAATATGTCAATGTCAAATAATAATAATAATAATACAATTCATGATTAACTTAACAAAAACAGATCCTCCCTGACAGGATTTGACCTCTGCACGGCATTTAACTCTCTCGCCAACGGAGAACGTATGCATCTTTCCTCTCTCCATCACGGATTTCGGTTTGAGGATTTGGGATAGCGCAGCCTGCTCGGAAAAGCAGTGGCACCTGGTACACTGATTGGTTTAACTGGCGTAACGCCCAAACCACGCCTATGCATAATGTAACGGGTAGCGCTGGTGTTTTAGGGATATAGGCAGGTGTGAAAGATAGCAACTTTCGCGGTGGAACGCCTCTTACGCAATGCGAAATCCCCAAATAACGGGTTTAGGGACTCTAAGAGCCAAATGGATTTTAAAAAGATGTGATTACTGCTATACAATCCTTTTTGTTCATTTCATCTTCTAGTCTAGAAGTAGCATATTGATTTTTTTTATGACCTACCATATTTGCTGGGTGTTCGCCCCCCATTATGTTAAAATTTTTTTTTAAAGATTATTTTTTGGGACTTTTATCCTTTATTTGATAGTCACACAGTAGAGAGAGACAGGAAAGTTGGGGAGAAGAATGGGGAAGACATGTGGCAAATGACCCGAATCGGAATCGAATCGGGTCGCCACAGGAAGGACACAGCCTTTATGGTGCGCGCACTTAGACCGATGAGCCACCGGGGCGCCCCATTGTGGTTAAAATTAAACATTTTCCTGGAACAGGAAGCTACTTTAAAATTTTTGTTCCATTGAGGCTCACTGCCGACAATGTGCACTCATGGCAAAGTTTCAAATGACTTGTAAAGAGAACATATTGGTATCACGGGTAGTTTGTCCTGCAATTGTAGTTTGTTGCATGCATAAAATTGGAACACTTTGACACAAAATACAAATATACTCAGTCAAAAAGAAACTTCAATAATTCATAAATTTCTAAATATTTTTGAAACTTAATACAAGAGATATTATTATTATTATTAGTAAATGCGTTGTCAAAGACATCATGACACACAGCAACTCCGGGACGCGTACAAGTGTTAATGCAAGTAGCATACATCAAGGTAGCATGTTTCCTCGTTCATAGTCATGTGACCTTATGAGCAATTGGTTTCAATAAGTAGCACAGTAGAGTGACATCTCGAAAACAAGTTCTAGTCAATTATCTGTTGATTTGCAATGCCACGACTGATTCAACGTGAACGTGCCATTGGCATGCTGAATATTTAAACGCTCGTATTACTGACGTTGCCAGGGTTATGGATGCAGTCGAATGACTATCCATGATCTTTCAGACACGCCTCCAACAAACTGGCACTACAGCAGACCCATTCTATTTTGCATACCACGTGACTTCCATTAATAAGCAGAAGACCTAATAAATCGCCTTACGCCATTTGCGTAATCGTATTTTCACTGCAACGCCCAATAGGAATGAATTGTTTAGGAGGTCGTGGTGATCGCCCAAAATATACGCATCGCCGCGCACTGCTCGCTCCATGCACGCCGGGCCAGATATCAGGATCACTTTAACTCCAGTTACACCTCGACGCTACGGCTTTGGGGTACAACGTATTATCTGGAGATGGACTCATGCGTGATTGAATAGGGTCAAGTGAAGTAATAAATCCAGATTCACTTTGCACCTCGCTGATGGGAGAGTTAGGAGTTTGAGGAGACGCGGTGAACGTTAACGCCCAGTTAGCGCGAAGTGGACCGCTTTTGGGGCGGTAGTGTTATGGTTTGGGTGCCTGTATTTGTCCTGCCCGCTCCCCGACTGATGGTCGCTCAAGGAAACCTAATTCCGCAGGATACAGAGCTTTTGCCATTCATGGCAGTCTGCGGTCTAGGTCTGACATTCAACACGATAATGCCAGACTATACGGCCAATTTAACGCGGGAATTTTCTAGAATGCTGGCATCAATGTCATGGAATGGCCCCTTGCTGTCTCTCACCTTAATCCCATAGAACATGTATGGGATGTGTTGGGCAGAAGACTCACAAGTAAGGAACCCTCCACAGAATTTGCAGGAACTTCTGGTGCCATGTTGGTTCAATATGGCAACGATCCTCTAAGCTGTGTTCAGACGCATCATTCAATCCATGAGGAGACGCTATGCCGCAGTTGTGAACGCCATGGAGGGCATACGCGCCATTGACATGTTTTCATCAGTTGTAACTTACCATTTTTACTCTCTACATTTTACAGCATTTCAGGAACTGGTTACATTAAGAACATGATTTTATGGTACACCGCCCCAGGTACAGAATGGAATTAAATCATTATTTAAACCACTTTTCTTGTATGTTCAACTTATCGACCTCCAAACGAGTGTGAAGTTTGACTGAGTATATTTAAGGCTTACTATCAAACACTAACTGCATGTCTGACAGAAAACCTAGCTTGCAAAAGAGGTTTGGTAGAAGTAATTATTGCTACTTCTCAAAGTTATTTTGTGTCCTGTCCAGATCCTCAGATTAGTGACAGGTTATATGGCTATAAACCATATGGCAAAACCTTGTTCAGAGGATGACTTTCATGGGTTAACTATTCCTCTTCAACAGAGGGAAAATCTTTGAAAAATAGTTTACCATAACATTCCTGATGACTGTGCGGCTGGCAGTGTGCAGAGACCCTCTCCTGTTTTAGGATGATGATGGCCAACATGCAGTGTGAAGTCCTAATAGGGTTTACCCAGATCAGTGCAGTGTGAGGTCCATAGGGTTTATCCAGACTAGTGCAAAGTGAAGCATGTAATATTGACCCAGTTTCAGAGAACATGGACATGATTGGGCTGGACTGCAACGAAAGGCTCATTGTGTTTTTTTGCGCTCTGTCTCTAGCAATTTAAAATGGGGGGCGGGGATCACTTTACATGGCTCAACAATTTAACCTCTTAAGCCCTGAGCCTCTGGTTCGAAAATGGCATGCCCAAAATGAAATGAGTATATATCTGCAACTACTTCGTCCATTTGAATAATCTTGGTATCATAATAAAGGTAACACCATTTGGGAAGCTACTTGATCACTCTGCACTGATCTGGATAAACCCTGTAAGGACCTCACACTGCACTGATCTGGATAAACCCTGTAAGGACCTCACTGCATGTGGGGCATCTTGATCCTGAAACAGGAGAGGGTCTTCTGTACACTGCTGGCAGCAGAGTCAACAAGAATGTTACAGTAAACTATTCTGCAAAGATTTTACCTCTGTTTAAGAGGACTAGCATAACCCATGAGAGTCATCCTCTGACAAAGGATTGACAATATGGTTTTGGCTATGTAACCTTTCACTAATCTGAAGAACTACACAGGAAACAAATTCACTGTGAGGATTGGCAAGTATTACTTCTTCCAGATCTCTTTGCAAGCTTGTAAGTGTTTTTTCGACATGCAGTTAGTGTTTGATAGCAAGCAAATATACCAGTCAAAAAATAAAACTCACACTGCTTGGAGGCTCCATAAGTTGAACATACAAGAAAAGTGGTTTTAAATAATGTTTTAATTCCATTCTGTACCCATTAAGGACGGTGTACCATAAAAATCATGTTCATACGTAACCAGTTCCACCGGAAATGCTATGGAAATGTAAGAGTAAAAATGGTAAGTTACAACTTGATGAAAGCATGTCAATAGCCAGAGATAGCCCATGAGCTGCTCACACCGCGACGCCAACGCCTCCTCATGACTGAATGATGCGCCTGAACACAGCTTGGGGGATGCGCTATTACATTTGGAACCAACATGGCAACCAAGTTCCTGCAAATTCTGTGGAGGGTTCCTTACTTGACGGAGTCTTTCGTTCAACACATCCCATACATGTTCTATGGGATTAAGGTCGTGGGAGACCTTGAGGGCTATTCCATGACATTGATGCCAGCATTCCTAAGAAAAAATTCCTCCGCTACAATTACCGCATGAGGTTCAAGCATTATCGTGGTTGGAATGCCAGACCTGGGCCATGAGCTGCCATGAATGGCAAAAGCTCTGTATCCTGCAGCAGTTAGGTTTCCTTGAACGACCATCAGTCGGGAACGGGCAGGACCATTAAAGGTACCCCAAACCATAACACTACCGCTTCCCCAAAACGGTCCATTTCTGCCAAGACAACACTGGGCTGCTATGCTCAATCGCTTTCCTCCAAACTCTAACTCTCCCATCAGCGAAGTGCAAAGTGAATCTGGATTTGTCACTAAAACTAATTCTTATTCCAATCACGCTGAGTCCATCTCAGATGTCGCGCAGCCCAGAGTAGCCATTGACGCCGGTGTAACTGGTTAAAATTGGTCCACGAGCATATGGCCGACGCAGCATGGAGACGAGCAGTACAGGCGACACGTATGTTTTGGGCAGTCACACGACTCTAAACACCATTCCTAGTGGACGCCAGTGAGAAATCGACACGCTAAAATGACGTAAGACGATTTGTCGGTCTTCTGCTTGTGTCGCCACACGCGGGTATACCCAACGAGGTCGGTCTGCTGTGGTGCCAGTTTGTTGGGAGACGTGTCTGAAGACTGCGGATAGTCCGGCTGACTGCATTCTATACCCTGGCAACGCCAGTGACCGACGCTCCTCAGATTCAGCATGCCAATGGCATCGCCTAATGCTGAATGCTTGACAGTCGGCATTGCAAATCAACGGATAATTGACTGAAGAACTTGTTTTTTCCGAGATGTCACTCTACTGTGCTAACGGGTTTCAATTGCACGGTCTCATAAGGTCACATGACTATGAAAACACGCAGGAAACATGCTTTTACCTTGATGTATAAAGTTTCAGACGCATGCTGCACGCTTTGTGCACGCTGGAGTTGTTGTGTGTCATGATGTCTTTGACAACGATGCATCTCTAATAATAATAATAATATCTTGTATTAAGTTTCAAGAAAATATTTAGAAATTTATGAGTGTGAAGTTTCTTTTTTGACTGAGTATATTTGTATTTTGTGTCAAGTGTTCCAATTTTATGCATGCAACAAACTACAATTGCAGGACAAACTACCCGTGATACCATTATGTTCTCTTTACAAGTCATTTAAACTTACCAACCTCCTCCTCACCCACTGACCGTACTGTCATAGTGCACATTGTCGGCAGTGAGCCTCAATGGAAAAAAATTTTGAAGTAGCTTCCTGTTCCAGGAAAATGTTTAATTTTAACCACAATGGGGGCGCCCCGGTGGCTCATCGGTCTAAGCGCGCGCACCATAAAGGCTGTGGCCTTCCTGTGGTGACCTGGTTCGATTCCGGCTCGGGTCATTTGCCGCATGTCTTCCCCATTCTTCTCCCCAACTTTCCTGTCTCTCTACTGTGTCACTATCAAATAAAGGAGAAAATCCCAAAAAATAATCTTTTAAAAAAAAAAAATTTTAACCGCATGGGGGGAACTGAACACCCAACCAAATATATGGGCGGCTTCAAAAAAAATCATCATGCTACTTAGACTAGAAGATGAATGAACAAAAAAAAGGATTGTATAGCAGTAATCACATCTTTTAAAATCCATTTGGCTCTTAGAGTCCCTAAAACCCGTTATTTGGGGGATTTCGTGATATGCATAAGAGTATGCTCCACCGCTAAAGTTGCTATCTTTCACACCTGCCTATATCCCTAAAACACCAGCCGCCATCTGCTATATTATGCATAGGCGTGGGTTTGGGCCAAGCATACCAGTTAAACCAATCAGTGTACCAGGTGCCACTGCCTTCGGAGCAGGCTGCGATATCCCAAATCTCAAACCGAACTGCGGATGGAGAGAGGAAGGTCGCCACGCCCGCTACGGCATATAAATTGCCCGTGCAAGAGGTCAAATCCTGTCAGGGGAGGATCTACTTGCTAAGTTAATCATAAATTGTATTACATATTATTATTATTTGACATTGACATATTGTTTAATCTTTAGTATGAAGGAAAAAAAAAAGAAATCAAGCCTACCCCTTTTGTGATGGAAACTTCAAAAAAAAAGAAAAGAAAAAGAAAAAAATGCGTCGCCAAGCACTTCCAACTCCCTCTCCCGCTTGAAATGAAGCATAGAACAAAACCCCATTTTAGAAAAATAAATAGAGATTGGCACTCAGCGACGAATTTTTTCAGCGAGATGCATTTCAGAACTTTTTCAGCGTAATGAAGGTAATTCTGGTGACAAGTACGCGGTTTCATTCGCTTACATTTTCCCATCGATTTGCCGTCTATTTTACAGCAAAGTTGCTACTGCTGCAAAACAGGTGTACTTGCATTTTGTCGCTAAATTACCTTCATTTGGCAAGAGAGTTCTGAAATTCGCCTGCTGGAAAAAATTTCGTTGCTGAGTGCTAGTGCATAGCGCTCTTGTGAAAGCCCAAATGCGGGTAGCGGGTGGTTTTAGGACCTGCTATACGCTTTCCCTAACGTGTGGTCAAGATAGCAATTGTAGGGAAAGCACATAAACACGCCCACGGGCACACCTCTCCAGGCGCAAATAAAGGATTCGCATAATGCATAGCGGTAGTGTGGCCGCGAAGATATCGCTTTAGGATAGTGGAAGGCAACGCGTAATTCACGGGTTATGGTAGTGGCGAGTGGGTAAGGCAGTGTGAAAGATAGAGCCCCAGTGCCACCGCATATTTTAAAATTCCCAAATGTGAATCTTTTTATGAAAAATCAACAAAAACTTGATGTTTATTTTTCTGAGCTTTTATTCATTTTGATTTCTGGTCGCGTCGACCTTTATTTACAAAGAGAAGAAACAAAAGGTATCAATGAACAATAAAAGTCAAGACAGCCATTAAAAGGTTGAGCTACTTTGGCCATACCAGAGACTTACAACAATCAACCAAGTGGAACATGAGCTCAGTGAATGCAAAGATTCCAATGCACGAAGGGAAGCCTCTGCAAAAACTGACCTCAGAGAGCTAACCATATTGAAAAAAAATCCTTTAAACTTTCGAGAGAAACGCTCTTCAGTAAGCAGGTGTGAATTAGAGTGACCAATATCTGCAGACTTTGCAAATATAACCACTGAAGCTGCCCTGCAGGTCGACAAGGCAAACCTCTTGTTTCCTGCAAAAGTAGGACAGCTAGATTGCAACAATATGTCTAAAAAGACCCGCTACAAAGATTCTTAAGTTTTCCTGTGTTATGACCCCAATTTGTTATGGCCCCAATTTGTTATGGCGTCACGGACAGCAAGTGATGACAGACAAAATCCTTTAAGTTCAACAGATTTAATTAACAAACACATAGAACTAATCTACACCCTACACTACTGACCAAGATTGAAAATAGGTAACAAAAAAATGAGATATTTACACCCCCTGTAATGGAGATGGGCTGCTATGTTATGGAGGTCCCGGGGACAGGAAAATGCTCCAACACAGGCAAAAATCCACAAAAAGCTTAACAGGTCTTGAAAAGAGTGACAGGTCTGGTCAAATGTATCCTTGCAATTTCTCCTACTACTACACACTCTCGATTTTTCTCCTGATATACTCTTTTCCAGCCCCCTCTGAGGCATGCCCAAACCTAGTTTTAGATTGCTTAACAAAAAAAATGTCAATACTGCCATCTAGTGGCTTTTTACCACATTACACCTCCATTCCAAAAGGAAAAAATTTGACTTATAAAGGCAAAATTTTTCTTTCAATACAAAAATGGTTAAGTAGACACTTGTATATATATATATATATATATATATATATAATACAATATGCTAATAAACACAGGTGATATATACATACACACATACTCAAACACGGGATAAGCAATCAGCAATTACATTGTCAGTACCCATTACATGCTTGATTTCCAAGTCAAACTCCTGTAAAATCAAACTCCAATTCAACAATTCCGATCTTTGTTTTTCATCTTACCAAAAAACATTAACGGATTGTGGCCGCATATACAATCATTGGCTTTTGCCCTGTACAAACATAAACCTCAAAGTGTTGTAAGGGGATAGAAACCCCAGAGCCAACAGCCCTTCACCAGGAATAGTCTCTTTGGTGGCGATGAACTTCCTGGAGAAGTATACGGATGCTCAATGTCATCAGAGTCACTTTCTGTAGGAGCACAGATCCACAAGCTTGGTCGCTAGCATCGATCACTATGGAGAACGGCTTGTTGAAGTCAGGAGATTTGAGCACGGGAAGTGACACAGCAGAGACTTCTAGACGACCGAAGGCTCTTTTTTGGCATGCTTCATCCTAAGGAACTTTTACGCCTTTCTTCAGTTGGTTGGTGAGACTGGAGAGCACCCTGGCAAAGTTCTTGCAGAACTTGGCGGTAGCACCGACCATTCAAGGAAGGGCGCAGTTTTTTTGTTGTCAGGGAACTGGAAAGTCCATGATGGCTTTCTGACTTTAGCATTTATGGGTGCCACTCATTCTCTGGCCTATGACGAGCCAAGATACGTGACAGTAGCACAACCAAAGTCACTTGTTCAGGTTAACAGTCAGTTAGCTCTGGGTCAAGCGCTTGAACAACGCCTTCCTGGCATCTTTCAGATGTTCTTCCCAGGAGTCACTCCATGATCAGGTCGCCGATGTACGCACCTCGTGTGGCAATCCCGCCGATTTTAGACTGTATCATCCTTGAACGTGGCTAGTATTTTTCATGCCAAAGGGTAGGACTTCATACCGGTATAACCCAGATGGTGTGGCAAAAGCAGAGATGCTCTGGCGCTCAGTTGTGCCGCGACACACCAATAACCTTCAATAAATCAATCTTGGTCAGAAATCCTCTTGCTTGCCCTAATTTCATCGACACAATCATCAATCCTAGGTATTGGAAACACATCAGTTCTAGTTACAGCATTGACTTACATAATCTGTACAGAATCTAGTGCTTCCATCAGGATTTGGAATCAGAACACAGGGTACTCCAATCGGAGTTAGAGAGGATCTGATAATATCATATGTTCTAACAACATGTACTCAACTCCTTTTCTCAGCAATCTTTCTTTTTCAGATTCATCCGCATGGATGCTGTTTTTATTGGTTTACATCACTACCATCTACATCAAGGAGAGAGGCTATAGAAACTCTCTTGGAACATCAAAATAGATCTTTATATTTCTTTTTGGATCAACCTCTCAAACTGATCTTTCTGTGAGGGTTCTAAGTGCTGGAGTTTACATCAAGATTTTGCAACACTTCAGAATTTGACAATTTACATGAAAGAACTTCAGCTTTAATTCTAGGTTCAAGGCCTTGAACCCCTCATCTTCACAAGTCTCAGCCCTAGAGGATCTGAAGTGACAGCTGCAACTCCTAGCATTTCTATCATGATAAGGCTTCAGCATGTTAATGACATAAATCAGCTGGCTTTCCTTATCTGGGAGTCTTCACACGTAATTGAGATCATTTAGTTTTGTCAGAATTTCATAAAAGACCATGAAATCTAGCCTTGCAATGGATTGGACTGCAAGGAAACAACACAAGGACCTGTCTCCTGGTTTAAACTCACGGCGTTTAGCCTTATGATCATACCAAGTTTTCATTTTTCCTCTGACTTGACTTCAAGTTCTCTTTTTGCCAGGGGTCACAAGCTGCACGCAGTCTTTCCTTGAACTTGCTAACATAGTCTAAACAGACTGATATGCAGTTTCTCTTGCTATTGTTCACTAACAATAAAGTAAAAGGTCCTCTCACTTCTATGGCCAAAACATCAACTCAAACGGACTGAATCCAGTAGACTCCTCCTGCACTGCTTCCTAGCTGCAAACAACGGCAAATGAACACCCTCATCCCAGTCTTTCTTATGGTCATAACAATAAGTCCTCATCATTGTCTTGAGAGGAACAAACCGCCTAAGGCACCCCTGACTCTCTGGATGATGGCACTGAAAGAATCTGCTTCAAGACCTAGTTCTCACACAACCTGCTGAAACAATCCCGAAGTGAAATTCATACCTTGATCTGACTGAATTTCCTGGGAAGGCCAAACAACGTGAAGAACCTTTTATCAAAGCCTTCGAAATTGCAGTTGCCTTTGATGTTGCGAGAGGTATGGCTTCAGGGAATCTGTGGATGACACATGACGGTCAACAAGTACTGATTTCCAGATCTAGTCTTGGGTAATGGACCAACACAATCAACAATGACCTTTTGGAGAAGCGCCTCCCCAAATGCTGGGATAGGGCTGCAATGGAGCTACAGGGTCTAACTGGTGTTTTCCAAACTACCTGACAAGTGTGACAGTTTGCAAAAGTTGGAAAGCATCTTTCCAAAGTCCAGGCCAGAAGAAGTGTTTCAAGATCTTGTCAACAGTCTTGTTAACACCAAGATGACCTCCTAAAGGCAAACTATGAGCCATTGTTAAGATCTCATTCCTGTAGACCTTCGAACAACACTTGTTTGACCACTGCATCAATCTGCATTGGCAGGGATATCATTAGAGTGGGCGCCCATTTCCTCGTGATCAACATTCCATCCTTGAGATAGCCCAACTGAAATCCGCGCCTTATTTCTTCATCAGAAGGGCCTTTTTTAGTGACACAAATTTCCCAGGATCATTGGTTTGTTCCTGAATAAACCGCTTGACAGAGACAAGTCTCCATGACATCAGAATCGCTCAGACCCATCTGGCTGGCTGAATAGAGAACTGATAAAAGTGTCTGATAAGTCCTCAAACGGAGAAACCATAGCAGGCTGAACAGAGTCATGAGGCGAACCACCTGAGTCATGACTATTCAAGGTGCTGGACGGCACCACATCATCTTCTTCTTGAGCCTTCTTGGCCATAGCACGAGTCACTGCACAGGAAGGATACAGAGATGGGTCTTCATCGCCATCTTCAGTGCTCGGGTTGTGAAGTAAGATGAACAGGGGGAACTACATTGCCCCAGCCAGGTCACTGGCTGCTCAGCAACAGAGAGAAACACCTTGATAGGTAGACTTGACATAAGTCCCACCTTTACTCTGTCCTGTAACTAAATCTGACTTCAAGAATACAGAGTGTAGGGCACAGATACAGTCCTCCCTTCAATACCTTGTACAAGCATCCAGAAGCTGCAGGTCTCATCACGTAACTCCAAGGAGTCCATCAACAAAAGTGATTGAGAAGTCTGTATCCCTTAGGATATATAGTGGGGGACAGGAGGAGAATGCTCATTCAGAGCCACAAATCCTCTGACACAAATGGGGAAGGAATTCCTCTCCCTCACAAAGTCAGCAGTATCAGGCTTCTTCGCCTTCACAAGGAGCAGGCAATTTAGCAGATCGGTCATCTAATACAGGGGTTTCTAACCTTGTTCTACAAAGGCATTGTCGGTATCCTTTCTTGCTCTTTTCTTAGCTTTGGTGAACCAACAGTTAGTTGTAACGCGACCAGATTTCTTGCAATAATTGCAACCAGGACCACTTTTGTCACTATCAGCTTTCACACTTTGTTCAGACCTTTACTGGATTTCCTGGAGCACCATCACCAGATTTTGCCTTTTGTCTGGGTGAGGAATCTTGGGTATCACCAAGTACCTTTCTTCTGAAATTGGGACCATCTATTGTTACTGCTAGTCTGAAATTTGACTTATGTGTGAGAACATATTCGCCTGCAAACTTGGCAGCTGATTGCAAATTCAGTGCTTGCTTCTCATTAAGGTAGGTCTTAATATCATCCTTGACACAGTTCTTGAATTCTTCAACTAACACCATCTCTTTTAGTGAGTTGAAATCATCCTTGACCTCCATAGAAGTACACTAGCCAAAGCAAACCTTTCTTTTCTCGGCCAGCAATTCAAATATAAGTCTGATTGTCAGATTTTCTTCAGACCTCTGAATTTCTGGGTCGGTAAGCCTCTGGAACTAACTCTCATAAGCTGTCAAAATAACCTTTTTGACAACCTCATAATCAGAGGAATCATCTGCAGACAAAGTTTCTAATAGGCTTGTTGAGCTTACCCTTGAGGACAGTTTGCACATCAGGAGCGTGTTCCTTGGCCACTGACAACTCTTAGCTACCTTCTCAAGCACTGGAAATACTTATCAACTCCTCCTTCTCTGAAAACAGAGGCACCAGCTTTACTTCCTGGCTGGCCCAAAATTTGTTTTCGCTTCTATTTACTTTTAGTTGCTCCATTTGGGAGCCTTTCTTCTCTCTGTCTAATTCTTTTCTAAATCGGTACCTCTCTGTCTCTGTCTCTCTTCTGCTCTTCCCTCTTCTCTGCTAATTTTTTCTAACTCAAACTGCCTTTCTTATCTCTTTCGCTCTCTCTAACTCTCTTTGTTTTTTCTTTTTTCTTCAATTTCAGCATTTTTTATTTTGCTCCACTTACATTTGGATTTTCCACCAGAAACTGTTCCAGATCTCCTGGTGCAAACACATTTTCATCAATGTAATGTCTTGCTTTTCGCGATGGCTGGTTTTACATCTGTCAGCTCTAACTGTCTGCATATTTCTAGCAGTTCTGTCTTTTTAAAAGACTTCAAAACCTCTACAGTTGGTGATGCCAAGAAATCATCCATTGCTGTTGATCTGCCAATATATATCTAGGAAAATTCAAAAAAACAATTTCACTATTTGAAATTTTAGATTTTCAATAAATGACTCACACAATGGTCTATCCCGGACCCGAGCCCCCAATTTGTTATGGCCCCAATTTGTTATGGCGTCACGGACAGCAAGGGATGACAGACAAAATCTTTTAAGTTCAACAGATTTAATTAAACAAACACATAGAACTAATCTACACCCTACACTACTGACCAAGATTGAAAAGAAAATAAAAAATGAGATATTTAAAATTCCCTGTAATGGAGATGGGCTGCTATGGTTGTGATGTCCTGGGGACAGGAAAATGCCCAACACAGGCAAAAAATCCACAAAAGCTTAACAGGTCTTGAAAAGAGTGACAGGTCTGGTCAAATGTGTATCCTTCTTTGGGTAATTTCTCCTACTCCTACACTCTCGATTTTTCCTTATATACTTTTCCAGTCTCTCTGGAGGCATGCCCGGGACATGCCCAAACCTAGTTTTAGATAGCTTAACAAAAAAAATGTCAATACTGCCATCTAGTGGCATTTTACCACATTACACCTGAAAGAAAATCTTGATCCGATGAGATACAATATTTAGGGGAAGGCTTTTTCCCATTGCAGCATGACAATGCCCCCATGCACAAGGTCCACATGTGCTTGTCAGAAGTAGAAGAACTTGATTAACCTGTACACAGCCCTGATATCAACCCCATAAAAGACCATTGGGATCAACTGGAGAGATAAGCCCGGCCTGATTGCCCAGCATCACCTCCAGACCTCCCTAATGCTGATCTGAAGCTGTTGCAGATAGAGAAAATTGAAACTGAGGCAGCGAAAGGATGGAACCAGGATCAGCAAGGTATAGGAAAATGAAGTGATGACGCTAGAGCTACTTAGCTTCTGGTGTCGGAAGTAAAATCCTTATGGGAATTTATAATGGGGTTTGGACACTTTCTGGCATTGCTGGAACACGTATTAATTTTATGAGCCATCTCACTCCGAAATTAGCCTATGGGGCATTCAGATACAAATGATCATATCAAATTTGTTGTTTATTACCAAATTATATGCTTTTGCTCTTGTAGTCCAGTTTGTAGTCCACTTCTGTGAACTACATATCCATTGCATAAGCTGGCGAGTACCCCATGATTTGTTCCCAGCCAATGGGGTACCTCAGTTTCAGCAAACGTTCACAACGTACAACGATGGTAGCCGATCAGTGCCTCAAATTGCCATTGTCTATGTCCGTGCATCCGTTACCACATAGGGGCCACCATTAGCTAGCTACATGCCTAGAAATGAATGGATCACGATGAGTTATTTTGCCATTTAGCTAGCTAGCATTTAGCTACGCACTAAAACCACCAGCGAAAGTGAGCTATTATATCTTGTGCAATATTGATAAATGAATAGAAACAGTAAATGTTAGTTTTGATCACTGTTATTCAGCAAGCTAGGTAGAAGACATTTAAAAATTCACCGACTATAAATGGCTGTGCTAGCTAATCGCTGAATTCACTAGCTGCCTAGCTTAGTGAGCTTGGTTTAAGTCAGTAAAAATGGTGAATAGACATGTCCAAGTAGGCTGCTGAGCCGTGTCATGAAGTTGGCATTTACATTAAGCTACCTAATATGACGTTAGTCAGCTACCAAAGTCGGTAAACTAGCTCGCTGGCTAAGTTAGCCAGCTAAAAGTCAGTTTGCTTGCTCGGCTTGCCTCACATGGTGAATATTAATCGCTAAAAACAGTGAATTGCGATTATTTCAGCACTTAACTAGTGTTAGATGAGCAAGCAGACCTGAATTAGCTACGTAGCTCAGTCAGTTGGTGCGTTGACAAGCTGATTAGCTCATTTGCTAGCTAGCTAATCTAGCTTTTGCCAAACAAACGTTGGCCAAAGATGCTCGGCTATTAAAGTAAATTAGCTAGTTATAAAACTTGATATCTAGCAAGTAAGCATAACTAAGTAGAGCGTAGAGTGGCTGACTAATTCACAGTCTCACCAAGCTGCCAACAACGATATGGCAATTGGCAAGGTGCAGGTAATTTGTTCGTTTCTACCCGGGATCAGGAGGACTGCGGGGACATATAGTTTTAGACTCCAAATAGATTACCATGTTGGCTTAAAAAATTTAAATGATTTAAAGGTAACACTTTACAATAAGGGTACAACAATTAACATTAGTTAATGCAGTAATAAGCATTTACTAAAAGGTAATTAAAATTTAACTAATGCACTCGGTAATCATTTACAAATGATGTCCACATCAACTAAGGTATTAATTTATAAATTATGGTTTAATAGTTTGGTGTGCTACATAGGGGATACTTAAGGGATGTTTTCAACTTCACAAAAGGGAAACACAGAAAATTAATAAATGTTCAATTATGGTTATGTAATGCTTTATTCATTATCTAACACATCAGTTACCCTGCTAATTGAATCAAGTTAATGAACTAATGTTAATTATTGTTAATTGTTGTACCTTATTGTAAAAGTGTTACCATTTAAATTATAGTGGGACTCTGGTCAAGAAAACAACATTTTTTGTTACTCAGAAAGGCGACATAAAATTCAAAAATCGATGGAGGCCAAAATGAATAGAAATGCTTCAAAAGTGAACTGAAAAAAACATCTAGTAAAATGGAATGTGGGAAATGCATTTCCAACACCAGCGTGAATTCATCACTTAGTACTCTATTGCACTCCCTACCCTTGCACATATCATTTGTGAAACTTTTAGGAGATATATTTCAAATACTTTGTATACTTTTATCTCATAGCTGACTCACCTGTTGCAGTACCTGCAGTAAGTCCATGCCCTTTTCATAATTTAGAGAAAAACAAAGATAAGGAAAACTGTACTGTCAGGTCCACACTTCCTCACTGGGCTTCATTTATTTTAATATTTTTATGAAGTTCAACTTGTCTTTAACTGGAGTGTTTTGACTTTTAAAATAATTTCTCCTTGTGTTGTTACACTAAACAAATCGCACATGAATAAAAATAATATGATTCACTTTCCATCTCAGGAAGTAGTTTTTAGACATCCCCTTCTGATGCGTTCCACGCCACTGATTTTTTTTTTCTTTTTTCCCCAACCACCCCCCCCTCTTGGGAGGTCAACTTTATTTTTAGTTGAAGTCGTAATTTTCAAAAAAAAAGGGGAGGGTATGACAAGAAACAAAAACCCAACTTATAAACACATACAACTCTTGCTGGGGTTATATATATAAAAAAAAAATTAAACATACACGCATAATACATACATACATACATATACACATATACATACATATATATACATATCAGTCATGGTCACTGAAGGAGCAACAACTCCGAACAGCGACTGCACATAATACAGGCAATACAGGAAAACCAACAGAGTCAGGAGAAAAGCTGAGTGATAAACTTTCTCACAAACTCTGTAATAGAGCCTTTTTTTTTTTTTTTTTTTTTCTGAACTAAGAAAATGGTTAGAGCAGGAAAAAAAGCGACAAACAAAGCGACAAACCAAGCCCGCCGGATCTTACAACAATTGTGGAGACCCTCGAAAATTGAGAAATGAAATGAGGGAGAAGCTGGACCAGCTTTTGAAGGAAAAGCGGTGATCTCAAAAGAAGATTGCCAAGAAAACGCACAGATTCAATCTTTATCAAGCAAACTGGAGGGAGCTGGAGCAACAAGAGAAACGTAATGATGTAATCCTGACAGGGCTCAAAATCAAACCCAGGAGTTATGCCAGGGCAGCAGCGGGAAGGACGATGGGGCGAGGAGGACAATAAATCTGTGGAAATGCAGGTGGTGGAATTCGCGCCGGACCAAAGTATTTCTCTGGACCCCAGCAATGTGGATTCATGTTATCTGCTACGGAAAAAGAGGTGGAAGCGGAGACCGGAATGCAGCAAGGGCCGTGTTACTACGACTTACAAGCAACAAGCACAAAATCTCTCTGTTGAAGCAAGGGAAAAATCTCAAAAGGATCCAATGTTTTCATAAATGAAAACCTCACCAGGCACAATGCAACCATCGCATGGAAAGCTCGCCAACTAAAGAAAGCGGGGAAGATACACAGCACTTGGACGGCTAACTGCAGAATTTTCATCAAACCAAATGGGTCACCGGAAACTACCAGACCGGTGCTGATCAAGATGATGCGGGATTTGGAGAGTTTTGACCACTGAGGCAGGTTAAATCCCCTGACAAATCTCTATGAGCAGTTATCTGATAAACCAAGCTGTAGATCAGGAAACTGGCTTTTCAACAACAAGTCACCAAAACTCAGGAATAGACCCTAATGAAGAAATAGATCCGGACAACCATTTTTCTACAATGAAACAAGCGCATGCGGATACTTTACTTTAGGCAATTTAACAAGAACATTAAAATGGAAGGGAGTTTGTCCATTATCACTTCAATAGTAGGAGTCTATATGCAAACTTTGACCAAATAAAGAATACCTTCTGTCTTTTGCTAATCCGTTCAACATCATCGCTTTTATCGGAAACTTGGATTAAAGAAAAAAAGGGCAAGGACTTTACACGGAGGGTTACAACCGTGTGTAAGAGCAACTGAATAAAGCTGGTGGGGTGTTGGACTATTTATTGATGAGGCCATAAACTTCCAGGTACTAGAATGCAAATCAATTGTTGTGGAAAATGTAATGGAATGCCTTACAATTGAGATTCCTAGGTTGAAAGGTAAAAATACGGTTATTTGTTGTGTGTACAGAGCACCGGAATCATAAATTGAAATGTATGGGTGAATTACTTGTCAATATGAACCAGAAAAATGTTTTTTATGTGTGGGGACTTTAATATTGACTTGATAAATCCAAATAATAGCTCTATAATAGAGGAGTATATTGACACCATATATGCCATGGGTATGCAACCATTAATCACCAAAACCAAGCAGGATTACTAGACACAGTGCCACCTTGATAGATAATGTGTATACTAATGTATTAGATTCTGAAATATTTAGTGGCATTATGATAAATGATATTACTGATCATCTACCAGTTTTTTGCTATTTGTAACTGCAAATTAGATATAAGGGACCAGGCTAGATTGAAAACCCTGGAACACACAGAAATCAGAATTAAAAAAAAGCGAAAAAGGCTAAAGAAACTAGAATCAGATATGTTGAACCAGAATTGGGATCATGTATTAACAGAGAAAGATCCAAATAGAGGCCTATGAGGGCTTTTCTATGGACAGTAAACTCCTGTATGATAAACACTGTCTAGTCAAAATAACTGAACAAACTGAAGCAAAACAAAGAGAGGAAACCTTGGGTTTCAAAAAGTACTGGCAAATGCCTGTAAGAAGAAAAATATATTGTATAAACAGTTTCTGAGAGAAAAAGAACTGAGAAAGCAGAAATTAGGTACAAAAATTACAGAAACAAAATGACAAATTTACTAAGGAAACATAAAAAGAGTATTATGAAAAGCTTTTATTAGAAAATAAACATTACACCAGAAATCTCTGGAATATAATAAAGAACGTCTCTGGGAGGACACGAGGAGGGAGTACCCTGCATTCTTTAATATAAATGGCAAAAAAGGTAGAGGACAAAGGAATTGGTTGTGGAGAATTTTAACAGTTATTTTGTGAATGTTGGGCCCAGAACTAACAAAGGGTATTAAATCCTCACACCCTAAAGATGGGACTACCTTGACAAGGATGAGAAATCCAAGACACAATGACACTAACTCCTGTTACCGAATCTGAAATTAGATCAATTCTGAAAAATTGCACAGCTAAGACATCTGTTGATGTAAACCAATTAGATATGAAATTACTGAAAACACTAACTAACGCAATTGTAACTCCACTTACGCATATATGCAATCTATCCTTCTCCTGCGGGTGTTTCCAGATAAAATGAAGATAGCGAAGTTATCCATCTCTACAAAAGCGGGGATAAATATGATTTCTCAAACTATCGTCCTGTCTCGATTTTACCTCAATGCTCGAAAGGTCCTAGAAAAGCTCTTCAATGACAGATTGGACAAGTACATTGATAAACACAAACTACTGTGTGACAGCCAGTATGGGTTCAGGAAAAAGCATTCAACAGCATTAGCCCTAACAGAATTTATTGAAATGATTAAAGATTCACTAGATTCAAACTTATATTCTATAGGCATATTTATTGATCTGAAGAAAGCATTCGACACTATAAATCACGATATATTGATTGAAAAACTTTACAAATATGGATTAAGAGGACCGCATTAAAATGGATCAAAATTACTTAACAAGTAGGGGCGCAATTTGTGCAGATGGGCAATAACAAAATCAATTGCTTGGACATTACCTGTGGAATTCCTCAGGGCTCGGTCATAGGTCCCAAGTTGTTCATAATTTTACATAAATGACATTGTTAAGGTGTCCGATATCCTAAAACTAATTTTTATTACTTGAGCGACCACGACTATTTTTGCTCAGGTGTCGATCTCAAGCAATTGGCAAAAGTGGTTAATAAAGAAATGTCTAAACTTCACCGTGGTTTAATGTAAACAAATTATCATTAAATCTTACAAAGACCAAATTTATGATATTTGGGAAAAAAAGGCCTAAAGGGCGACATAGACTTAAAGGTAAATGGTACCAGCATTGAAAGGGTAAGCGAATATAAAGTCATGGGGTTATGTTAGATAATCTCTTAAGCTGGAAACCACATGTAAACTTGGTTCAAAGAAAGTTAGCTAAAAAGCGTGTCTATTCTTTGGAAAATGCAAAAATTATTAAAATACAAGTCTTAAAATAATCTATTCAGCACTCATAGCACCCACTTACACTACTGCGCTGAAGTATGGGGACACACTTATAATAATACAATAGAATCATTGTTTAAACTCCAAAAAAGGCCCTTAGAATTATTCATAGCGTTCCCTATGGAACTCATACAAACGATTTGTTTATTAAAGGCAAAGTTTCTTAAATTGCAGGATATAATAAAATTCAACTCCTTGCAAATTGTATATTTAGGATACCACAAAAGAATTGCCTAGAAATATACAATGCCTATTTCTCCAGCGTGAATGCCTTCATGACCTAGAATATAATGAACATGAACCCTTCATCGCTCCTCCATTCATTGTGCTCAGTAATACTCTCTCTCAGCAGTAATACCCCAGTCCCTCACTTTATACCCTTATATAGGCCCTTGACCGGTACAAATAGAATGTTCTGGCAGAGCAGGGGGCAAGAAGCCACTGAGTGGACAAATAAAAATTTTATTATTCACCCATTTTGCATAAAGGAAACACCACACTGACATAGTTCAGGTGTAGTGTCAATGCTAATAGAGCAACTGAAGACAAGACTTGCACGCAAACTTACATATGGCTGATGCAACAGGCTACAGGTCCCTGCCAGTAATGGAGGGGTATAATTAACCTTGAAGCTTTTCCCATCATACAGCTCCTCCTGGTGGTGGGAGGCTGTGTTATTCATCAATGTACGTCACTTTTGACATGAAGAAGACTGTTTGGTTTCCCTGAGATGAGTCACTGCTCTCATTACATTAAGGCCACTAGATAAACAGGTGCTGCTTGCTGGAAATGGAGGAGGTGTGTGATATTGAATGTGTTGGTTGAAAAGAACACAAACTTTCATTTAATTAAATACTGTTTGATCATGAACACTACAGAGGAGTTTCAGCACCTCGTACAATCCTTGATACATGGCACTGAGGGGCTCTTATTCATTAAAGAGAAATATATTTTATTTCTTGCAGCAGTTATTTTCAAAGTCGATCCAGTATGCTTGTTTTCCCACAGCCAGTTTCTTGAGTAATTTAGGTTGTTAAAAATAATTTTGTGCTTTTTTACTCCAGCATAATAAAGGTTTGACTCTGTGCCACTTGCATTGCTAGTGAACCCTTCAGATCAGTTGCAGTGTGTTTAGCTGCAGGCTAAAACTTGGTATTTACTTGCTGAACCACATGACTGCATTTCATCTGGAACAGCTATCGACATCTGTGAAGTAAGGGTCAGCTGTTTCTGTGGTTTAGAGGGTTATTTACACCTGACTCAGAATTTGATCAATATATGCTGATAATTTACCTTAATTTCAGTTACCTAATGGCCGCCCGTTCAGTTTTGATCATAGTGGATTCAGCTGTCAGTGAATAATCAAACTGCTTTAAATAACAGTGTCTCTGTGGAGGAATCACATGACACACAGGGAACAGAAAGCATTAGTGGATCTGATTAATGACACTTCCATCTGAAGAGGGAATATTTATCCTCCATGGCATCCCCAGCAACATCTGACATAATGTGATCTTAACTGAGTAAATCATCCTTCAGTAGACATTAAATGTCTAATTAAGAACAATTAACAGCTCATTAGTATGCAGAGGTTACGGAAGCAGCAGTGATCAGTATTCAGTATGGGTTACCAGGACAGAGAGGCCATTTTCTATGGTATGAACTGCAGAAGGAGCTGAGAATCTAAATTGAAATAAACTTTTCAGGAGTGGCAAACTGAGAAAAAGTAGATAGAAAATCCAGAATTAAAATCACATTTCATGGGATGTTAGCAGTCAGGCATACTTGAGGTGCTATATCTTAGCATCTTCATTAACCTTTATCCTACCAAGTGGACTCGGCACCTATATATTCGTTTGCCATTTTAAAAATATGTGATATACTGCCTCAACGTTTTATGAATTTGTCAAAATTATTGTCTTAATTAAAACACTAAAGCACCGGAAGATCAGCTTTTTGCATTGCGAAGGTATAATTAATTTGTTACTGGGGTCCAACCGGACCCCAGAGTAAAACTTATCTGTCTTTTATTTTATAATTGAATAGCACACTGAAAGTTAACTTCTTTTTGGTTGTTTCAGATTCATAATGGCCAACAGACAAAGACAAGGTAGATACACAGCAGCAGAGGCCTTAAGGCAGATTCTGAACACAAACAATGAAAATTATTTTACATTTACTTTTTTGTTTTAAGTTCTGTCAGAAAAGACAGAAGTTGTAATCCAGAATGTTTTACAGCTACATGAGTTGCAAAAATCATGTATATAATGCCAAAATTTCTTTTGTGGTGCTATAATTTGCTAAGTTTATGCTAGTTATTGCAATATTATTGCAATGTTATTGCATTTATAATACATCATTGATATTCAGCAGTAGTGGATTTTGTTCTTCAATAAAGTTATGTGTGTTTGTTGCATTGAATTTGTTCTTACTGCATTGATTTCAAGGTATTCCCTCCTGGGGTCCATACGGACCGCGCCTGGTAGTTTGTGTGTAAAATTGGCCGGTAGGATGAAGGTTAAACTAAAGTGCGCAGCACTCTGTATACTTCATAAATATCAAGGAAGATACAATCAGGCAGCTCTCTGTTGTACAGTATAACTGTCAGTTTTAATGTGTTAGAGCATTTACATCATTATTCTGTTGTAAACGTGTTGTTTAACACGATTGAGGGGCCTACTCATAATGTTCGAACCAGTTAGAAATGCAACTGAAGCCTTCTCAGAAAAGATATGAAAATATACATAATATTAAAAAGGCGGAACTATCACATTTTTATTTTTATTGAATTTTTAATTTAAGGGATCTATTATCGAATTTCTGTGTAAGAGGTGGGCTTCAACTGAGACTTTTTTAGTCGTAATACAGGAGGTGCATTTGTTGACGAAGAGATGATGGAGCCTTAGCTGGGGAACATGATTGACAGGTCCCACAGGTTGATTTTCATTTCAAAAATGACTCCAGAAGTAATAAAAAAGCAGGGTGGCACGGGGTCACAGTGGGTCGTGCAGTTAGCAGTTGTACTGCAGTAAGGTAAGGTCATGTGTTTGAATCCAGCCTGGGGCCTCTCTGAATGTGCAGCTGGACTGGTTTGCCAGGTCTTTCCATGTTTGTTCCAGTTACTCCTGTTCCCTCCCGCAGTCCACAGAAAAGCATGATAACAGTCAGTGGTTTGGATTCAGCGGCATGAAAATTCTGCTTCCTGTTCCAGAGCTCTACAGCATAACACAAATTATATTAGACTGACGCATTATCAAATTACACTCATGAAATACAAGAGGTAATGGCTTTAACACGTTGACTGCCAGCTAATGGCGGGTCAGGGCCAGCGCCAGACTTGAAAATTCGGGGGAAATTATCCATCCTTTATTGACAACAATTGGTCCTGGCTAATTCTAGATGGTTTTCCTTTATAAATCGTTTTCTAATTCAAGAATAATCAAGTGCTTCCAAATACAAAAGGCTTCTCCCGAGGAGATCTAACAGCAAATAATCCCATTTACATTTTGCAGAAAAATAATTTAAAAACATAAATTCCTGGCACCATTGTTAATTTTTTTGCAGCAAGGCATTTCATGAACTCATATGGGATTTGAAGGTGCAAAGACATGTTCAAGAACCATACACCTGAACTTTCAAGCTTGCGTTTTCTGCACCGAACAGTCCTGTAATGGACACATGTTCGCGGAAAAAAAATAGCCAGCTGTTAGACTGGAAAATGAAAACGGAGGAAACCACGATACTTGTCACCAGAATTACCTTCATTCGCGAAGAGTTCTGAAATTCGCTCTCGCTGGAAAAAAAATTACCATTGCTGAGTGCCAGTGCATTGACCTAATTATAATTAAATTTTTTGCTGCACTGTCGTATCCTATTATTTGCTGTTAGATCGCATGGTCAAAAAAGCCGTGTCTTCAATTGCCACTTGATTATTTGAATTGAGCGTTTTGGCTTATAAAGGAAAACCATCTAAATTAGCCAGGACCAATTGTTGTCAATAAAGGGATGGATAATTTTTTTAAATTTTCTGGCGCTGGCCCTGCAGGTTATCCCTGAGCTGGCAAAATCAACGTGAACCAATTGCCTTTTCATTACTTGTTTCAGAACAATATTAACCAATCTTTTTTTCTTCTAAAATAAACTAACACCACTGTTTGACATTTTTCCTGACAATAATGATTCATGTTCATATTTTGAAATTGTGATAAACCAAGGCGAGGTGTTATACACAAAGATATGATAGACCAAATTATTTAGAGTATTGGACTTTTTTTTGAAGACATGTGGTGACACATATTTTTAATCAAATTTTTCTTCCTCAAAATGAATAAGGCAGTAGTTCTTAAATAGCACATAATGTTTACAAGGCTGTAAGACCCGCCATTTGCGGAAGCTGTGACAGGATATCTGTCAGTCACTAAAATACAGTATTATCACACCACTGTTTCACAAAAAAAAAGTCCTAAACAGTGTCACTGTTCAGTCGATGAAATGGAAAATGTTGTCCCGTCATCACATTCAATGGGGAGAACAAATGTTCGCTTCGGGTTGAGGAGGAAATAGGATTTGAATTATTTGAATTGTCAGACACTTTGCTGACTGAGGGAACATTTTGCTCTGAGAAGCATGTTCTGTTTTGTAAAGCACATCTCTGGGTTTGTAAAGTCACACAGGGGCTTAACTTAAAGCCAGGATTTTTAATTTTTGTTCCAGCGTTAAAATCAAACCTTAAATCATCACTTAAGGGTCAGAAGCTCACAGCACACCATCCCCAGCTTGCCCCCAGTGCCAGGGGTGTTCGGGTTTAAGAGGTTAATTACAGCCTTTATTTTACTATTCAATTACTGTGGTGACCATAGCAGAACTCTTTTATTAGCATTTACCTGCTAGTCACTGCCAGTGGTAAAGCAGACACAGATTATAGGATTCTTATACGGCTTCTTAAAGTAAAAAACACAATATAATAGAACATTGTATTTTTTTTTACTAATGCAGTCTAAAATAACCACATATTTTCACACACTGTAATAAACATGTTCCCTTTAGCTTTGAAATTACAGCGTTCATTACTTTTCCTGATTATTTCATCTGTCTTTACTGCTCTCATTATCTATATCACTGTCTTATTGGTAAATAATCATTTTTCTCATCTTATTCTGGTTCTAACAGTGGCCTTTATCATAAAGAACAAATTAAACAGTCATAATCTACAGACTTAAATGGATGGTCATATACGTAGAAGAGTGTATTTTAGTTGTTTTATATAAACAAAAAGCAATTAGTCAGAGACAACAAACAATGCAAATATTTTAAAGACCGTTTTATCATCAATTGTTGTTCTTTACCCTCAAACAGTGAATAGTTTATATCCTCCTGAGATCTAACAGGGCAGGATCAGTGAATATAATAAATGCTCTACCTCCCAGCCCTTTGTGTTGTTTTTAACCAAACAACCTGCACTCACTCTAAGGGCTGATTAAGCGGTTATACCTCCTGGCCTCAGTCCAGAGACCAGCTCCCAAACCCGTCTGGGTGCCAGTGTAATCGGCACCCCTTCCCTCGCCTGAAGTGTTCTGCTGCTGCTCTGTGTTGCTGTAAAAGTCTTGGATCACAGCTCAGCGACTCCCGACCAGATTCAGGACTTGAGCAATTACCCCCCCTCCTCGTCTAAACTTCCCCCCTCCTCCCCTTCCCATTACCCCCCCCCCCTCACCCCGGCTGCACTGGGGTTGCGGTTCTTCAGGCTGTGACAGCCATCCTGAAAACAGCATCAACAACAAACCCTTGTTCTCTGTGCTGTCAGTCAGTTACTGTATCCCACACTATTGATAGGACAGGAATAGCTCAGTATAACAAGCCCTGCTAATATTTCTGCTGCAATTATTCTTTGACTTTGACACACCTTTTGGAGATTAATGGTACATCCAGGCCACTGTATAAAAGCTTTTAGTGAGTGTGAAAAACTGCCATTCTTCTGTAGCATTAATGCAACTCAACTCAGTGAGCTAACCTTTACATACAACTTTTATGTTTGTCCAGGGTCAATCTGTGCCTTTCATTTGCACCAATAAAGACTGAATTTGCAATAATAAGCCTTGTGTTTCCAAACAATATATTTTCTGTACGTATTGGTGCGACTCTACGTACAAAGCAGCTCCCATGTTGGCTGCGTCTCCCAAACTGGATAAATAGTTTTTCAGAACAAAAGAGGAAAAAAAAAATGAGCATATAGAAGCAGGAATAGCAATGCACAACCTCACCAATGACTTCATTCATGGCTTAAAAACAGCACAGTTAGCAAAAACATCTTATGGGTCTTCGCAATGAGTTGCAGTTACAGGCTGTCACAGCCACTTACCAGATGAGAACCATTAATCTCTCTATAGTCAAAATTTAAAATCTAAATCTCACACTTAACTAAGACTTGTATTCTTGCACTTTTATTCATTCAGTACGACCTAATTATCCATGGCTCAGGCACAATGGAGTTTTGAATCTGAGTTTTTAAATGAACTGTAAAATGGCATAAAAAAAATTAATATTCTGTATGGTCCTCCACAGTGACAAGAGGAATGGATGAACAAAATGGACATTTTCTGAATGTTTTCCATGAACAATATGTTTTCCTGTGGGATCCACGGCCTGGGGCTCTTCCAGACCTGTCATGTCCGCCTCATGGGGCTCTTGGAAAAAAACTGCCGCAGGAAAAAAAAAAAAAAATGTATAATGCAATTTGACAATGATGTAATAAAGTACAGGGCAGCACACAGCAAGAAGTACATGGGTTCAAATCCATTTTTCTCACACCGTGGTATGCATCCCGGCAAAAAAAAAAAAAAAAATTAATAAAAGTCTATTGCGTGGGCTAAGCTAGTAAAGCGCGTGTGGTGGCACTACTCAGGTATCTATAGATTATACCTGATATGAGGCATAGCGTTTATATCTATGGTGGGTGTAAGTGGTATGCATGCATTATAAGGCTCAGCTCAGCTAAGCTAAGCTGGCATGCCGCCACTGCTACTCATATTATGATTTATATTTGAAACAAGAACAAGAGGCGATATAACGCACTACCGATTCAGGGGTTGTCTGACTCTGGTTCAGATTTGTCCCAGCCTTGCAGAAACCCAAAAAAATCTACTGCTACGGGGAAAAAACCAGAGCTTCCAAATACAAAGCAAATTTTGGCGGTGGAGATTGGAAATTCCATTTTTATTTTAAAAGCTAAAAACATAAATTCCTTCCATTGTACTGTTTGCAACAAGAAGTCGTCATGTGGCCATATAGGATTTCTGCGGACGTGCAAACATGTTCATAATGAACTTCACACGTAATGCTTCAGCAATAGACTCTCAATCAAGCTTCGTTTTCTACTGAACAAAAAGACCCAATAATGGACAAAGGTATGTTCATCGTGATTATTAATATTTCTTAATCTTAATGCCTGTTGTACATCGGCATTATTGCAGGCGATGTCATAGACGGGAGATTTCACCAACAAAGAAGCAGCACTACGGTAACAAAACTTACAGTGTATTTGTAGCGATACAGTTGATTTGTGCAACACTGTCCTCCCTTCAGAACAATATTCCCATCGCTTTAGCAGATGAACTAACACCACTGTTTCCAGACATATTTCCTGACAGCAAGATCGCAAAGAACTTCTCATTCAGATGAACCAAGACGATGTGCATCATTAATGGAGCTGTTGCTCCATTCTTCCAGCGTCAGCTAATTGAACACATGATTGATCATCCATTTTCACTTGCCATCGATGGATCATCAGATTATGACATTGAAAAATGAACCCAATGACAGTCAGCATCTTTGACAAGGGTAAAGTGAGCACACAATTTCTAGACACGTGTATGTCCTCAGAGTCCACGGCAGAGGCACTGTTCCTCAAAATGGATGATGTAATGACCCGTCATCACATTCAATGGGAGAACTGTGTTGGCCTTGGTGTTGATAAAATCTTGGTGAACATGGGGTGTAGGAACTCCATCAAGACCCACGTTTTCCAGAAAAACCCAGCTACTTATGTCATGGGCTGTGGGTGTCACATTGTGCATAACACTGCTGGCAAGGCTGCCGATGCCTTCGAACAGGTAAATATTACTAGTAGGCAGCCAACTTCAGTGATAAAAAAGTCCTTGAGACCAATGAAATCACTTTGTTATCACAAAATTTCCTTATAGCAGGGTTACAAAAACAGTAAAAAAAAAAAATTAATAAAATTATAAGAATAATAATTTAAAAAAAAATCTGAGATTTGAGACCAGAGAGATTACTTCTTTATATTGACATTTTGTTATATCAGTGTTCTTTATAACGAGAGATTTTTTTTCTTTCCTTGTCTTTAAATTTTGCTTGGTTAGTTCATTTTGTGAAAGGAAAAATCACATCCATGGCCTCACATCCTCTCTATGAATATATGAATAATAAGCGTTTTATTATTATTATGAAACATTGCATGTAATTGTACTTCACAGGTGTCTGGATTCAATGTTGAGGAGATGGCCATCGACCTGTTCTACCGGTTCGACAAGAGTACCAAGCGGAAGGCAGGTCTGGCGAAATACTGCACATTCTGTGACACTGCATACCGGCAGGTAGTAAACCATGTGACCACTAGATGGCTGAGTCTTGAGACGGCTGTTTCACGTGTTCTACAGCAGTATGAGGGCCTTAAGAGCTACTTCCTGTCAGAGGGTTAGTATTTGCATGTTCTTTTACAATATTAAAGTTTCAATTACAAAAATTCTCAAAAAATTATCTGTATGATACGGACATGAAAGAGTTCAATATTTTCAATTTGATTTTTGTTGCTGTGCAGATGACCAGGCTCTGAGATTAGGAAGACTTCACGCGCTGTTTCAAGAACCAATGACTGAGGTCTTCCTCCTCTTCTACCAGTCTGTCTTGCAGACATTCCTGCACTTTAACTTGTTCCTGCAGCGGGAGGACCCTGTCATCCCAGTTATGTACGTATGCCCAGATACAGTCCTTCCTCCAGAAGCTGGCTGGTAGATTTGTGAAGGTGCAGAGCATAAGGGAGGCAAACAGAGACTTCGTGAACATGCAGTTCAAGGAGCTGGATGTGCAGCTTCCAGGTAACTCTAGACTTGTCACAGAACCCTTTTGCATTAACATTTACGTGAAACAGAAAAATCTGACACATACATTGCTATGTATCAAATGATGATTGCTTGTCATTCCATAAATGTGGGGGCCATTGATTCTTGTTTGAGTCCTTTACTCTCACATCTCGCATATTATATTCAACCCTTATTTAACCAGGGAAGTCCCATTGAGATTGAAATCTCTTTTTCAAGGGAGCCCTGGGGGTTGAGGTGGGGAGGGAGAGGTCATATGATTTATTATGTTTATTTTGCATATTTCCCAATTAAAAATAAAATTAAAACCACATTATTCAGTACATTGTCATTTGTCAAATATACTGGTGAGTTGTGACAGAGAGACATAAGTCACATTTGACCAACATTTTAACGTTTTGTATACTGTCTGCATTTTATTCTCAGACGACAACTTGTTTGTTGGGTTTGGCACAAAAAATCTGCTGAGCAAACTCCTTGATGAAGGTTCAATCTCAGACCGTCAGCAGTCCCAATTCTACCAGAGTTTCGTGCCTTCTATTCTCGTGCCTTCTCGTATGCTGTGGAGCATCTTCCCTTAGACGACAGACTTCTGAAGAATGCTGCATTCCTCAATTTCAGGCGCAGAGAGAATGCTGCCCTCTCTGAAGTGGAATGCTTCATAGATAGGTATGGCAAAGCATCTGAAGACTTCAGGCGCAAAACCCTGTAAACACCATTTATATGAAAATTGATTTAAATTTGATTTTGACAAGCTTTCAGTGTGTGTATGCCAATAATAAAATCAAGTTTTGCCAAAACCCTGTAAATTCCATAGTAAAATCCTTCAGCAACTTCAGCTGACACCTGACACCACATTTAACACCAGGTAAAAATCTTCATTTTACAACAAAAGAGGTCAGGTGGACTTACTGGGTTTTGCATCTAAACTCTTCATCTATGAAGGATATATGTAATGCTTATGTTTAGAAGTGTATCATTTAAAATTATTCAAAATACCCAAGCAGAAACAAAATTTCGTTTTATTCCTTTCACCCCCTCCTGTCCCTTTTTAAGAGGACCTCAACTCAAGTTTGGGTTCAAAATTTGGCATTTTAAATTTTGCACATACTGTATTCGTTCAAAAACTGTTCCTTATTCAGGTTTAGGCCACATCTTCAGCTCCAGTCAGCACAAGAAATGGATAAACTGGCAGGAGGATTTTCGACCTACCAACTGATGAACGATGAAGACATACCTCAAGATGTCTGGACCAAGGCAAAGGTGTCTGAAGATGGACATCATAGGACGGACATCATCTGGCAGCATCTTTCCATGCTCAAGGGTCCAGATGAAACTCTCCTCCTTCCTCGCCTTTCGAAAGTGGCAGCCCTAGTCTTGGTGATTCCCCACTCAAATGCTCAAGAGGAGCGTGGTTTTCCATGGTAAGGAAAAACAAGACAGTGTTTCGGCCCAACCTGGACCCCAAAGGCACGCTCTCCAGCATTCTGACCATCAAGTTGGCCCACGGAGCACCCGCTTATGCATTTGAACCTACCAACGACCTTCTAAAAATAGCGAAATCAGCCACCTGGACCTACAACAAAGGTCATAACTCCAAGGAATAAGTAAGAATACAAGAAAGTAAGAAATTTCTTTTCATTTTGTTTATCACATGTATGGATTTGCATTGATAAAATATTGAGTAAAAAAAAAAATAAGCAGAACAATATCATGGAACAAACATGATGGACCATTTGAAATTAGTGACTGTATTTGTTCTTTTCCAGATTTCAGGAACATTTTGGGACCCTGTAGTTTTTAAGAATAAGTTAAAATAGTCACTTTAGTATGCACCAGATCGCATGATTTTAAACTAATAAAATGCAAAAGCCCCCCCCCCCCGTTCAGTCGCTTCGCTCCCTCGCGTAAAATCTCACTCCTAGCTGGTCTCTGACCTTGGCATCTCTGCTCTTCTGTGCGATTGATTGGTGAGCTGGCCAGGGTGTGTTCCTGCCTTTTACTCATAGTCAGCTGGGATAGGTGATAGTTCACCCATGACCCTACTGAGGGAGGAGCGGTTTAGACAGTGGATGGATGGATCATTAAGTCCAGACAGAATATCAGACACAGGGATAAGATTAATAAGAAATGACAGCAAAGATGATCTCATCCAATGACTGTAATAAATAAACCCAGTTCTGAGCCTGTACCTTAGCCCAGGAGGGAGAATGTGACTGAGGTTATTCAAAACACACTCGCTGCCCTTTTCCCTTTGAAAACTGAGCATCAAATGCACAAGGCCGTGAAGACCGAGCTCATATAAGTGACCTTTGCATTAAAGTGTCAGTTATGACCTTTCTCATATTACTCAGGAAACTGAGAGCCCCCTAGTGGCCAGTGCTGCTACTGCCTATCCAAACGTGACAGGATAAAAGCACACTTTCGCTTTACAAGACTTTTGTTTGTCCCTTCCTGACTTAAGTAAGTGTGGTTGGATCTTAAACAAGGTTGTAATTGCATGCTGAACATGGGTAACTGGGGTCACGATCTTCAAAGTCAGCCGACATCCTCTTTTAACGTTAGCCCTTGGGTCCGTCCATCGAAACAGTGGTCCCAATTAAAATATGTACACTAAATAGTGGAAATAGTCAAAATAATTAGAGAAGGAATCACCTCGCCTCCACGTCCCAATCTCTGTCGTATCGTCTCATCACTGCGGGCCGTTATCTTTCCTAGTGTCTGTCATCAGAGTTTTTGAAGGGGGGTGGGGGGGCGGGGGATGTATGATTACTAATCTGACAGGATCACAGCGCCCCCTGTATGCACAGATACACTGAAGGCTGTCTACAGGTGGTGGACTGGATTAGCATTTCATGAAAGCGGAGTTCGCCCCTCGTCTTGGGGGATGGTAGGTGCAAGCCATCTGCTCCATGAGGCTGGAGTGTTTGTCGGCATAATTTCATTTTTCATTCAGAGACAAAGTGAGAGAGAGGAGTGAAGTGACAGAGAGATATGAAGTTTCATTTCAGCATTAATTTATTTTCTAAACTGCAAAACAATGGTGTCATGGTGAAGGACAGTGGGACTGGAACTGAAAGAGTTAATCCAGTCTAGACAAAGTCCATTAAAAAGAGGAGAAATTGTTGCATCAGTAATGTTTTATAAGAATGCAAATGCTCTTTCCAGCTAATGAAAAATGGATTGATTTATTTGAATGGCCTTTATGCTGGTTGAACTGACCTTGTGCTCAAATCTCTGGGCTCACTGTAAAATGCACATTTCTCATTGTTTTGGCAACTTTTATCACTCAGTGCACGATTTAATTCTAATTTCACTGGTTAGTTGCCCTGCAAGCAGTGTCCCTTAATTTGTATTAATAGAAATGACATGGCATGCATTGAATTAGATTAATGACAAAATTCTAATTATTAATGCTAATTTTATGAAAAAAAATGCACTTTTCCTGCTTTTTTCCTGTTTTATTGTGACCTGGAGTTATTTTCAGAAATTTTTTTTGACAGGATCTAATTAGTAACTGTCATTTTTGGTCAGGGAGACAAAGATTTAGAACATTATTTGCAAGCTTTTTAGAGCATGCAATTAATGCTTCCAGAGGGAACATTTCAGACTATAGCCGGTTGGTAAGAAGCAAAGTATCCGAGGGCGAGATCTTTTGCTCGAACAGTTTTTGTGTTTGTGGCTTAAGTATTTTGACATCTTGACCCCTTAGCTAGGCTCCGTATCCATGGGAACAGGACTCTGCCACAGTTAGAAGGACAATTAGTCCGGGGGCTGAGGGGGATCCTGTGTGCAATCCGATGTCCCCTCATTTTGACTCTTGAATCTGATAGTACACCCCTAGCTAAATAAAAAGAACTTGGGTTGAGGGTCTGGATCACGGGCAGGAGGGGTCAAATTCAAGATGGCATCCAAGATGACCGGCATATCATAAAATCAGCCATAACTCCTCAAGGAAAGGGGCTAGAGAAATAATTTTGGTGTCTTTACCTAGGTTTTGGGGGTCAAGGAATCCAATGAAGCCATGTTTTTGGTCATCACCATATTTGGTAGTGGTGAAATCCAATATGGCGGTGTAAAGGGGCCCGCGAGCTGTAACTTGCTTAGTGCTTGGTCTAGAGTTACAAATTTGGTGTCCTTACCTAGGTTTTCAGGGTCAAGGAATCAATTGAGCCCATTTTCAGAAATGATAGTTCATTACGTAATGGTGAAATCCAATATGGCTATCACTATCACTGTCTTGGCAAGGGCTAAGATCATCGCCGTTGGAGTTATTATCTCCGGAAAGCAGATTCAAACCACTTTGGATCTCCCTTTCAAACTTGGGCATACTTAGGCCTAAAACAGTGGTGACATCTGTAAAATAGCAAGGTAATTACTATTGCATCATCAGTCCTGTTACACAAGAACCTTGTTGAAATGTACATGAACATTCTGATATTGATGCCATTTCTTCATCAGATTTCTTATTAAAATGATATGATGAATGTCCCTTGAGAATGCCCTCAACTGTTTACAGCTAAACACAAGATCTTAACCCCTTTGCGCGAAGCCAAATCTGGCTATTTGAGGGTTACCTTATTTAAGGCTTTATAATTCAAGATTGCAGCTTCACAGACAAGAAAGGAGTGGCTGAGTCTAGACCCTTGAGGCATTCAGACTCCCATCATATTTCAGTTTATTCTCATGATTTTGGTAGAGAAAAGGGGCTGCAAACACAAATAATCTTCATGAAAATTCAACATTGAAATTGCAAATAATAATAATAATAATAATAATACTGAGAATTGAAAAACTACTGGGGCTTAAAACTATACATTTCTGGGATCATATCCTTTGACCACAAGTATAATTCATCTTTAGCATTACATTCTAGATTACCTACTTGCAATGAGCCAAATTAGACAGCTATCCAGGTGGCTCCCCAAAGTCTGAGATCCCTCAAAATGGTGCACTATCAAATCATTAAATAATCATATATTGAACACAAATAAACTTTTAAGGCATGAAATTTAAAATGAACTAATGATTTTCTGGTTGAGTTTAGCATGAATTGATCAATATCAGTGCAGTTGAACAACCGTGGCAATCATAGTATCGAAACACAGGACGATCTCAGGTACAAGATGTACCATCAGCGAAAGACGACCACCATTCTTCATCTGCCTCCTACTATTCATGCTGCAAAAGGGCACATCCTCAGAGCATTTTATGCTGCTCATGTCCAGATAAACTGTCTGAACAATGTCTCACTAGATCTTCTGCAGAACGGTTTTCAAACGGAGGAGGGTAATCACATGGCAACAAATTGCAATTGTATGAAGTGTGCTACTTCACGATGCCCTTGCAGAGAGGAGGGCTTACCCTGTTGTGCATTTTGTAAGTGTCAGTCAAATGAGCATCTTCCTTGCAAGAACCCGAATAGAGTCATTTATGAAAAGTAGATGAATTGAAATTCATCATGAAATTTACTGCACTTTAAAAAGTGGACTACATGTAGTGCGAATAGTATAACCCCAGGTGTTTCTTGGGGTATTTTTCAATATGTCTAGCGTATTTTTAAGATGAGGCTGTTGTTATCTTGTCACAAACAACATACCGGTAGCTGAAAATGCTTACTTGCAACCATCCTGTCATCTGTTGCCAAAATACAATGATTATGTATTGTTACTGACTAACAGTGGATGTCATACGCGCAGCCATATTGGATTTCACCATTAAGTAATAAACAATCACATTTCTAAAAATTGTCTCAATTGATTCCTTGACCCTGAAAACCAAGGAAAGGACACCAAAATTATTTCTCTATCCCGTTTTCTTGAGGAGTTATGGATGATTTTATGATATGGCAGTCATCTTGGATGCCATCTTGAATTTGACCCCTCCTGCCCATGATCCAGACCTTCCACCCAAGTTTTTTTACTTACCTAAGGGTGTACTATCAGGTTCAAGAGTCAAAATGAGGGGAAATCTGATTGCACACAGGACCACCCTCAGCCCCAGGACTAAATGGGTGAATGGAAGGGCTTTAGCCACAAAGAAACTCTAGTCCGTCTCGCAGAATTAAAAAGAGCCCCTGCGCAGGTTTGTCAGTGTTAGAGGGTCATGGGTTCAGATCCCATTAGGGGGAGGCTGGTGTGTTTTGTCCCTAAGAGACAGTGAGACTCAGCAGCTCTTTTGTAGCGGGATAAGCGCGTGTGAAAGCAGCTAAGGTAACACTAACTCCACTGTGAGGCAGGATTACGCCCCACAGTCCCGCCAGGCTAAGTGCCCTCTCCACACAGTGCTGCTCTTGGAAGGCCTCGGGGCGGCTGAGCTCTCCCGGGCACATGCCCAGTGCCAGCCTGGCCACCGAACAAAGCTGTTGGTCTCCATCCCCAGGCGGGGGACCCAGACACCTGCTGTGCGGGGTCCGAGAGGGCATCAGGGCATCTGGGCTGGGGGGTCAGACCACCCCCGGCGGCGTTTGGACACAGCCAGCGTCCACTTGCCTGATCGACCACAGAATCTGCGCCTTATCCCCAAGACATCAATGGGGTCAGTATCCGCGGCAGCCGTCTGAGAATCAGTCAAAGCCGCGTCTCCCTGGTGAAGGACTGGCAACATCATGAAGGATCTTGACTGTCTTTTGCAGCCCCTTTAATTTCCCTGAGCTGTGGAAGGGAGGCGTAAGGAGCCGGGATGGGTTTTGCTGACTCATGCACATTTAAACACTAGTGTGCACTTTATTTCATTTACGGCTCTTTTTAAATGGAAAACATTCCTATGAAATATGAAAAAAAAGCCTTTGGTTATAATCCACAATCCATACAACCGTGGCCTGTACAAAATCCTCATCCAAATTCTCCATTTTCTTTCAGTCAGCATGACAATCAGAGCTGTAATGGCTCCGAGGACGGCTCTTTCATGCTTGTATTTCCACACTGAGGGCTCTGATGCATTTGCAGAAATGGCTGCCCTGTTTCAGCCAGCATACTGCCATTAGGCCAAAGGCAGCCGTTCAGTTAAGACTGAATATAGAAAATGACCGCAGTTCTCAAAAAATGAGGCTATTTTTATTGTGGATGTGAGTTCATCATTGTGATGGTTCTGCCCTGCAGCCCCTCCCCCCCCTTCTGTCTTCGCCTCCACTTCAACGAGCCGCACCTGTTGCTGAGCAACACCTGTTGCTGGGCCACACCTGTTGCTCGTTGAAGTGGAGGTGAAGAGTAGAGTATTTAAGAGCTGCACGGCCAAATTGGCAGTTGCAGCTGCATTCTGGTTTTTTAGCCTCATGTGTGTTGCTGCTGCTCCCCTTTATACTTGTTTATTTTAAAAAGTATATTTATTAAATACTTTCTATTTTTCTTACCAGCCTGTGCTAGTGGGTCCCTTTTCAGCCTTTGCATGTTGCATCCGGCGGGACTAAACCATGACAATTATTTATTAAATTTTAATTGGATAAAATGTTGTACCAAAGCACAGTAAAAGTACAAATGAACTTAATCAAGCTTCAGAGCTATTGGGAAACTGACAGAAATGTAGTATTAAAGTAAGAGTTATAATTAGCATTTCTAGCTTCCAGAAACACATTTATGATATTAAGCGAGAAGCACATTTCCTCTCAGTCTCAGTAGCACTTTATTGTGGATACATCACTCATATTACTTATTTTAGTGCACTAAAGATTCCCCTTTGTTTTTAGCCATTTGAGGTGTGAGATCTCAAGTATATAATTAGAGTGTTCAATACTATACATTCTAACTGTTGATATCACAATTTCTTCTGGGATTTGAAGTGCAATGGGGTTCAAAACTATCTTAGAAATTTAAAAGTCTCTCAGAAAAAAAACCTGCCTTTTTGAAACATTGAGCATCAGAGGCCAATGAAATCTGCTCTCCCATGCTGTTCTGAGCCTGAGCCTGTGAGCAGTCGGGACACGAGCGTCCCAAACAATTTTGTGTGTAAACACAGTCAATGTGGGCAGATTCTTCTCTCTTACACAGAGCAAAACTAATTTGTGTCACTGGCAAAAAAAAAAAAAATCAATCAATAAAAATATGTAGCCATCTCCAGAAATATAAGCCATCTCAAAAATTCTTCCTGCTCAATGAGGAAATACAATTTTTCTGTACACATTTTTACATGTGTCATATATCAACACAGTGACTAAATTTTCATTTGAGTTGTGAGTGTGCGTAGATACAAATAGCACCCAGCATAAAAGCTTTGATGTATCTTCTTTTTTTAATTCTTTATTTATTTTATTTTATTTTTGCATAATATATGGGTGATATAAACTATGTGCAAATGGAAATTATTTAAGATATTTTTCTTTTTATTTTTAAAAATGCATTGTATTTTTATGAAATGTCTCTTACAGTATATGTTATGGGGGTTTAGGTTAGACAGCTGACTCAGTCCCATCACACACCTGCGCTCCCACATTACTGTTATCAACAGCATCAGGCCTCTGTGCCCTTTTACTACCAGAAACTTTGTCAGTGTGTCTCACACAGCATCCTCTCTCTGGGCTTTGAAAGCCTCTATAAATGGCCCAATTCACTTTGTGAAGCAAAGCTGCTTCCTTCAGCTCTGTAGCCTATGGAGACAGAGGCAGGCTGTGGAAAAAAGGAGGAAAACCGTATTTTACTCTGTCAAAGACATTTCAGAACTCTGTGTTGACAAGCAGGTGGTTAGAACTGTTTACAGAAGCAACTTTATAAAGCCGTTACTCACGTAATAACTCTTTGACACTCTATAAAAGCTATTCTTCAAACATTTCAAAGAAAATAGAAACTGATTTACAAAGCGCCTAAGTAGAGGCCACATGAATGTTAATTAGCACAATGCATTGTCATGTAGCAGAGGTATCAGTAACATGGAATGGGTCTGTTTAATACATCAATACATGAAGATGGAAATATTAACTTGCAAAGTAAGCTTGTGATGAACATGTTTTAAGAATATATTCATGGGATTCCTGATGAAATTCTGATTTCATCAGGCTTGAGATGTAATTATGCACCCTTGGTCTGATAATTATCAAACAATCAGCTGGAATTAAATACTGAGGGAGCCACAACACAGCCTAGAAGCTGAGAGGAAGAACAGAGAATATTGAAATGAGCTCTTTTGATATAATAGACCTCCTGTGACTATAACATGTAAACACTCACTTACCCAGCCAACGGAGGATGGGCTCCCCTAATATAGCCGGGATCATCCTGAGATTTATTCCCATCGGAGAGTTTTTAATTTTGTTTCCCCCACTACTATTGTGTTTTTCACAATTTGGAGTTTCCTTCCTCATTTCTTCACCTCATTCGCCATTTGTTATTTTGAGGCATCTGCCTAACTAGCGCTTTCTAAAGCATCTTTCTGTCAGTTCCTTTGTAAAAAGTGCTTTACAATGACATTGAACTGAACTGAATTGAATTAAAATTGAAACTTTACTGAGGCAATAATAACACAAATAATATCTGTGGCTGTGAAAAAATTTAGAGATAAACTTTGAGTTACACCAGTGACTAATTATCAGAAATCAGAGGTTTGTTTTGTTTTTATGGCCTTTATTTTAGAGCAACTATAACCATTTCACAGCAAAACTTGGGGAAAAAAATGTAATGGTTATTTTTTCTTCATTTTAAAGAAACAAATGAGCAAAGAGAGGAACTTATGAGCGCATAATAAGGCAAAAATATTCAGAGAAAATGTAGGTGTGCAGAATATGCGCAGATATTCAGAGCTGGTTAATATTCATCTGTTGCCTCAAGATAAGTGCACTGACAGCATTTGTGGTACAAATTGGACATGCCTGAAGTCTGAGTCCTTGAAAATTTCAACAAGACGGGAGGACCTGAGCATAATATTTTTTTATGTTCATGAAATGCTCCGAGAAATATTGAAATACATTTTAATAAAAGCTTCTCTTTCCTATCTTCATAGAGCCAACACCTACATGACAGTTTATTTCATAACATGACCCTGTAAACATTGCTTTCTTCCAGCCATTGTGATTAATTGCCAGGTTACGTCAGCAGAAAAGCCTGGTTGTAGCTGTGCTCTGTGTCGTCGGCCATCTTTATTCATACTGTAGCCTTTCATTTATCTCCTGCTGCTAAGTGAAGCCTCACAATTAATGTAATGGACTCTGCTATAAAGACGTTTGCCTCCCCCATTAATGTGCTGAATCGGCTTTTTTTCTCCTGCCCCTGCTGGCTACGGTTCACTACTAAGTATGAGAGAACATTTACTATATCGATTTACCTGGTTTTACGTTGGAAATGCACAACAGTGGGTATTTTTGTCATATTTTACAGGATTTTGGTTTAAAAAGAAGGGAAGAAAAACTTCTCAAAAAAATAAAAGTAAAAACAGATTCCACTCTTTAGCCTATTGTAAAACCCACAAAACAATAACCAACGGCGGAAATTGTAGGTTTGAAGGTTTATGCGTGTTCTTTTGGCTGGTATTAGCACGCGTGACCTCCTGGCTGGTGTGAATTGCAATAAAATGGATCTATTTTCTCCGTTCGAAGGACGGGGCACAAAAGCACAACGGTTACAATTAATCTGACTCCATAATAAATTTATAATAATGAATTTAGTTATACCCTCGTTAAATACCTGATTCCAAATTAGAATTAGAATTAGAATCCATAATCTAGGGAAACCTGCTTGGGTCTCGAAGTGACTACACCTCGAACTCTTAGGAGACCATCGACGTCGCCAAACATGCACTCCCGGGTTTTTAGTACTGTTACCAGATCCTAGGTTCGGCGATTAGATTAGAGGTTGGAAGTCAGCCATCACTGCAACAGCATCTTTTGGCGTGAATACAGCGAACCCAGATCTATGCACGCCCATGGGTTCCTTCAGGGAATTTTAGCAGATAACTGACTTTTCGTCCATGGGTTTCCTTAAGGCTAAAATCCCAGAACCGGCAATACATAAAACCTTTATGTAAGTAGATCATGATTGTCTCTCCAACTTAATAAAACCAATTCCCACACCAGGCTGCTGGCCAGTCATTCCTCGGTTGGGATTATACCCCTAGGTATCCGTCATAGCGCAAGCTAGAAAGAATAAAAGGATTAAGAGTCACAGAGACCACGCAAGTTTAAAGGAATAACAATAATTTATTCACCAGGTAGGCAAGAGCTTAAATCAACAGACCAAATATCAATTACCACGAATTTAGTGTTATGAATCTGCCATGCCTGTTATGTTTCTGCCATGTCTGTTCTGCTTTTTGCCATGCCCCGTTATGTTTCTGCCACGTCTGTTCTGTTTTTGCCATATTCTGTTTAGTTTTAGTTCATTGCCATGTTTTTGTTTTTACCATGCTTTGTTTTACCATGCCAGATCCACTTTTCTGTTAGATTCCGGTCCAGGTCTTTGTTCACACCCTACATTGCACTTTGTCTCCCCTGTCTGGTCTTTTGTTAAGCTGCAGCTTCTCCCCAAGTCCTGCGTGTCACATGTTTAGGTGATTTCATGGTTTCTGGGTTTCAAACATTCCTTCTAATCTCGTTTGCTTCCTTCGCCTTGCTTTTCTATTTTACTAACCCATACTAACAGTTTGTTATTTTTGTTAAGATACTAACCAAGACTAACATTGTGTATAATACTAACTTACTAACGAGCACCAGGGATTGTATAGCTGCACTTACTAATTGATTAACAAGCTCTCAGCACTTTCGCCCTGTTCTAGTCTCCGCCTCTTGCCTTCTCTTAGTCTTTGCTGCAATTCAAGCGGATCCTCCGCACCTGCTCTCTCTGTCCTGCCTCTCATTATCTGTGCACATTAGAACTCCCTAACGGAGCTGTATGTTTTGTCATAGGCTGTCTCGTGATCCCTGTCCGCGTTTTTGGCTTTTGCCAATTTCATGTGGTTAGGTTCTCCCTTGTGTTTGCTCCCCGTAATTAGTCTGATCCTCTTCACCTGATCCTAATCATAGCATGTGACTTCCCTTGTGTGTATTTAAGCAGTCTTTTCACAGCAGATCCCTGTCAGAGCGTTTCCCTAGTCTACCTGTGCTGCTCTCGCTTTCGCCTTGTATTCATAGTGTTGCTTTTCTGACTGAACCGTTCGACTTCCGATTTTTGGCTCTGATTTGGTATTGTTATCTGCATCTGTTATCGAACCCTTTTTCTGCCCGACTACGATTACTGTTTTGCTGCCCTGGTTTTTCAACTTTGGATTCTGCCCCTGGGATTGTAATTTTTGGATTGGACTTTGTACTGTTGCCTTCTGCCCTGCGGGGGTTTACCCCCTCGCTTAATAAAAGATCTTCTACTGCATTGCTGGATTCTCACGACTGGTTCCAGAACGCCACCTCACATTTAGACCAATATAAAAGTCATCCCTGGCGACAGCTACACACAGAGTTGGGTGAGTGCAAAATCAGGGACGATCCGCCATAGCTAGAGAGTCTACTCACGCACTTACCCAAAATGAGGAGAGATTGGATACGATCTTCCCAGAATGGATTGTTTCTCTTTGCTTTAAGCCAAATCACGCCTTTGATCCAGGCGGCATGGCCATAAACACCTGGAAGGGGGTCGAATCCGGTTTTGGGTTTCCACCATTGGGAGGATGTAATAAAACACTTCAGCAGAGAGAGGAGAATAGGGTGATTACCAGAGAGTATTCTGACCAAATTCTCAGGAGTTTCCAAAAGGGAATGAACCATTATTTCAATGGGAATGCAACATACTCCACTCAACTCCTTGGATTTCCCCAAGAATAGCAAGACCAAACATGATATGAAAATGTACTAATATGATGCAGTTGTCATAAAAGTCTTAAGATGAATTAATATATAGGTAAATTGGGTTATACGTCCAGAAGTGATTTCTTAGCAAAATATTGAACATATAAGCATATTATGAAATTTTCAGGGGTTTAGATTATTTTAAACAGATTAATATAGCTGGACTTTAACTTAAGAATAAGGACAGTAATATGACTCCCACAGGGGCATTGTGTCAGCCAGAGCTTTGCAACTACCCCCCCGTACAGAGTAACAGTAAGACCATTAACACCTTAGCAAGCATCTTGGGGAGGAAGTCCACAAAAGCTTTATTGCTATCTGGCATGGCTCTGGACCGAGCTTATCAGCCATTTGTCGCATACAGTCGCTGGGCTCCCCCACGCATCAGCGACTCCATCAGATCCTACAGAGGTGCCGCTCAGAACCCAACCCAAAGGCACAGATGAATTTTACTGGTTTCGGAATGGAACAATCTTCTGTAAAATGAAATATGCAGTGAATTCTTACCCGCCATTCTACACTATTGATTAAATAAGGTTTTTTTCACCTTGTGGAAAAAGACATCACTCCTCATGAGAGCACATGGTTAAACTTTTATTAGGAGTTTGAAGGGGTGACTATAAAATGTTTTTTTTTTTATCTGACACATTCATTGATCAAAAGGTGGTCAGCATGTCATGTATTTCATATCTTATAATATATGATTCTCTGCATATTTTTATCTCTCCAGCCATATTTCAATCTTGTTAAACTTTAATTTTATTTATTAATTGCATGTTGCATCTTCAGATTACAGTTTTATGGAAGTAAAAAGTATATTTGACCCCCATCATTTTCATCCGAAGCACCTACCTGTTGATGAGATGAAGCAGGGGCCGATCCCCCCACAGAGGAATAAGGGGTTAAGGGCCCCGCAGTGCTGACTGTATGCTGACAGGACAAGGCCTTTAACCACTGAGCTTCTGACACACATTCATACTCCACAACTGAAACTACAGGCTCTCCTAAAATTTCACTGTCCCCAAAGGGGAAATGAAAACACTTCCGTTTCATGAATTTATGAATTTGTTCATCAAAGTGTTAGAAATAGAGGAAGTAATTTTCTCAGAACTAATTTCAAAACTGTCTGAAGATTCACATCTGAGCCAAAGCTGCTTTATCACAGAAAATTTGAATTGTTCTGAGAAAATAGCAGCCAGGTGAGATATTTTTAGCGGCCGAATCGAATGACAAATTTATGTCTGGGGGCGATAAAAAAACAAAAACAAACTGTGGTTTCCATGGCAACACGAGTAGACCAGACTACGCTTGCTTTCTTCGGCCGCAGACGAGAGTCGATTCCTCCGAGGATATTTCATCTCCAACATTTGTAATTAAAAGAAGAGCTGTAAATGGCTGAAGTTATTCAGACGATTTGGGTGCAGGACGTGAAACATACCATCACATCTCCAGGGATTTTCATATTGGCGTTATGAAAAATAAAAGCAGAAATGGATTTACTAATATGATTATGCAGATTTATTAGCAGGCAAGACTCCTTTATGCTCGCTAGCAGTTGCACGGGATATTATGCAACAAAAGTTCCTGTGACACCAATTTTCACAAGTTGTTCAGCAGTAAAAAATGTCTGGTGTTCAAATCTGTTATGAAAGTATGAAAATAAGTCACACAAACACACCTGCTGCAGAAAAGCATGCCTTGAATGCAAAAGGTGACTTTTATGCAAGCATCACGCATTTGATGACCTAAACTTGGGTATAAAAGCACGTGTGCTGCAGGGATTCGATACGCATTGTTCCAGCTCGTGTTGAAAACTGCCACACGGGAAAACATCACGTTTTCATCCTTACTCGAAGTTTGAAGATGCCACGCCTATCTGAAAACGAACATCTCAGAGCCATTGGTATGCTTGAAGCTGGATCATCTCAACGGGGTGTCGCAAGACAATTCAACGTCCATAGAAACAGCATTTGGACTTTATGGCAGCGTTGGCAACAAAGAAATGCTGTCAGAGACCGTTCTCTATGTGGCAGGCCATCCGTTACTACCGTCAGACAGGATCGTTGGATTCAAAACCACACACCTGCGAAATCGGTTCCAACCTGAAGCAGTCACTACCAGAATCATCCCAGGACTTCGCCGAATATCGGCAGAGACTGTACCTCGTCTCCTCAGGCGTTTTAGGGATTGTCGCCAGAATATCCACTAGACATCCGATTTTTGACCCTCAATCGCAAATCTCCGTTTTTTCAAAACCCCCCCAAAGGCCAAATTTTATGGGGATTTTGCCCCTGTCCCAACTTTTTTGAGACCTGTAGCAGCCATCAAATTTGAAATGAGCTCATTTTGTGGATAAATTTGTAAAATTTTTCAGTTTCAACATTTGCTATGTTATCTCTGTTCTATTGTGAATAAAATACTGGCTGGTGTGATTTGAAAGTCATTGCCTTTTGATTTTATTCACAATTTACACTTTGTCCCAACTATTTCTGAATTGGGGTTGTAGATATTTTGATATACAGACAGATTTATAAGTAGTGCTATAAAGTGCATGTTATAAACAATGGGACAGTGATTAATTTGATTTTGAATCTTTCATCCAGGGAGTGGAAATTAAAAAATGTTAATTGCCAGCATTAATATTAGGACACTGATGGAAGCCACTTGTGATCTCATGGGAATTGCAGCCATTTTCAAACACCATCCAGATTCTAGCAGAAAACTATGAATGAGTACTTAAGTATAAACAAACAGACACATGCCGACTCAAGCTGGAAATGCTCCTCTCTTCAGCCTGCAAGCTTAACATTAATTCAGAGGGGTGGTTTGGATACCAGTGTCTCCGCTGGTTGCTCGCCATCCCCCTCCCCCGAGCTGCCGTCCACAGGAGCGCCTGTCAATCCCGTCCCCCCTGAGTCACCAGCAGAGCCGCTGCTGCCCTGAAGGTCGTTCGCTGGCGAGGAGTCACCAGGGTGCTATCAAAAGGCAAATTGATACGCCGCTACGGCCACACTCCACATATTCGAGACAATAGGGGCAGGCACACTGCTTGTTTACTTCACTTGTTTTCTCAACCATTAGAAGCGTGAAATCACAAGTATAGGATTACAGTGTTGAGGAGCCATTAATCTCTCTATAGTCAAATTTAAAATCTAAATCTCACACTTAACTTCTAAGACTTGTATTCTTGCACTTTTATTCATTCAGTACGACCTAATTATCCATGGCTGAGGCACAATAGAGTTTGAATCTGAGTTTTTAAGATGAACTGTAAATGGCATATTAGTCTACTCTAAAGACCCACTGCATTAATATTCTGTATGGTCCTCACACAGTGACAGAGAGGTAAATGGCATTTTCTATTTTCCAGAACAATATGTTTTCCTGGACAAGGTCTGTCATGTTGAATGTGCTGCTCAATAAGAACTGGAAAAAAACTGCACAGAAAAAAAAAATGTGCATAATGCAGATTTGACAATGATGTAATAAAGTACAGGGCAGCACACAGCAAGAAGGCTGTGGGTTCAAATCCGGCCTGAGGCTCTTCCAGACCTACCAAGTCTCACGCATCAGGCGTGACAGTCACGCCTCAGGGCTCTTTCTCACGCTCACATGCTCGGCAACCATTTTCTCACACCTCAGGGCCCGATCGGTAAAAAAAAAAAAAAAAAAAAAAGAATTAATAAAAAATTGCCGAGTCTATTGCATGGACGACCGCCACTGTACTACCACCGTCGGCGCGTGTGGTGGCACTACTCAGCATCTACAGTAGATTGTACTTGATGAGGCCGCAGCGCTCAAGTCGGTATCTATGGTCGGTATCGTAGTAGGCATGCATTATATTGCAGCTCAGCTCAGCTCAGCTCAGCTAAGCGCGCATGCACGCCATTGCTGCACTCATGTTAACGTTAATATTTGAAACAAAAACATGGACGATAACGCAGACGCTACCGATTCAGAGTTATTTGACTCTGACTCTGTTTCAGATTCGTCCCAGCCTTGCAAGAAACCCAAAAAATCTACTGCTTACGGGAAAAAAACTGGAGCTTTCAAATACAAAAGCAAATTTTGCAGAGATTGGACATGGAAATTCCCATTTATTGTAAAAGCGAAAAACATTCATTCCTTTCATTGTATTGTTTGCAACAGAAGCTTGTCATGTGGCCATATGGGATTTGCGGACGTGCAAAGACATGTTCGTAATGAACTTCACACACGCAATGCTTCAGCAATGAACTCTCAATCCAAGCTTGCGTTTCTGCCCCGAACAGACCCAATAATGGACAAGGTATGTTCATCGTGATTATTAATATTTCTTAATCTTAATGTCTGTTGTACATCGCGTGTGCAGACGATGTCATAGACAGGAGATTTTACCAACAAATTAGAGCACTACGATAACAAAACTTACACAGTGTATTTAACACAGTGAAATAAAACTATATCTTTTGCATCCAATCTCAATAAAGCTAAGAAACATCGTATAGACTGCCTGGAATCTGAAATTGCAGTGCTAGAGCAAGTAATGTTAAATAATATCTCTCCTGAAAACATCTGCAAGCGACAGAAATTGCTCGATGAACTTAATAGCCTGTTAAGAAGGGAAGCAGAATTTACTATTCATCGTACTAGGCAGAATTACTATTTGAACAGCGCTCGACCCAGCCGTTTACTTGCCTTTAAACTAAGGGAAAATGATCGCTTAGCAAATATGTCCGCTATAAGGACTAAAGAGTGGGACATAACATCTGACCCGATAAATATTAATAGTACTTTTCAACTATTTTACCAAAATCTGTATAAGTCAGAGGTGCTTTATGATGACAAAATTTGCTCTGAATTCCTTAAATCATTACATCTACCTAAGTTGCCCCCGGAAGCTATTTGTCCGTTAGAGGCACCCATCAATTTGGAAGAATTAAGGGTGGCCATTAAAGCAATGAACAGAGGCAGATCTCCGGGCCTGGACGGACTACCACCAGAATTATTTGATGCCTTCTGGCCTCAGCTCGGTCCTCTGTTGCTGAATATGTTTAATTTTTCTATCAATAGAGGTTCCTTCTCTACCAGCTCAAATATTGCAATCATCTCTCTTTTACTTAAGAAGGATAAGCCACCTGATGACTGCTCCTCTTACAGGCCTTTAAGTCTTCTGAATTGCGAAGTTAAGCTTTACGCTAAGGTTTTAGCTACTCGTTTAGAGCGTTACATGCCCCATTTGGTCCATCATGACCAAACTGGGTTTATTAAAACCAGACTAGTGTCTGATAATGTCCACCGTTTGCTTCATATCATAGATTCAGTCTCGGGTGCAGAAGATCAAAGTGCCATTCTCTCATTAGATGCCGAGAAGGCCTTTGACCGACTGGAATGGTGTTATTTATGGTCTGTCCTCCAACATATGGGTTTCAGTGATAGCTTTATTTCTATGATTAAGTTACTGTATGCTAACCCTTCTGCAGTCGTTATAACAGGCAGCACCTGCTCATCTAGGTTTCCAGTTTCTAGATCCTCTCGTCAGGGTTGCCCTCTATCTCCACTTTTATTTTCTCTGTCTTTGGAACCTGTTTCCCAGGCAATACGACAGTCTGAGGCTGTTGAACCAATTATTATTCACAATACGCCACATTACATTTCTCTGTATGCGGATGATATTTTGGTCTTTACAAAAAGTCCTTCTAAATCACTCCCGCATCTTTTAAAAATTTTTGAGGTCTTTAGTAGTATTTCAGGTTATAAAATAAACTGGACAAAATCAGCTTTAATGTTGTTGGGTGGATTGGGTGATCAGACACCTTTTTTTTAATATTCCAGTTGTCAATGATTTTAAATACTTAGGAGTGTCCATCCATCCCTCCCTTAATTTACTAACTGCTGATAATTACAATAAAGTTCTAAAAGATGTTGATGACGATTTGAAAAGATGGGGTATGTTCCCTACTTCTTTTCAGTCCAGACTCTCAGTCATCAAGATGAATATATTGCCGCGCATTAATTTCATCAGTTCTATGATCCCTTTAGCCCCACCGAGTGGTTACTGGAAGAAGCTGCATTCTATTATTAGTACTTTTTTATGGAAAAAAAAAAAAACCCAGAATCAAAGCTTCTACTCTGCAAAGACACAGATCATCAGGAGGTGTTAGTCTACCTAATTTTGAATGGTATTCATGGTGCTTTGTACTGCGTCCACTTATCACTTGGTTGAACTCCGAGACTTTGGTGTCATGGCGCCCCATCGAAGAACATTTAACCTATCCACATAGCCTTCCTAATCTGATATATTCCAATATACCCCATAGGACAGTAAAACGAGATTTTGGGCCAATAATTTCATATCTTTTTACTGTATGGCATAAAGTCCACCGATTTGCTAAAATCCGCAATAAATTCTTTGCTCAATCGCCTATTTTTTATAATTACTCTCTCTTAATTGAGAAGAAACCAGTTTTGTTTCCACAATGGAGCAATAGAGGTGTCTGTGTTTTCAAGGACATTATAGGGAAACAGGGTCTTCGTGAATTCCATGATTTAGAGAGGTCTTATAACTTATCAGGCACTTTTTATTTTTATCTACAGTTACGTGCAGCAATGCGTGCTCAAGGTGTTCCTTGGGGCACTGAGTTGGGAAATCACCCTCTTCATGTTATTTTTGATACTAAGGGTAAGAACAATGGTGTTGTCTCTGACCTATATAAATTTATAACTAAAGCCCCATACAAACCTCTTTCACTTAACGGACTCTGGAAGACTGATATGAATACCTCCTCGGATCTAGATTGGCACACTATTTGGTCAAATATATCCTTGTCATCCAGAAATCCTGACCATCAAATGATACATTATAAATTTATTCACAGGTCTTATTTAACTCCTCGAAGATTACAGCAAATGAAACTCAGAGATAACCCGTATTGTGATTTCTGTCCAGACAATACCATTGCTACTTTTTATCATATGGTTTGGCAGTGTCCAGAGGTCAATAGATTTTGGGGTACTGTCTCGTCCATCATGTGTAATGTCACCAAGGAAGCCATCCCTCACTCACCATGTTTGCTTCTACTTAATGACACCTCATCTTTACAGTTAACTATAAATAATAAGCGTCTCCTATTAGCTGGTCTCACAGCTGCTAAAAGAATGATAGCCTGTCGTTGGAAACCACCACATGCACTGTCGGTGAGGGAATGGCTTTTTTCTTATCGGGATATTGCGCAGCTGGAGCTTTCTATAGCACGCTTACATTATGCCAAAACATCTAATATTGACTGCTGGTTAAAGTTATTAGAGGAAATAAATGATATGTTGTAAATACTTATGCTCAAACTGTCTTTCTTAGCTATGTTTGTACGTGTTTGGTCTATGTTTTCATATACTCTGTCCAGTTCCATGTCTGGAATGTTATATAGACTACAAATTGCACATGTGTATGGTATATTATATGTACATCATTTGGTTATTTTGTATGCATACATATATTTTGTGGATATTCTATGCTACTTCTGTGGATATCATTATATGACGGAGGAAGTTGGCACTTATTCGTTATGTATACATATACTTTATGAATATTTTATGCTACTTCTGTGGATATCATTATATGACGGAGGAAGTTGGCACTTATTCGTAATGTCTGTATATACTTTATGTATATTCTATGCGACTTCTGTGGATATCATATGATGGAGGAAATTAGCATTTATTTGATACTTCTTTGTCTGAAAGATGCTTAGTTTATGTATGCAAGGGACATGAGATTCCTGGGTGGCAAGGGGAGAGGGGAAAGGGTTGAGTGGTCTGTGTGTGTTGTTGCGTGTGTGTGTGTGTGTGTTTTTTTTTTTTCTTCCTTGTTCAACTCCTTGACTTCATCATGCTAAGGGTTAGAGGGTGGGGACAGATTGGGTGGGTTGGAGGGAACAAGAAAATGTGGGGAGGAGAGGGGGAGCAGGCATCAGAACAAGTGATATTTTACTGTGCCCTTGTTACTTTCATGGATTTAAGGATGCTTTAATTACTCTGTTTTTCCTTTGTTTCCTTCAGGCAGTGAGATGCTTCCCCTCCACCATGTAAATAATGATTAAATAAATTTAAAAAAAAATTGATCACAAAAAAAAAAATCACACAGTGTATTTGTATGACGATACAGTTGATTTGTGCAACACTGTCCTCCCCTAAACTCGCGGTAAATTTTTCACCGTCGAAAAACGGTGACGCGAGTATTCTGAAAGTATTTATTGAACGTTTTGGATTGCATAGTTCGTGTGTTCAAAGCATATTTGTTGAGGTGTGAGATTATTATTTTACACTGCAGGTCACACGAGCTGAATTGAAAGTTGCCACATTACTTGTTCAGAACAATATTCCCATCGCTTTAGCAGATGAACTAACACCACTGTTTCCAGACATATTTCCTGACAGCAAGATCGCAAAGAACTTCTCATCCAGACGAACCAAGACGGTGTGCATCATTAATGGAGCTGTTGCTCCATTCTTCCAGCGTCAGCTAATTGAACACATGATTGATCATCCATTTTCACTTGCCATCGATGGATCATCAGATTATGACATTGAAAAAATGAACCCAATGACAGTCCGCATCTTTGACAAGGGTAAAGTGAGCACACAATTTCTAGACATGTGTATGTCCTCAGAGTCCACGGCAGAGGCACTGTTCCTCAAAATGGATGATGTAATGACCCATCATCACATTCAATGGGAGAACTGTGTTGGCCTTGGTGTTGATAACACCTCGGTGAACATGGGGTGTAGGAACTCCATCAAGACCCACGTTTTCCAGAAAAACCCAGCTACTTATGTCATGGGCTGTGGGTGTCACATTGTGCATAACACTGCTGGCAAGGCTGCCGATGCCTTCGAACAGGTAAATATTACTAGTAAGCAGCCAACTCCAGTAATAAAAAAGTCCTTGAGACCAGTGAAATCACTTTGTTATAACAAAATTTCCTTATAGCAGGGTTGCAAAAACAGTAAAAAAAATTAATAAAATTATAAGAATAATAATTAAAAAAAAAAAAAATCTGAGATTTGAGACCAGAGAAATTACTTCTTTGTATTGGCATTTTGTTATATCAGTGTTCTTTATAACGAGAGTCCACTGCCTATTTTTTTTCTTTCCTTGTCTTTAAATTTTGCTTGGTTAGTTCATTTTGTGAAAGGAAAAATCACATCCATGGCCTCACATCCTCTGTATGAATATACGAATAATAAGCATTTTATTATTATTATGAAACATTTCATGTAATTGTACTTCACAGGTGTCTGGATTCAATGTTGAGGAGATGGCCATCGACCTGTTCTACTGGTTCGACAAGAGTACCAAGCGGAAGGCAGGTCTGGCGAAATACTGCACATTCTGTAACACTGCATACCGGCAGGTAGTAAACCATGTGACCACCAGATGGCTGAGTCTTGAGACGGCTGTTTCACGTGTTCTACAGCAGTATGAGGGCCTTAAGAGCTACTTCCTGTCAGAGTGTTAGTATTTGCATGTTCTTTTACAATATTAAAGTTTCATTTACAAAATAGGCAAAAAATTATCTGTATGATATGGACATGAAAGAATTAAATATTTTCAATTTGATTTTTGTTGCTGTACAGATGACCAGGCTCCGAGATTTGAAAGACTTCACGCGCTGTTTCAAGAACCAATGACTGAGGTCTTCCTCCTCTTCTACCAGTCTGTCTTGCAGACATTCCTGCACTTTAACTTGTTCCTGCAGCGGGAGGACCCTGTCATCCCAGTTATGTACGTATGCCCAGATACAGTCCTTCCTCCAGAAGCTGGCTGGTAGATTTGTGAAGGTGCAGAGCATAAGGGAGGCAAACAGAGACTTCATGAACATGCAGTTCAAGGAACTGGATGTGCAGCTTCCAGGTAACTCTAGACTTGTGACAGAGCCCTTTTGCATTAACATTTATGTTAAACAGAAAAATCTGACACATACATTGCTATGTATCAAATGACGATTGCTTGTCATTCCATAAATGTGGGGGCCATTGATTCTTGTTTGAGTCCTTTACTCTCACATCTCGCATATGTTATTTAACCCTTTTTTAACCAGGGAAGTCCCGTTGAGATTGAAATCTCTTTTTTCAAGGGAGCCCTGGGGGTTGAGCTGGGGAGGGAGAGGTCATATGATTTATTATGTTTATTTTGCATATTTCCCAATTAAAAATAAAATTAAAACCACATTATTCAGTACATTGTCATTTGTCAAATATACTGGTGAGCTGTGACAGAGAGACATAAGTCACATTTGACCAACATTTTAACGTTTGATATATACTGTCTGCATTTTATTCTCAGACGACAACTTGTTTGTTGGGTTTGGCACAAAAAATCTGCTGAGCAAACTCCTTGATGAAGGTTCAATCTCAGACCGTCGGCAGTCCCAATTCTACCAGAGTGTTCGTGCCTTCTATTCTCGTGCCTTCTCGTATGCTGTGGAGCATCTTCCCTTAGACGACAGACTTCTGAAGAATGCTGCATTCGTCAATTTCAGGCGCAGAGAGAATGCTGCCCTCTCTGAAGTGGAATACTTCATATATAGGTATGGCAAAGCATCTGAAGACTTCAGGCGCAAAACCCCGTAAACGCCATTTATATGAAAATTGAGTTAAATGTGATTTTGACAAGCTTTCAGTGTGTGTATGCCAATAATAAAATCAAGTTTTACCAAAACCCTGTAAATTCCATCGTAAAATCCTTCAGCAACTTCAGCTGACACCTGACACCACATTTAACACCAGGTAAAAATCTTCATTTTACAACAAAAGAGGTCAGGTGGACTTACTGGGTTTTGCATCTGAACTCTTCATCTATGAAGGATATATGTAATGCTTATGTTTAGAAGGGTATCATTTAAAATTATTCAAAATACCCAAGCAGAAACAAAATTTCTTTTTATTCCTTTCTCCGCCTCCTGTCGCTTTTTAAGAGGACCTCAACTCAAGTTTGGGTTCAAAATTTGGCATTTTAAATTTTGCACATACTGTATTCGTTCAAAAACTGTTCCTCATTCAGGTTTAGCCAACATCTTCAGCTTCAGTCAGCACAAGAAATGGATAAACTGGCAGAAGAATTTTCAACCTACCAACTGATGAACGATGAAGACATACCTCAAGATGTCTGGACCAAGGCAAAGGTGTCTGAAGATGGACATCATAGGATGGACGTCATCTGGCAGCATCTTTCCATGCTCAAGGCTCCAGATGAAACTCTCCTCCTTCCTCGCCTTTCGAAAGTGGCAGCCCAAGTCTTGGTGATTCCCCACTCAAATGCTCAAGAGGAGCGTGTGTTTTCCATGGTAAGGAAAAACAAGACAGTGTTTCGGCCCAACCTGGACCCCAAAGGCACGCTCTCCAGCATTCTGACCATCAAGTTGGCCCATGGAGAACCCGCTTATGCATTCAAACCTACCAACGACCTTCTAAAAATAGCGAAATCAGCCACCTGGACCTACAACAAAGGTCATAGCTCCAAGGAATAAGTAAGAATATAAGAAAGTAAGAAATTTCTTTTCATTTTGTTTATCACATGTATGGATTTGCATTGATAAAATATTGAGTAAAAAATAAATAAATAAACAGAACAATATCATGGAACAAACATGATGGACCATTTGAAAATAGTGACTTTATTTGTTCTTTTCCAGATTTCAGGCACATTTTGGGACCCTGTTGTTTTTACGAGTTAAAATGGTCACTTTAGTATGCACCAGATCGCATGATTTTAAGCTAAAAAATGCAAAAGCCCCCCCCCGTTCAGTCGCTTCGGTCCCTCGCGTAAAATCTCACTCCTAGCTGGTCTCTGACCTTTGCATCTCTGCTCTTCTGTGCGATTGATTGGTGAGCTGGCCAGGGTGTGTTCCTGCCTTTTGCTCATAGTCAGCTGGGATAGGTGATAGTTCACCCATGACCCTACTGAGGGAGGAGCGGTTTAGACAGTGGATGGATGGATCATTAAGTCCAGACAGAATATCAGACACAGGGATAAGATTAATAAGAAATGACAGCAAAGATGATCTCATCCAATGACTGTAGTAAATAAACCCAGTTCTGAGTCTGTACCTTAGCCCAGGAGGGAGAATGTGACTGAGCTCATTCAAAACACACTCACTGCCCTTTTCCCTTTGAAAACTAAGTGAGCAACAAAGAAACTCTTCATGCCAGGGCACAGAGTCTGAATGGAAGCATCAAGTGCACAAGGCTGTGAAGACCGAGCTCATATAAGTGACCTTTGCATTAAAGTGTCAGTTCTGACCTTTCTCATATTACTCAGGAAACTGAGAGCCCCCTAGTGGCCAGTGCTGCTACTGCCTATCCAAACGTGACAGGATAAAAGCACACTTTCGCTTTACAAGACTTTTGTTTGTCCCTTCCTGACTTAAGTAAGTGTGGTTGGATCTTAAACAAGGTTGTAATTGCATGCTGAACATGGGTAACTGGGGTCACGATCTTCAAAGTCAGCCGACATCCTCTTTTAACGTTAGCCCTTGGGTCCGTCCATCGAAACAGTGGTCCCAATTAAAATATGTACACTTAATAGTGGAAATGGTCAAAATAATTAGAGAAGAAATCACCTCGCCACCACGTCCCAATCTCTGTCGTATCGTCTCATCACTGCGGGCCGTTATCTTTCCCAGTGTCTGTCATCAGAGTTTTGAAGGGGGGGGGGGGGCGGGGGGATGTATGATTACTGATCTAACAGGATCACAGCGCCCCCTGTATGCACAGATACACTGAAGGCTGGCTACAGGTGGTGGACTGGATTAGCATTTCGCGAGCGGAGTTGCGCCCCTCGTCTTGGGAATGGTAGGTGCAAGCCATCTGCTCCATGAGGCTGGAGTGTTTGTCGGCATAATTTCATTTTTCATTCAGAGACAAAGTGAGAGAGAGGAGTAAAGTGACAGAGAGATATGAAGTTTCATTTCAGCATTAATTTATTTTCTAAACTGCTAAACAATGGTGTCATAGTGAAGTACAGTGGGACTGGAACTGAAAGAGTTAATCCAGTCTAGACAAAGTCTATAAAAAAGAGGAAAAATTGTTGCATCAGTAATATTTTATAAGAATGCAAATGCTCTTTCCAGCTAATGAAAAATGGATTGATTTATTTGCATGGCCTTTATGCTGGTTGAACTGACCTTGTGCTCAAATCTCTGGGCTCAAAGTAAAATGCACATTTCTCATTGTTTTGGCAACTTTTATCATTCAGTGCACGATTTAATTCTAATTTCACTGGTTAGTTGCCTTGCAAGCAGTGTCCCTTTATTTGTATGAATAGAAATGACATGGCATGCATTGAATTAGATTAATGACAAAATTCTAATTATGTATGCTAATTTTATGAAAAAAAAATGCACTTTTCCTGCTTTTTTCCTGTTTTATTGTGACCTGGAGTTATTTTTAGAAATTGCATTTGACAGGATCTAATTAGTAACTGTCATTTCTGGCCAGGGACACAAAGATTTAGAACATTATTTGCAAGCTTTTTAGAGCATGCAATTAATGCTTCCAGAGGGAACGTTTCAGACTATAGCCGGTTGGTAAGAAGCAAAGTATCCGAGGGCGAGATCTTTTACTCGAACAGTTTTTGTGTTTGTGGCTTAAGTATTTTGACATCTTGACCCCTTAGCTAGGCTCCGTATCCATGGGAACAGGACTCAGTTAGAAGGACAATTAGTCCGGGGGCTGAGGAGGATCCTGTGTGCAATCCGATGTCCCCTCAATTTTGACTCTTGAACCTGATAGTACACCCCTAGCTAAATAAAAAAAACTTGGGTTGAGGGTCTGGATCACGGGCAGGAGGGGTCAAATTCAAGATGGCATCCAAGATGACCGCCATATCATAAAATCAGCCATAACTCCTCAAGGAAAGGGGCTAGAGAAATAATTTTGGTGTCTTTACCTAGGTTTTGTGGGTCAAGGAATCAAATGAAGCCATGTTTTTGGTCATCACCATATTTGGTAGTGGTGAAATCCAATATGGCGGTGTAAAGGCACCCGCGAGCTGTAACTTGCTTAGTACTTGGTCTAGAGTTACAAATTTGGTGTCCTTACCTAGGTTTTCAGGGTCAAGGAATCAATTGAGCCCATTTTCAGAAATGATAGTTCATTACGTAATGGTGAAATCCAATATGGCTATCACTATCACTGTCTTGGCAAGGGCTAAGATCATGGCCATTGGAGTTATTATCTCCGGAAAGCAGATTCAAACCAATTTGGATCTCCCTTTCAAACTGGGGCATACTTAGGCCTAAAACAGTGGTGACATCTGTAAAATAGCAAGGTAATTACTATTGCATCATCAGTCCTGTTACACAAGAACCTTGTTGAAATGTACATGAACATTCTGATATTGATGCCATTTCTTCATCAGATTTCTGATTAAAATGATATGATGAATGTCCCTTGAGAATGCCCTCAACTGTTTACAGCTAAAAACAAGATCTTAACCCCTTTGCGCAGAAGCCAAATCTGGCTATTTGGGGGTTACCTTATTTAAGGCTTTATAATTCAAGATTGCAGCTTCACAGACAGGAAAGGAGTGGCTGAACTGAGTCTAGGCCCTTGAAGCATTTAGACTCCCATCATATTTCTGTTTATTTTCATGATTTTGGTAGAGAAAAGGGGCTGCAAACACAAATAATCTTCATGAAAATTCAACATTGAAATTGCAAAAAATAATAATAATAATAATAATACTGAGAATTGAAAAACTACTGGGGCTTAAAACTATACATTTCTGGGATCATATCCTTTGACCACAAGTATAATTCATCTTTAGCATTACATTCTAGATTACCTACTTGCTATGAGCCAAATTAGACAGCTATCCAGGTGGCTCCCCAAAGTCTGAGATCCCTCAAAATGGTGCACTGTCAAATCATTAAATAATCATATATTTAACACAAATAAACTTTTAAGGCATGAAATTTAAAATGAACAAATGATTTTCTGGTTGAGTTTAGCATGAATTGATCAATATCAGTGCAGTTGAACAACCGTGGCAATCATAGTATCGAAACACTGGACGATCTCAGGTACAAGATGTACCATCAGCGAAAGACGACCACCATTCTTGATCTGCCTCCTACTAGTCATGCTGCAAAAGGGCACATCCTTGGAGCATTTTATGCTGCTCATGTCCAGATAAACTGTCTGAACAATGTCTCACTAGATCTTCTGCAGAACGGTTTTCAAATGGAGGAGGGTAATCACATGGCAACAAATTGCAATTGTATGAAGTGTGCTACTTCACAATGCCCTTGCAGAGAGGAGGGCTTACCCTGTTGTGCATTTTGTAAGTGTCAGTCAAATGAGCATCTTCCTTGCAAGAACCTGAATGGAGTCATTTATGAAAAGTAGATGAATTGAAATTCATCATGAAATTTACTGCACTTTAACACGTTGACTGCCAACTACGAGATAACTCGTAATGGCGGGTCCGGGCCAGTGCTAGACTTGAAAATTCGGAGGAAATTATCCATCCCTTTATTGACTACAATTAGTCCTGGCTAATTCTTGATGGTTTTCCTTTATAAACACGTTTTCCAATTCAAGAATAATCAAGTGGCAATTGAAGACACGGCTTCTCTCCCCCATGCGATCTAACAGCAAATAATGGGCTACATTCAGTAGAGAAAATAATTTAATTATAATTAGGTCTATGCACAGGCACTGCAGCGTTATTTTTTTTTTTTTTTCCAGCGAGGCGCATTTTTTCATTTGCGAATGAAGGTAATTCTGGTGGCATTGCAGTGGTTTCCTCCGTTTACATTTTCCAGTCTGACAGCTGTCTATTTTTACAGCAAGTTGCGTGACCGTGCTGCAAAAACAGGTGTAGGTACTTGCCGAAATTACCTTCATTCGCAAATGAGTTCTGAAATGCCGCTCTCGCTGGAAAAAAAAAAAAAACGTTGCTGAGTGCCTGTTTGACTAATTGTAGTCAATAAAAGGATGGATAATTTCCTCCGAATTTTCAAGTCTAGTGCTGGCCCGGACCCGCCATTACGAGTTATCTCGTAGTTGGCAGTCAACGTGTTAAAAAGTGGACTACATGTTGTGCGAATAGTATTACCCCAGGTGTTTCTTGGGGTATTTTTCAATATTTCTAGAGTATTTTTAAGATGAGGCTGTTGTTATCTTGTCACAAACAACATACCGGTAGCTGAAAATGCTTATTTGCAACCATCCTGTCATCTGTTGCCAAAATACAATGATTATGTATTGTTACTGACTAACAGTGGATGTCATATGTGCAGCCATATTGGATTTCACCATTAAGTTATAAACAATCGCATTTCTGAAAATTGTCTCAGTTGATTCCTTGACCCTGAAAACCAAGGAAAGGACACCAAAATTATTTCTCTATCCCCTTTTCTTGAGGAGTTATGGATGATTTTATGATATTGCGGTCATCTTGGATGCCATCTTGAATTTGACCCCTCCTGCCCATGATCCAGACCTTCCACCCAAGTTTTTTTACTTACCTAAGGGTGTACTATCAGGTTCAAGAGTCAAAATGAGGGGAAATCTAATTGCACACAGGACCCCCCTCAGCCCCAGGACTAAATGGGTGAATGGAAGGGCTTTAGCCACAAAGAAACTCTAGTCCGTCTCGCAGAATTAAAAAGAGCCCCTGCGCGGGTTTGTCAGTGTTAGAGGGTCATGGGTTCAGATCCCATTAGGGGGAAGCTGGTGTGTTTTGTCCCTGAGAGACAGTGAGACTCAGCAGCTCTTTTGTAGCTGATTAAGCGCGTGTGAGAGCAGCTGAGGTAACACTAACTCCACTGTGAGGCAGGGTTGTGCCCCACAGTCGCGCCAGGCTAAGTGCCCTCTCCACACAGTGCTGCTCTTGGAAGGCCTCGGGGCAGCTGAGCTCTCCTGGGCACATGCCCAGTGCCAGCCTGGCCACCGAACAAAGCTGGTGGTCTCCATCCCCCGGGCTGGACCCAGACACCTGCTGTGCGGGGGAGACTCGAGAGGGCATCTGGGCTGGCACAGGGTCCACACCACCCCCGGCGGTGTTTGGCACAGCCCGCGTCCACTCGCCTGATCGACCACAGAATCTGCGCCTTATCCCGCACATCAATGGGGTCAGTGTCCGCAGCCGTCCAGCTCTGAGAATCAGTCAAAGCCGCGTCTCCCTGGTGAAGGACTGGCAACATCATGAAGGATCTTGACTGTCTTTTGCAGCCCCTTTAATTTCCCTGAGCTGTGGAAGGGAGGCGTAAGGAGCCGGGATGGGTTTTGCTGACTCATGCACATTTAAACACTTGTGTGCACTTTATTTCATTTACGGCTTTTTTTAAATGGAAAACATTCCTATGAAATATGAAAAAAAAGCCTTTGGTTATAATCCACAATCCATACACCCGTGGCCTGTACAAAATCCTCATCCAAATTCTCAATTTTCTTGCAGCCAGCATGACAATCAGAGCCGTAATGGCTCCGAGGACGGCTCTTTCATGCTTGTATTTCCACACTGAGAGCACTGATGCATTTGCAGAAATGGCTGCCCTGTTTCAGCCAGCATACTGCCATTAGGCCAAAGGCTGCCATTCAATTAAGATTGAATATAGAAAATAACTACAGTTCTCAAAAAATGAGGCTATTTTTATTGTGGATGTGAGTTCATTATTGTGATGGTTCTGCCCTGCAGCCCCTCCCCCTCCTGCTGTCTTCGCCTCCACTTCAACGAGCCGCACCTGTTGCTGAGCAACACCTGTTGCTGGGCCACACCTGTTGCTCGTTGAAGTGGAGGTGAAGAGTAGAGTATTTAAGAGCTGCATGGCCAAATTGGCAGTTGCAGCTGCATTCTGGTTTTTTAGCCTCATGTGTGTTGCTGCTGCTCCCCTTTATACTTGTTTATTTTAAAAAGTATATTTATTAAATACTTTCTATTTTTCTTACCAGCCTGTGCTAGTGGGTCCCTTTTCAGCCTTTGCATGTTGCATCCGGCGGGACTAAACCATGACAATTATTTATTAAATTTTAATTGGATAAAATGTTGTGCCAAAGCACGGTGAAAGAACAAATGAACTTAATCAAGCTTCAGAGCTATTGGGAAACTGACAGAAATGTAGTATTAAAGTAAGAGTTATAATTAGCATTTCTAGCTTCCAGAAACACATTTATGATATTAAGTGCGAAGCACATTTCCTCTCAGTCTCAGTAGCACTTTATTGTGGATACATCACTCATATTACTTATTTTAGTGCACTAAAGATTCCCCTTTGTTTTTTGCCATTTGAGGTGTGAGATCTCAAGTATATAATTAGAGTGTTCAATACTATACATTCTAACTGTTGATATCACAATTTCTTCTGGGATTTGAAGTGCAATGGGGTTCAAAACTATCTTAGAAATTTAAAAGTCTCTCAGAAAAAAAAAAAAAACCTGCCTTTTTGAAACATTGAGCATCAGAGGCCAATGAAATCTGCTCTCCCATGCTGTTCTGAGCCTGAGCCTGAGCCTGTGAGCAGTCGGGACACGAGCGTCCCAAACAATTTTGTGTGTAAACACAGTCAATGCGGGCAGATTCTTCTCTCTAACACAGAGCAAAACTAATTTGTGTCACTGGCAAAAATAAATAAATAAATCAAAATCAATCAATCAAAAAATATGTAGCCATCTCCAGAAATATATAGCCATCTCAAAAATTCTTCCTGCTCAATGAGGAAATACAATTTTTCTGTACACATTTTTAAATGTGTCATATATCAACACAGTGACTAAATTTTCATTTGAGTTGTGAGTGTGCGTAGATTCAAATATCACCCAGCATAAAAGCTTTGATGTATCTTCATTTTTTAATTCTTTATTTATTTTATTTTATTTTTGCATAATATATGGGTGATAAAAACTATGTGCAAATGGAAATTTTTAAAGATATTTTTCTTTTTATTTTTAAAAATGCATTGTATTTTTATGAAATGTATCCTACAGTATATGTTATAGGGGGTTTAGGTTAGACAGCTGACTCAGTCCCATCACACACCTCTGCTCCCACATCACTGTTATCAACAGCATCAGGCCTCTGTGCCCTTTTACTACCAGAAACTTTGTCAGTGTGTCTCACACAGCATCCTCTCTCTGGGCTTTCAAAGCCTCTATAAATGGCCCAATTCACTTTGTGAAGCAAAGCTGCTTCCTTCAGCTCTGTAGCTTATGGAGACAGTCAGGCTGTGGAGAAAAGGAGAAAAACGGTATTTTACTCTGTCAAAGGTATTTCACGACTCTGTGTTGACAAGCAGGTGGTTAGAACTGTTTACAGAAGCAACTTTATAAAGCAGTTACTCACGTAATAACTCTTTGACACTCTATAAAAGCTATTCTTCAAACATTTCAAAGAAAATAGTGTTATGGGCCCAATTTGTTATGGCGTCACGGACAGCAAGGGATGACAGACAAAATTCTTCAACTTCAACAGATTTAATTAAACAAACACTTAGAACTAATTTACACTCTACCCTACTGACCAAGATTGAAATCAAATAAAAAAAAATATTTACAGTCCCTTGGTAATTGAGATGGGCTGCTATGTTGCGATGTCCTGGGACAGGAAAATGCTCCAACACAGGCAAAAATCCACAAAAAGCTTCACAGGTCTTGAAAAGAGTGACAGGTCTGGTCAAATGTATCCTTCCACAATTTCTCCTTGCAATTTCTCCTACTCCTCTTCCACTCTCTCAATTTTTCTCCTTATATACTCTTGTCCAGCCCCCTCTGAGGCATGCCCAAGACATGCCCAACCTAGCTCCAGACTGGGCTTAACAAAAAAATTGTCAATACTGCCATCTAGTGGCTTTTTTTTTCCCATTACAATAGAAACTGATTTACAAAGCGCATAAGTAGAGGCTATATGAATGCTAATTAGCACAATGCATTGTCATGAAGCAGAGGTATCAGCAACATGGAATGGGTCTGTTTAATACATCATTACATGAAGATGGAAATATTAACTTGTTTTAAGAATATATTTATGGGATTCCTGATGAAATTCTGATTTCATCAGGCTTGAGATGTAATTATGCACCCTTGGTCTGATAATTATCAAACAATCAGCTGGAATTAAATACTGAGGGAGCCACAACACAGCCTAGAAGCTGAAAGGAAGAGCAGAGAATATTGAAATGAGCTCTTTTGATATAATAGACTTCCTGTGACTATAATATGTAAACACTCACTTACCCAGCCAACGGAGGATGGGCTCCCCTAATATAGCCGGGATCATCCTGAGATTTATTCCCATCGGAGAGTTTTTAATTTTTTTTTTTCCCCACTACTATTGTGTTTTTCACAATTTGGAGTTTCCTTCCTCATTTTTTCACCTCATTCGCTATTTGTTAATTTGAGGCATCTGCATAACTGCCACTCTCTAAAGCATCTTTGTGTCAGTTCTTCTGTAAAAAGTGCTTTACAATGACATTGAATTGAACTGAATTGAATTAAAATTGAAACTTTACTGAGGCAATAACACAATATCTGTGGCTGTGAAAAAATTTAGAGATAAACTTTGAGTTACACCAGTGACTAATTATCAGAAAACAGAGGTTTGTTTTGTTTTTATGGCCTTTATTTTCGAGCAACTATAACCATTTCACAGCAAAACTTGGGGAAAAAATTTAATGGTTATTTTTTGCTTCATTTTAGAGAAACGAATCATGAAAGAGAGGAACTTATGAGCGCATTATAAGGCAAAAATATTCAGAGAAAATGTAGATGTGCAGAATATGCGCAGATACTCAGAGCTGGTTAATATTCATCTGTTTCTTCAAGATAAGTGCACTCACAGCATTTGTGGTACAAATTGGACATGCCTGAAGTCTGAGTCCTTGAATATTTCAACAAGACGGGAGGACCTGAGCATAATATTTTTTATGTTCATGAAATGCTCCGAGAAATATTGAAATACATTTTAATAAAAGCTTCTCTTTCCCATCTTCATAGAGCCAACACCCACATGACAGTTTATTTCAGAACATGGCCCCGTAAACATTTCTTTCTTCCAGCCATTGTGATTAATTGCCAGGTCACGCCAGCAGAAAAGCCTGGTTGTAGCTGTGCTCTGTGTCGTCGGCCATCTTTATTCATACTGTAGCCTTTCATTTATCTCCTGCTGCCAAGCGGAGCCTCACAATTAATGTAATGGACTCTGCTTTAAAGACGTTTGCCTCCCCTATTAATGTGCTGAATCGGCTTTTTTTCTCCTTGTGACAGTGCGTTCAGGAACCACACGCAAGAGATGGAAATCCAAAAAATGTATGCCTTTAATGAGATCCGGGTCAATGCCAAAAAACACAAGAATTGCCAAGCCACAAAACGAAATCCAAAAACAGAGTCGACTAGACAGGCAGGGGTCAGTACCAGAAACAGATGAGCAAAGGTACATAGACGGTAGGCAAAAAGTCGTAGTCGATGAACAAATCAGGGGGTCATACACAGGGCAGCCAAACACAGGAATCGTGGTCATACAAAAATAGGTCGAAATCCAGGAAGTCAAAACAAGACAAAGTCAAAACAGCAGTGAGGACTCTTAAATAGACGGGAGGGAAGTTACATGCTATGCAGGGAACAGGTGAGCTGGATCAGACTAATTACAATGGGAGGAACACATGAGGGAAATCCTAACCACGAAAATTGGCGAAAGCCAAGACACGGACGGGAATCACGCAAACAGCCGATGACATTTAAACAGCTCCGGTCAAGGAGTTCTAAGTGCACAGATAATGAGAGCAGGAAAGTAATTAGGCACGTGCGAGAGATCCCACAGAAACGCAGTGGGAGACAGGTAAAGCTGAGCAAGAGGCGGAGACATGAACAGGGCGATTGCTGAGAGGGAATTAGTATAAATTAGTAGCGGTGCAACTTTACAGATTTAACTAGAGTGCTCGTTTGTAAGTTATTAATCTATATACATGGATTAGTTGGGTTAGTAGACTATGATACAAAATACAAATGTTAGTCTTGTTAGTAATCAGAACAGTAAGGCGAAGGAAGTAAACGAGGATTGAAGGAATATTATTAAACACCAGAAATCATTGAAATCACCCGAAGCATGTGAGCACACAGACCGGGAAGATGGACTGAACCAACTAGATCACAAGACAGGGGAGACAAGTGCAATGGAACTGAAGAATGGACTGAACTAAAACCAGAGAATAACAATAACCAAAAGGAATAAATAAAAGACAAAATCATAAACCATGAACTTGAACATAAACATGAACCAAAACCATAACCATGACACTCCTGCCCCTGCTGGCTACGGTTCACTGCTAAGTATGAGAGAACATTTACTATATTGATTTACCTGGTTTTACACTGGAAATGCACAACAGTGGGTATTTTTGTCATATCTTACAGGATTCTGGTTTAAAAAGAAGGGAAGAAAAACTTCTCAAAAAAATAAAAATAAAAACAGATTCCACTCTTTAGCCTATTGATGAAATAAGGTTTTTTTCACCTCGTGGAAAAAGACATCACTCCTCATGAGAGCACATGGTTAAACTTTTATTAGGAGCTTGAAGGGGTGACTCTAAAAGAATGTTTTTTATCTGACACATTCATTGATCAAAAGGTGGTCGGCATGTCACGTATTTCATATCTTATAATATATATGATTCTCTGCATATTTTTATCTCTCCAGCCATATTTCAATCTTGTTAAACTTTAATTTTATTTATTATTAATTACATGTTGCATCTTCAGATTACAGTTCTATGGAAGTAAAAAGTATATTTGATCCCCATCATTTTCATCCGTAGCACCTACCTGTTGATGAGATGAAGCAGGGGCCGATCCCCCCACAGAGGAATATGGGGTTAAGGGCCCCGCAGTGCTGACTGTATGCTGACAGGACAAGGCCTTTAACCACTGAGCTTCTGACACACATTCATACTCCACAACTGAAACTACAGGCTCTCCTAAAATTTCACTGTCCCCAAAGGGGAGATGAAAACACTTCTGTTTCATGAATTTATGAATTTGTACATCAAAGTGTTAGAAATAGAGGAAGTCATTTTCTCAGAACTCATTTCAAAACTGTCTGAAGATTCACATCTGAGCCAAAACTGCTTTATCACAGAAAATTTGAATTGTTCTGAGAAAATAGCAGCCAGGTGAGATATTTTTAGCGGCCGAATCGAATGACAAATTTATGTCTGGGGGCGATAAAAAAACAAAAACAAACTGTGGTTTCCATGGCAACACGAGTAGACCAGACTACGCTTGCTTTCTTCGGCGCAGACGAGAGTCGATTCTTCCGAGGATATTTCATCTCCAACATTTGTAATTAAAAGAAGAGCTGTAAATGGCTGAAGTTATTCAGACGATTTCGGTGCAGGACGTGAATCATACCATCACATCTCCAGGGGTTTTCATATTGGCGTTATGAAAAATAAAAGCAGAAATGAATTCACTGATATGATTATGCAGATTTATTAGCAGGCAAGACTCCTTTATGCTCGCTAGCAGTTGCACGGGATATTATGCAACAAAAGTTCCTGTGACACCAATTTTCACAAGTTGTTCAGCAGAAAAAAATGTCTGGTGTTCAAATCTGTTATGAAAGTATGAAAATAAGTCACACAAACACACCTGCTGCAGAAAAGCATGCCTTGAATGCAAAAGGTGACTTTTATGCAAACATCATGCATTTGATGACCTAAACTTGGATATAAAAGCACGTGTGCTGCAGGGATTTGATACGCATTGTTCCTGCTAGTGTTGACAACTGCCACACGGGAAAACAACCCGTTTCCATCCTTACTCGAAGTTTGAAGATGCCACGCCTATCTGAAAATGAACATCTCAGAGCCATTGGTATGCTTGAAGCTGGATCATCTCAATGGGATGTCGCAAGACAATTCAACGTCCATAGAAACAGCATTTGGACTTTATGGCAGCGTTGGCAACAAACAAATGCTGTCAGAGACCGTTCTCAATGTGGCAGGCCATCCGTTACTACCGTCAGACAGGATCGTTGGATTCAAACCACACACCTGCGAAATCGGTTCCAACCTGAAACAGTCACTACCAGAATCATCCCAGGACTTCGGCGAATATCGGCAGAGACTGTACCTCGTCTCCTCAGACGTTTCGGGATTGTCGCCAGAATATCCACTCGACATCCGATTTTGACCCTCAATCACTGACGATGACGTCTACAGTGGTGCAGGCAGTGTATACGTTGGACAGCAATTCAGTGGAGACAGTTGCTGTTCACTGACGAGTCTCGTATCAACCTCAGCCTCAATGATGGATGCAGACGTGTTTACCGACGTCAAAGTGAACGTTATGCTGAACACTGTGTCATGGAGCAAGACCGTTTCGGAGGTGGCAGTGTTATGGTATGGGGTGGGATCACAGCTAGCCAGAGAACCCGTTTGTTACTGGTTGATGGCAACCTCACTGGTTAGCGTTACCGTGACGGATCATCCATCCCGTTGTTTTGCTGTTTTTGCGTCGACATGGCCCTGGCGTTCTCTTTCAACAAGAGAACGCCTGACCGCATGTGGCTTGAGTTGTGCAACAAACACTTCAACAAAACAACATGAATGTGACCCCTTGCCCTGCTCGCTCTCCAGATCTCTCTCCAATCGAGCGCATGTGGGATGAGATGGAACGACGTCTCCGAAGTTTAGCACGTGCCCCAGAGACACTCCAGGAACTTAGTGACAGGCTTGTACAGATATGGAATGGTATTCCACAGGACTTTGTGAGACGTCTGATTCATTCCATGTGAATAAGATGTGTTGCTTGCATCAAAGCCAGAGGAGGACACACGCGTTACTGATGTGGGAATTGTAATTTATGCTTGTCCATGTTTCCCAGGTCATGACATCATAACTGTAACCGATATGGCTTATTTAACCTGTGAACTTGTTACAAGAGTCTGTTTTCTATTGGAACCACAAATTATTTTTAGATTTAGGGATGTACCTTATTTTTGATTCAATTTTATATAGCGTCACAGGAACATTTGTTGCTGAGTATATATTAGGCTTAAAGTTTAGATTTACACTGAAATGAACAGGACCTGATGACAATCTTTTTTTTTCAGAAAGTGGCCTTTTCTCCTGAAATATCTGGAGAGCAGAGGTGGAAAGTCCACAGGCCAGAGAACACGAGTCCGACCAGCTGTTTCATCCTCCCACAAACTCAGCCAGCTGATTTCAGTAGTTAGTTCTGCCTCCTGACTAGGGATTAATATTTTTCCCGAAAATGAGACATTTTCTATCCCAGGAAAAGAAGCACATTTTCTTAGGGAATCCCGGGAAATTAACTTGTTTTTAAGGTATAATTTTGGCTACCGTTATATAAAATTGGTCATAGTTCAGGAAACACCATACTTAACAAAGAGACACGTGGGTCCCAAACATAACTGATTTAATGTATTATCTGGTGGTATATATAATTATAGAGGCACAAAAATGTGATTTCAACATTAATCAATATTATAACAATATAAACTGCGATAGCCGCATGCAGCTTGACGTTCGCTGCAGATGAGAGGGAGAAAACGCCTGTGATCTGTCGCTGTCTGACTGAACAGCCTCATGGAAATTTTATTTTACAATTCTTCATATTATAAACGAACGAAATTCGTTAAGGCAAGTAGTTTGGTGCTTTCATGGTCATGGTTTTGAGCTCAGATAGATTCCATAACCTGCTCGCATTCATTCGCTGTGGGTGGCCGGCACGGTGTGTGCTGCGGTGTCAAGACTGCCGGCTAAATAAAGTCAGCGATCACTCAAAAGTTAATAGGCAAAGTTATAAAACGCATCCACTCACTGGGTGGGAGGTTTCAGATGGATTCAGGAGATTTTTCTTTATTCAATGAGAGCCCCATTTCACTAAAGCCCGCTGCATCTCTGTCTGAAGTGTTTTGCATAAAGTATGAATCCAGTGTTCTTGTAGTGTTGAGCTTTCACTTGGAGTTTTGTCTGAGACTTTAAATGTTGCAGTGAGCCGACTGTTGAGCCTCAGTCTTGCGCATTTGATCCCTCCCTCAGACAGCGCAGCGCGTCCTCATTATTTAATATTTTGAAGTAGGCTATTATGAAGTTTTGCCACTCACAGCTGATGTCAAAAATCGTGTTGTGTTAGTCTAATTCAGATTATAGAGCCACAAGTTACTTAACTAACTGCGTTAACGGTCAGAAGTGTTTGAATTCAGGGCGTTTTGTGATTGTTAATCAATTAATTAAGGCCGATGTTATTCGCACTCATGTGTGGCCAATGCTTGGCCTCACTTACTCGCTGCGCCAGTTTATGACCATTCCAGTTTTTAGAACGTACCGCTTAAAACAGCCTAAGTTTGGCCAAGAAAAAATTTTTTCCTTTGGACACACTTAAAATAAGTGTGGGCATTGGAGCAATGTGCATCTTAGCCAGACTTAAGTGTGTCTAACGCGAATTTCGATCCATTTTTGTGCTTGGACGCACTTAAATAAGTTCGATTAATTTAAATCTCTTTCCCTGCACGCATGCACACACACAGCTGTTGAATATGTTTTAAGAAAGTAAAATTGGCCTACATATTTTCGAAATATATTCCATTATCTTATAAATATTTTCAAAATGTTTTTTCCCGGTTTCCCGTTTTTCTATTTCCCGGGAAACGGGAAATGGTTTGGAGGTCAAATCCCGGGAATCCCGTTTCCCGGGATTAAACCCTACTCCTGACCGAAGTGCTGTTCTTGTTAGAAAATCCAGTTAATTGGAACAGAATAGCAGGGAGTACTTTTGTGTTTTGGATGTAGATATTTCCACTTCTGCTGGTTAGGAGCAGAGAGGCGAAGCTCACTGATTGGTCGAGTCTTGGGCCTGTTCTGCCAGGTTAGAGAGAGCCTAGCCAGGGCACTGCTGATTGGAGGCTGGGTGGATTACTGCTTTGCTCAGCTCAGGCTGTGATTGGACAAGGAAACCTGGACTTGAATATGTGAGATATAAACGCACTGAGCACATCACTGTTCAATGACAAAAAACACTCTCCATCACACACGCACTGTTTATGGACATGGCTCAGTTCTCAGCAGTTTTATTTTATTTTATATTATTTTTTGAGGAAGAGAATACATTCTGCTAAACGTTTTGATTTTAATGTGATATCATCTCCATTACAACAGTGGGAAATGGAAAATTACTCACGGGTGAACAGGAAGTGATGTCGCTAATGGTGCTCTCAGCAGGAAGTTCAGCTGTTACTTGCTTTGTGATTTTAAATGGAGTGAAAGTGTTGGGAGGGAAGATATTTGCCTGTATTTTTGACACTGAATATTTCTGCTAAGATGCCTGACAGTTGTGAGAGAGAGATAAGAATCAACCAACTAACAAGATCTGCAATGTTGATATCTGTTCATTAAACTCTGAATCTGTAACAGTCTTGGCAATAAGGCACTGTAAGCAGGCTGTGTTCAAATTTTAATGGAGTCATGTTCTTTACGCATCATTTTACCTTTGACAGATTGACATGTTAATCTTTATGGGTGTTGATTTTTCCGATACATGCACATGTCAATCTATACATTCACTCTGGAAATGTATTATATCCCATCTTTTCCTGTCTGTACATCACTGACTCATGGGATTGTGGCATCATATTAACCCACTTCCAAAAATAAGAAACATATGGATCTCAATATGCATTCATACACAGAACAATTTGGAACAGTTTGGAACTATAAGCGCCGTTTTATGATTGTTTCACTTTACTGAGTGGTTTAGGTATTACTATTGGCTGTGATGACTGTAACTGGACAAATTTCTACTTCTTTGAGGATGAATGTTTTTAAATGAAAAGTTACAGAAAAGATTAAATCCAGATTAATATTGTGGAAGTAGTAATAGACTATAAAGCACTAGCAGGAAGATATACTTTATGTGCAGAGTTGTCCAAAACACGCTCTTGGAGATCAAACATCCTGCGGGTTTCAGACTGTAATTTGGCTCCTTATTGTACTAATTAGCAGCTTATTGGGATCTGAAGTTGTAGTGGGAGATGTGGTTTGTTATGTTTGGCGTGGAAACGTGCGGGAGGATGGAGCTCCAGGAGTAGTGTTGGACAGCCCTGCTCGCATTTATTGGACGTCTGTAATCTGCCAACTGCACAGTGCTTAAATCCTCTGGTCTGCTAACTCTGTATCTGAGCTGGTCGCCCACAGAGAGCGAAGGAACATTGGCTGATTTCTGAACACTTCATCCTGCTCCTGTGTAAAATGGTGATTACGGTACCTCACTGTGAATCAAGACAGTTTGTTTGTTTGTTTATTTATTTATTTTGAATGACATCAGCCAGTCATGTTCCTAGCAGCCTGCAGTGTAGCGATTGCTGACCAGATACAGGTGATGGTTGGGCTAATAAGGAAGGCAGGGAAGGCAGTGTTTTGAAATTTTCTCCCCAACATCCATTATCCTGTTGATAAAAGTGGGGAGACTTTTTCTTCTCGAAACTCCAGGGAGCCGCGAGACGGATGAAGGGTGACGGCTCTGCGGTTTTCAAAAAGTTAAAAAAACACTAATATGTGCTTGTTAGCTAGCAGACTCTACCAGGGTTTTTTGTCCATGGAAGAAGTGAATAAGGCATCTTAACCTCTCCGTTACGGCTTTCTCGCGAGTTTTGGGCAAAATGTCCGTCTTAACCTTCGGGACGAGGGAGGATCGTAAAAAGCATTTACACCTCTATCCTGCCGCTCCTCCCCTCCAATAAACCACAAGTTCCCCTTATACAGATGCGTTTGGAATGAGGCAATACTCTGGGCAGCTATAAACATGAGAAGGAGACATGTTATGGCCATTTTAAACTTGTAGGAAGTGTCTGTCAGCTATGTCTGATGACCAAAGTGATGTCAGAAAAATGTCCAACGTCCAAAAAGTGTCTTCCAACAGTGTCTTGTGCCTGTTGAATATTTGTAAAGTTGTCATTGTTGTTTTATAATTTTGTGAGCTGGATGGACCGAGGGTTTGGTCGTTGTCATGGTTATACAATGTTGATACAGTAACATACTCAAAAAGATTTTCTGGTCATGGTTATTGAAAAATAACTAACTATAATTACCATGGAGATAACAGATTGAACCACAGATGTTATCAAACATTTTTTTAGGGTGTTCCCGAAAGCAAAGGTTAATGAACAAGACCACTCCCAATGCGCCTTCCTATTCGTCCGCACGCCTATATATACCGCCTTAATTCCCACAATCCCCGCTCATCTCGATTCTACGTCCCTCCGCCCCTTCCCCTGTCCAAGAAGGAAGCAAGAAACAGTCTCCACCTGGGACCCCGGGAGGCTTAGGCGCCTACACGGACTCTGACGAGAGACGCGAGCCCCACCCTGAGTCTCGCCACCTGGGGCTCCCAATGTTCGCACAATCACTGACCAAGTCCATACATCATCGTCTTCGCCCCGATACCCAATCCATCCTTCTACCGAATTCTCTCCTCCACTTTGGGAGTGGTCCAGAGTTCATTAGAAGCATAAAAGAATCTGTATAGTCCGACACTTTTCTTAAGATGTCTGTCAATATATGTACTCCCAGTATATAACGGCCTTTAGCGTAGTGAGAAGCGCCCATAGCATATGGTAATAGTATTGATCTTCGCTTTGACTCAGCTTCTATACAGAAATCACAACTCTTTGTACCACGCCCACCTGTGGTTATTGTGCGACACTTGCATGTGTTCAAATTCAGACACAACCCCTCCCATTGACAGGTCATGGCATCTCATATCACAAATGCATAATCTGCTAAATACGTTGGCTTCCACGGATTTTTTTAATAGAACTTTTTCTTTAGTTTTAATAGACTTGATTTTAATTAAAGATTACTTATCAAGAAAACTAATAACACAGCCACTGAGCCCTGGTTTTTCTGCATTTCATCGGAACTAATGAAGTATGAGTTTCACTCCTTTATAATATAAAGAATATTGGTTTTGCTTATTAAATGTTAGTCCCTATCAAATTAGAATTTGTTTATCCAGTTTTACAGACTCTGTGATGCAGAAAATAGTCACATTATTTTCAATTTACTTTTACAAGGAGTAATCACAGAGTGTAACAAAGCAGACCTGGTATTATGCAGTACACCTGGGCTCAGATAAATATTCTCTCTCTCATTCCTATTCTCCATTTTTATTTATTTGCTTATTCACTAACCAGTCTTTATCATAATGCATTTCATCCTCGATAATGACAATTTTAGATAAGTGTCAGTAGGATGCAAAAACTGCCATCAATTATGAGCTATTTCATTTTGTACCAGGTCAGTAATGTTCATCTCTCCTGTTACTAGGGATATGTGTATAACACTCTTTGTGAGGTTGTGTGTGTGTGTGTGTGTGTGTGTGTGTGTGTGTGTGTTTGTGAGTGTCATCACTCATTACCAGAGAGAACCCAGTTCTATTGTTAAATCATTGCCTGTTTTCCAGTTGACATGTGCAAAGGTAAAATTTCCTGGATGGTAAAGGCAATTGTTCTCTGATAGTGCAGTTTGTTCAGAGCTGAAATGACACATGTATGTGACTCATATATTCCTGTGTATGGCCTGTACTTCACTGTTATGAGTTGATCTCTGCATAGGTCTTCAGCCTCAATTCAATTCACCCTCTGCCTATGAAACCAGCTCAGCAATTCACCCTCTGCCTATGAAACCAGCGCAGTGATTCACCCTCTGCCTATGAAATTAATTCAGCGATTCACCCTCTGCCTATGAAACCAGCTCAGCGATTCACCCACTGCCTATGAAACCAGCTCAGCGATTCATCCACTGCCTATGAAACCAGCTCAGCGATTCACCCTCTACCTATGAAACCAGCTCAGCGATTCACCCTCTGCCGATGAAACCAGCTCAGTGATTCACCTTCTGCCTATGAAACCAGCTCAGTGATTCACCCTCTGCCGATGAAACCAGCTCAGTGATTCACCTTCTGCCTATGAAACCAGCTCAGTGATTCACCTTCTGCCTATGAAACCAGCTCAGTGATTCACCCTCTGCCTATGAAACCAGCTCAGTGATTCACCCACTGCCTCTGAAACCAGCTCAGCGATTCACCCACTGCCTATGAAACCAGCTCAGCGATTCACCCTCTGCCGATGAAACCAGCTCAGCGATTCACCCTCTGCCTATGAAACCAGCTCAGCGATTCACCCTCTGCCTATGAAACCAGCTCAGAGAATCAGTGTGCAGTTTGCTCCTCTCCCAGTGTTTACATGGGTTTCCTTTAGATACTCTGGTCTCTTTCCAGTTCAAAGACCTGCATGCTTGGCTAACTGAGAGACTGTAAATTACCTGTGAGGGATTGGAGATCTTTCCATGGTGCAATCCTGCGTTTCATCCATCGTATGCTGAGACAGAATCAAACACAAACACACACACACATGTCTGTATGAGTGCAGCTGACCTTGAGTGGCCCTGTGATGGATTGGGTCACTAACCACAGACCCCCAGAAACCCACCCGAAATAAGTTGGTTAAATAACGGCTGAATGCACAGCAAATGTTTGCACAAATACCATCTGTCTGTTGGATTTCTGCCCAGCGGACTTGTGATTTTTAAGAACAAACTGATCCCAGGAGTCATATTAGACCCTGCAGTGGATATCCACAGAGACAATTCATCTCCTCCTGGTTCCGGATCTTTCCGCACACCTGACTGAAGCAGCTCCATGTGCCTGTGAGGGTGGGGTGGAGGTAAACTGTACTCCTAACTGCCAACAGGGGATCATTAGCAGTGGATCCTTCTGTGACTAATGCAGGTCATCAGGGCTGAGTTACTCTTGGTGACGAAGCAGATGGTGTGAGTTCAGTTCTCTGGGCAGCAGAGCTCAGAGGCTCAGTGAGCATTAAATTTAAAACTGTCTGACCTCGGCTCCACACAGCCCTGTGATGAATTATACTGTACTGCTATATTTGACACATTATTAATGGTCAGGTGCGGAGATTTTGCAGGAATCAATTAAATTATCAGTGTTTGCTACCACATCTACGATCATATCCCAGAAAAAAAATATCAATATAAAATTTGAGGTATGATGTGGCTCACGCAACATCCCCAGTGGTGTGGGGGAGCAGTTTTTTCATTGATTTTACGTTGAAAGGTGTGGCATCAATAACTGAACTAATTCATCTAATAATTTTCATGATCTTACACAGTAAAAATCAAAATTTGGCTCAACATTAACAAGTAGGGCAACCAGCACTTTTTATTTTATTTATCCTTTATTTAACCAGGGAAGTCCCGTTGAGATTGAAATCTCTTTTTCAAGGGAGCCCTGGGGGTTGAGGTGGAGAGTGAGAGGACAAATTGCACATCCAATTAGATCAAGGGATGATTAGGTGGCAGGTTGAAAGAGCCAGGTTGGGAGTTTAGCCATGACACGATGGAACCCCCTACTCTTATCGAAGAGTGTCATAGGATCTTTAATGACCACAGTGAGTCAGGACCTCGGTTTAACATCTCATCCGAAAGACAGCGTCTCCTTCAGTACAGTGTCCCCGTCACTGCACTGGGGCATTGGGGATTATTCCGCCAGAGGGAAGATCACAACCTACTGGCCACCAACACCTCTTCCAGCAGCAACTTGGTTTTTCCCAGGTGGTCTCCCACCCAAGTACTAACCAAGCCCACACCTGCTTAGCTTCAGCCACGCAGCTGGAGCAGATCAAATAGTGATATGGCTGCTTTTAAAGCCTCTGTAAACCCAAGTCCACACAAACCTTTGAATTACGTTATTTACGGTTGTATGTGCATAATAGTAAGCATATTGAAATATTAGAAATTATGTTCAATTCAAATCTGTGATTTTGTCATTAAATTTTTAGCACCTATCCTCTTACTGCAGTTGAATTGGGCGTGGTTTTCTTAGTGGGATATTACATAATGAGCCAAACCAATTAAAAAAACTCTGTTATTTGTCCCACCCCTAACTGAAATTATAAAAGCTCTCTGCTCCTACCAGTTGGCCTGAGCCCGAGAAACATCGTCTCGAAGTAACCTGTCTTGCGATTGATTACCCAATTACATTTTGGTTCCATTCATCTATCTGTCCGTCCGTCTGTCCATGTATTTGTCTGTCCCCCGCTATTTCCCCTATCATGTATGTTTGCATTAGCTCCATTCAAAACGCACCAGTAAATGATTTTCTGAACGGGACGTGTGCTCGTGGAATGTTATTTCCGCTCTGGCTCAAATGTCTTATGCTGCGTTCAAACCTGCTTGTGAAAATGGTGTTTCTCAGAACACAAGCGGTGACTTGAGCTCAAATCACCTTACATCCTGTGATCACAAGCAGTGAACTGGTGGTTAATTCAGCGGATCAATCTTCACCAATCGTGAGCAAAACGAGGCCGGACGAACACATTGTGAGCTAAACAGTAAAGTACGTTTATTTTCATGTTTGCTTTATTAAATATTAAAAGGAGCAACTTATTTTGAACCTTTATGTCCCAGAGTTTGTTGTATTTCCACATCACAATGTTTCTGTCGTTTTGTCATTGGGAAGTTAACTTAATATTTTGATACCTTAATTATCGCCCATGATTTCGCCTGTGACAGACTGGCAGCAAATGAACGCTCTCCATGTTTCTTTTTCGCAACCGGTTGAGTGGCAAGCTAATTACGATGCAATAATATTGTACCGTACTAGCTAACGTTACAGTAACAACAGGCCGCCGTCGGGTGCATCCCTGCTAACGCTGAATTTTAGCGGAGATTCGCTAACTCGGTAATAATAAAAACAGCATAGAATTTTACAAAATACCATTCCGTAACTGGCTGGACAGTGTTTCGAGATAGCAGAGGTTCTGCTTCGCCTGATTCTGATGCTGCTTGCACACTGGACACGAAACAAATTTTTCGCAGAACAGATTACATTCAAAGTCAATGCGAAGACTTGAATAAAGTCTTCGCATTGACTTTGAATGTAATCTGTCCTGCAAAAAATTCGTTTCGCGTCTAGTGTGCAAGCGGCTTGATTCAGATGGCTCAAACATATAGGGCTGGACTGTGACCCTTGTGCCATTGCTGTGACTAACGCTCACGGAGCCAGTGAGATGTCATTCAAATCGAGGGAGTGGCCAGTCACACCGCGATGCACCACACCCACACTGTCTTGAGAAATGGACTGAAAGCAAAATGAGCCATTTTTGAACAAGGTTTTCGAATAGTTATGAATGTTAATTTTCACTCAGTTTTTTGTAGATGCTTTATGAGACACTCAACTTTGATATTACATATGAATTTTCACTATGTCAAGACAAGTTTCCAGAGGCTTTAAGTTTACTCAATGTTAAGTTCCAAGTTCTTTCAAAAATTAGTTTGTGTGAACTCAAAAACTCAAACTGAGCAAACTCAAAAATGCTGTGCAACTGGTTGCCTTACTAATTTAAAGTTTTATTTATTTATTTGTTTATTTTGTATAGTGTACATGTAGCCAGCAGTGTTGATTCATCACTGCCCATATTTACTCTCATTCATTCAGGTTACCTTTACTCCTCTGAAATGGAAATTCTATGCTTGCTCTGTGTTTAAAAAGATGAGTTTTGCCAATTTTTCAGTAAACAGGCAAAACTTTGTGGCCTTCCATACCTGCACCACATTTCTCTGAATCCAGGCTGCTATTGAACTTTGAGTGGCGATTTTAATTAACTTGGTTTTTCTTTGAAACTATTTAATTGTGAGTGAACAGATTGCCAAATTCAGCTTTTGAGCCTGTTTGTGTGGGTTTAGAAAAACTCTGGTGTTTAATTAATTCAGTGCTCAAGACTCATTTTAAGTTTGGGACATTGTGAGACAGACTGTCAGCTTTTTTGCGAAATTCCTCGCCGTGAACCCATCTGGTTGAAATTCCATTTCTTATCTCCTCCGGTAAAGCTCTGAGATTAAAAAACATTTGGTCAATACTTCTACTGACAGTCCATCTGTTGTGGCTGACAGGATTTTGACCAAAATGGTCGGGTTGTGCAGAATTCCGCTGCTATAAACCAGCCCCACAGCCAAACTCTGATGGGTGATACCTGTGGTACTGCTGAGGGATTTGTGTAAAAGGCCTTATTATGTCTATCTTTCATACATCTGTGTTTTACAGTAATAAACCTACTATTACTAATGCAATTGTTTTAAGTTAGCCTTGAGTATGATGTTCTTGAACAGTATATGTGTTGTTTTGTGTGTAAGTGAGCATGTGTCCACATATGTGACCAGCCACGGGAAAACCAGGTACAAGTCTACCCCGGGACATTTTGAGTTATTTACAGATTCTGCAACTATGGTTCCTAAGCTTTCTAATGAGGCCTTACTCATGCAAATCTGACAATAAATGACTTAGATATAGCAATTTGAATGTTAGTGCTCTTCAAACTAGGTTTCTGAGAAATCAAGCCCCAAAGTTTCCCCAAGATTCTCACCTTCCTGAGAGCCCAGGTGGGGGAGGTAACAATAGCTATTAATGGGCGATAACAATAGCTTTCAATTTGCATCAACACTAGTAAGATCAACCCCCCACACTCGCTGTAAAAAAGAAGTCTGAGGACCATCAGGGATCCTTTATGATGTTCATGGGGGTTCCCAGAAAGAGAAAAGGAATTAAATTGTTCACACCTCAGGCAAGATGTTTATCTAAGTCAAAGTCAACTTTATTGTCTATTCTGCCTAGTATAGGACATACGCACAAATTGCATGATTTGCATATTTCATACAGATCCATTTTGAATAGCCTCTCCTCGCCATTAACAAGTGTATCACTCTTATAAACTTTGTCTACCTTAGAGTGTTGCTAGAAAATAGCATCTAAAAATAAAACTGTTTGCAATTCTACACGTTGCAGACTTTGTTAAAAGTAAGACTGAACGAGCAATAACAGAGTATAGTCATATATCTGTCACCTGAATTCTGAATCTCAATGTGGATTAACAAAAGATCGCGTTTAACACAAAACAACTGTTTGCTAAACATTATCCAAGTGTAAGTTGTTTACAAAGCTAAGACTGAGCTAACAATGACACTTGTATAATCATACAGTACCAAGTAAATAACTTGGACACTCTGTAAATCACGGTGGATTGATAAACGATAGCATACTCTGTATAAACTGTCTAGCCAAAGCAACTTACAATCCTTAGACTACACGAACAATGTACTGTAACTATGCAACATAAAGTAAATAACGTGTACGTTCTGATACTCACCTAATGAGAAATCGAAAAGTGTTCCTACAGATTTCAGTGCCTCCGATGAAATAAGAGGTTATGGCCGCCTTTCTTTTCTTCGGGGGCTTTTTGGTAGACGTCGTCATCTCGGAAGTAACAATTGTGCGCCTGTTCGCCTCAAGATGTCCAATAATTCTCATTTCCTGCCACTCTTTTTCAGCTGCTAATGAATCCATCCGTATGTTGTACATCAGCTCAGGAGAAAGTTTGTGGCTACACGACTGTGTCCATAGCTGAGAATTCTCTTTCCTCCTTCCATAGCATTTACAATCAAATTCACGAATCTTCTCCATCTCTAAATCTTTGTCCTCTTCAAACGTTATAACAGAAATAGCCTCTGATATCTTACGCTGGAGCTCTTCTGCCGCAAGACCAAGAGATTCCTCGTCTTCTTCACCTTCAGCTATGGTCAACTCTAGGTTAGGAATGCTCTTCAGAGTGATACAGTTGCTCTCATCTATTTCTTCATCTTCTAGTTCAGAATCAGAAGAGAGAGCGTCAACCTGATCACCAGCGTCTGGCTCGCTGAAGTACCGCCAAAGATTTTCGCTGTAAGATCCTCTGTTGATTTCTCTGGCAATGCGTTCTTCCAGGTCCATCTTCTCTTCGCAATTCAACACAAGTCTCTAACCCGAAGTTGTACTGAAAACAACAAGGCTAGACCTGGGAATTGCAGCATAAGTAGCCATGCCGTTGCATTTGAACGAGCTGCTGACTGGCCACAAAAAACAACAAAGGCCTTTGAACTGCCAACGAAACCTGGTATTTAAATTAGCTTTTGGTATCGGCCCGTCCCATCTAGGAAGCAGCAAGATCCTCTAAAACAACAAAAACTGAACAACAAAGTTTATGCTTTTAAAACACATAATACTGTTATTTGAAACACTGAGGGCTCTATCTTTCACACTGCCTTACCCGTTGCCACTACCCGCAACCCGTGAATTATGCATTTAGCAGCTTCCCCTATCCCTAAACGGTATCTTGCGGCCACACTACCCGCTATACATTATGCCGAATCCTTTATTTGCGCCTGGAGGTGTGCCCGTGGGCGTGTTTATGCGCTTTCCCTAAAATTGCTATCTTGACCACACAGGTTAGGGAAAGCGTATAGCGGGTCCTCAAACCACCCGCTATCCATTTGGCAATTGAAGACACGGCTTCTCTCCCCCTATGCGATCTAACAGCGACAATGGGCTACATTCAGTTCAGAAAAATAATTACTTATAATTAGGTCTATGCACTGGCACTCAGCGACGTAACTTTTTTCCAGCGAGGCGGCATTTCAGAACTCTTCAGCGAATGAAGGTAATTCTGGTGACAAGTACGTGGTTTAAATCCGTTTACATTTTCCAATCGGACAGCTGTCAATTATTTTTTACAGCAAGTTGCGCGGACCGTGCTGCAAAAACAGGTGTGCGTTCTTGTCGCCGGAATTACCTTTAATTCGCAAAAAGAGTTCTGAAATGCTGCTCTCGCAAAAAAAAAAAAAAAAAAAAAAAATACTGTTGCTGAGTGCCAGTGCATAGACCTATTTATAATTAAATTATTTTTCTGTACTGAATGTAGCCCATTATTTTGTCGCTGTTAGATCGCATGGGGGAGAGAAGCCGTGTCTTCAATTGCCACTTCAATATTCTTGAATTGGAAAACGTGTTAATAAGGGAAAACCATCGAGAATTAGCCAGGACTAAATGTAGTCAATAAAAGAAAGGATATTTTCTCCCAAATTTTCAGGTCTAGCGGCGGCCCTGAGAATTATTTCCCACAGAACGAGAACGCGTGACAAAACTGCGCCTCTCCCATCAGGCAGTGACGGAATTATGTCACCTGGTTGCAGATGATGTATACACCGCTGCTAGCCGTCCGTATGCCTTGCCCGTTGATGTTAGGGTTACTGTGGCACTATTTTTCTATGCTAGTGGGTCATTCCAACACCCACTCAGCTCCATTGGAGGCATGACCCAATCATGGTGAAACGCATTTTTTTTTTTTTTTTTTTTTTTTTTTGAAGTTTCAATCACAAAAGGGGTAGGCTTGATGTTTTTTTTTTTTTTTATTACATACCAAACATTAAACAATATGTGAATGTCAAATAATAATAATAATGATAATAATAATAATAATAATAACACAATTCATGATTTACTTAACAAAAACAGATCCTCCCCTGTCTGGATTTGACCTCATGCACGAGCAATTTAACTTTGTCTTTGGAGAAACGTGGCGACCTTCCTCTCTCCATCACGGGTTTCGGTTTGAGGATTTGGGATAGCGCAGCCTGCTCCGAAAGGCAACGGCACCTAGCACACTGATTGGTTTAACTGGCGTAACGCCCAAACCACGCCTATGCATAATATAACAGGTAGCGCAGGTGTTTTAGGGATATAGGCAGGTGTGCAAGATAGCAACTTTTGCGGGGGAACGCCTCTTACGTAATGCTAAATCCCCAAATAACGGGTTTAGGGACTCTGGCGCAAGATAGGGCCCTGAGTGGCTTCTTCATGATTTCAATAAATATATATTATGAAGCAAAACAGCTTGTTTCTAAACTCTTGGTTTTCATTCCATCGACAATTTCAGTTCCAGAATTTTAACATACATTTTTTAAAATTTATTTTATTTTATTTTATTTATTTATTTTTTTTTTTTTTTGGGGGGGATTTGATGTTTAAAAGTTTTTTTTTTTTTTTTCCTTTCCAAATCCACATTATGACAGAAATAGCTTTGCATTGCCATTTCATATTGTGCTTTTTGGACTATATGGCCTCAGATTTAAAGAAACGGCTGTAACTGTCCCAATTCCTGCTCCAGTCCAGGTTTTCTCTGCCTCGGTCTCCACCCGAACCTCCATTCTCACTTCCTCAGCTCCCCGTAGTTCTCCCTCCAGCCACCAGAGGTCCCTGGAGTTTCCCCTCAATTCCAATCACCTGACTCTTTTCACCACTTACACTCCTGTTCCCACTTCTCTCATCAGCTTCCCTGCAAATCTACCAGCCCAGTTTCCACAGTCAGTTGCCTGATTATGTTTCATTGTTTTCTCTGTTTCCTGCATTTCTATATATCTTTATTTCGTACTCGTAGTACACTTAAATAAAAAAAAAAAAAAAAAAATTGCAATAATAATAATAATAAAAAAAAAAAAAAAACATCATTTAATCAACACAAATGCTGTTCAATAAATCAGTGCACATTGGCCTGGTAAATCCATAAATTACTAATCTATTAGCACGTTCATCTAGCAAATCACTTACAATGCTTGCTAAGGACTGCTGATACAACGTCAACTTATGATTATTCAAGATACGCTTGACATTTTTTCTTAGGCTCCCTGAATGTTTAATACCATACTTGTAGCGCAAGTACGCAACATTGCGTCCCAAAGGAGACGAAGCATCAGAACACAATGAATTGGCAATGTAAACAACCAGAGGGTTAGAATGATTTAACATCTTGGATACAAATCGTAAACTTTTCAAATTCAACTGGACTGACAGATGATGCTGGTTTGTTATCGGCCCTAATAACCAAGTGTGTGCTCGATAAGGTAGATTTAATATTTTTCTGAAAGCTTTGTTCCACTGTACACAAATTGAACTGAATCCGCTAGAAGTGAGATCCCATAATTCTGATCCATAAAATGAACAGCAATAAGAGCGAAATAAAAAACATGTTTTTTACGTCAAAATTACCAAAAGTGCCGACCAGTTTATTTACAGAAGCATTAAAAACAGCACGTTTAAAAACACAGTCTTTTTCATCACTTAAATTTGAAGTAACAATATTGCCTAAATGTTTCACCTGATCAACCCATTTTAATAAGGATCCATTTAGATACACTTTTTCACATTCTGTGACGTTATTTCCAAATTTTATACACATGGTCTTCCTATAATTAAAAGTTACACGATACTCTGCGGCAAATTCATTGCATAACAATAAAAGGTCGTTAAGACCTCGTAAACTCGGACTTAAGAGCGTCAAATTGTCTGCATATCCAAGTGCTCCGACAAAATATGGCCCTATATGACATCCTAATCTAGACCTTTTTAGCTTTAAAAATAACTCATCAAAGTATACAATAAACAATATAGGTGACAGTACGCCACCTTGTTTGATGCCATTAGTAACTCTAAAAGATCTTGATATGGCTCCGTTCCAAGTAGCACAAACGTCTTGCCTCGTATAGCCATCTAGAAGTAAACGTATTATAAGTGGTGGTATACCGCGCCTAATCAACAGTGAAAACAACTTTCCGTAGTGCACCTTGTCGAAAGCTTTACTGGCATCGAGAAGACAGCTAAATACGTCAGAGTTTCTATTTAAATAATAATGAACAGTTTCAATGTATATAGCCGTACACATAGTAGTTGACTGATCACGTTTGAAGCCAAACTGTAAATTAGATGTGTTCAAATAATTGCTGTACATGTGAATAATAACACTGTCAAGTAGTTTACATAAGGAACAACATAAAACAATTCCTCTATAATTTTCGGAAGAACACAAATCGCCGCGATCGTTTTTTGGTATGGAAATAACTGTAGAATGTAATAACGCTTTTGCAGTATAGCCATGTATAATCATAGTATTAAACAATTTACAAACTAAGTCGAACAATTTCCTGGTACCATTCAACAGATGATCCAAGTCAAAACCTAAACCACCATCACGTTTGCCAGCTTTAAGTTTCAAAATACACTGAGCAATAAGCTCGCTCGAAATTTGCCATTCATACAATTTATCATGTCTAAGATCCAGTAAATTACCACGTACAATTGATCGAATTTCATCCAATTCTGTTGAACAAGTCGGAACGCTGGAGTAAAGATTCTCATATTTAGATGCGAACGATTCTGCTATTTCCTCAGATCCACATGCATCGTCAATTATGTTTGTGACGATGTGAGTCAATGGGTTAATATTTCTAATTTCCTTCCACATGTCAGTACTGCCAGTAACGTGCTCAGAAAGTTTTTGCCTGCGTATAGATGTTTCGTTTCGCTTGGCACATCTAACAGCGTAATGTTATGGCCCCAATTTGTTATGGCGTCAATTTGTTATGGCGTCACAGACAGCAAGGGATGACAGACAAAATCCTTTAAGTTCAACAGATTTAATTAAACAAACACATAGAACTAAACTACACCCTACACTACTGACCAAGATTGAAAAGAAAATAAAAAATGAGATATTTACAATTCCCTGTAATGGAGATGGGCTGCTATGTTGTGATGTCCTAGGACAAGAAAATGCTCCAACACAGGCAAAAATCCACAAAAAGCTTAACAGGTCTTGAAAAGAGTGACAAGTCTGGTCAAATGTATCCTTCTTGCAATTTCTCCTACTAGCACACACTCTCGATTTTTCTCCTTATATACTCTTGTCCAGCCCCCTCCCATTTCTGGGACTTTCCCCTCTGGGCATGCCCTGGACATGCCCAACCTAGCTTCAGACTGGGCTTCACAAAAAAAAAAAAAGTCAATACTGCCATCTAGTGGCTATTTACCACATTACACCTCCATTCCAAAAGGGGAAAATTTTGACTTATAAAGGCAAAATTTTTCTTTTCAATACAAAAATGGTTAAGTAGACACTTGTGTATATATACATATAATACAATATGCTAATAAACACAGGTGATATATATACACATACTCAAACACGGGATAAGCAATCGGCAATTACATTGTCAGCACCCTTTTCATGCTTAATTTCCAAGTCAAACTCTTGTAAAATCAAACTCCAATTCAACAATCTCCGATTTTTGTTTTTCATCTTACTCAAAAACATTAACGGATTGTGGTCAGTATATACAATCATTGGCTTTTGCCCCGTACAAACATAGACCTCAAAGTGTTGTAAGGATAGAACCAGAGCCAACAGCTCCTTCTCAATTGTGGAATAGTTCTTTTGGTGGCGATTGAACTTCCTGGAGAAGTATGCCACGGGATGCTCAATGTCATCAGAGTCACTTCTCTGTAGGAGCACAGATCCACAAGCTTGGTCGCTAGCATCGACCGCTATGGAGAACGGTTTGTTGAAGTCAGGAGATTTGAGCACGGGGAAGTGACACAGCAGAGACTTCAGGCGATCGAAGGCTCTTTGGCATGCTTCATCCCAAGTGAACTTTACGCCTTTCTTCAGTTGGTTGCTGAGACTGAGAGCAATCTCAGCAAAGTTCTTGCAGAACTTGCGGTAGTACCCGATCATTCCAAGGAAGCGGCGCAAAGCTTTTTTGTTGTCAGGAACTGGAAAGTCCATGATGGCTTGGACTTTAGCATTTATGGGTGCCACCTTACCCTGGCCTATGACGTAGCCAAGATACGTGACAGTAGCACAACCAAAGTCACTCTTGTTCAGGTTAACAGTCAGGTTAGCCTGGGTCAACCGCTGGAACAACGTCTCTACATATTTCAGATGTTCTTCCCAGGAGTCACTCCATGTGATCAGGTCATCGATGTACGCACCCGTGTGTGGCAATCCGGCGATTGTAGACTGTATCATCCTTTGGAACGTGGCTGGGGCATTTTTCATGCCAAAGGGTAGGACTTCATACTGGTATAACCCAGATGGTGTGGCAAAAGCAGAGATGCTCTTGGCCCTCTCAGTTAAAGGCACACACCAATAACCCTTCAATAAATCAATCTTGGTCAGTAGTGTAGGGTGTAGATTAGTTCTATGTGTTTGTTTAATTAAATCTGTTGAACTTAAAGGATTTTGTCTGTCATCCCTTGCTGTCCGTGACGCCATAACAAATTGGGGCCATAACAAATTGGGGGCTCGTCCGGGATTCATCCGGTACGGATGCTGTTTGATAGGTTTGGCATCACCAACATCTACATCATGAGAGGCTATAGAAACTCTCTTTGGAACATCAGGAAATAGATCTTTATATTTTTTGATCAACCTCTCAAACTGATCTTTCTGTGAGGGTTCTAAGTGCTGGAGTTTTATATCAAGATTTTGCAACACTTCAGAATTTGACAATTTACATGAAAGAACTTCAGCTTTAATTCTAGGTTCATCATCTTGACACTCCCCCTCATCTTCACAAGTCTCGGCCGTAGGAGGATCTGAAGTGACAGCTGCAACCCTAGCATTCCTATCATGATAAGGCTTCAGCATGTTAATGTGACACAAGTGTTTTGGCTTTCTTCTATCTGGAGTCTTCACAATGTAATTGAGATCATTGAGTTTTGTCAGAATTTCATAAGGACCATGAAATCTAGCCTGCAATGGATTGGACTGCAAGGGAAACAACACAAGGACCTTGTCTCCTGGTTTAAACTCACGGCTTCTAGCCTTATGATCATACCAAGTTTTCATTTTTCCCTGACTTGATTTCAAGTTCTCTTTGGCTAGGTCCCAAGCTGCACGCAGTCTTTCCTTGAACTTGCTAACATAGTCTAACAGACTGATATGCGGCTCTTTCTCTTGCCATTTTTCACTCAACAATAGCAAAGGTCCTCTCACTTCATGGCCAAACACTAGCTCAAACGGACTGAATCCAGTAGACTCCTGCACTGCTTCCCTAGCTGCAAACAACAGCAAATGAACACCTTCATCCCAGTCTTTCTCATGGTCATAACAATAAGTCCTCATCATTGTCTTGAGAGTGGAATGAAACCGCTCTAAGGCACCCTGACTCTCTGGATGATAGGCACTGGAAAGAATCTGCTTCGCACCTAGTTCATACACAACCTGCTGAAACAATCCGGAAGTGAAATTGCTACCTTGATCTGACTGAATTTCCCTGGGAAGGCCAAACAACGTGAAGAACTTTATCAAAGCCTTCGAAATTGCAGTTGCCTTGATGTTGCGTAGAGGGATGGCTTCAGGGAATCTGGTAGATGCACACATGATTGTCAACAAGTACTGATTTCAAGATCTAGTCTTGGGTAATGGACAAACACAATCAACAATGACCTTGGAGAAGGGCTCCCCAAATGCTGGGATAGGCTGCAATGGAGCTACAGGTGGGTCTAACTGGTGTTTTCCAACTACCTGACAAGTGTGACAGGTTTTGCAAAAGTTGGAAACATCTTTCCGAAGTCCAGGCCAGAAGAAGTGTTTCATGATCTTGTCAACAGTCTTGTTAACACCAAGATGACCTCCTAAAGGCAAACTATGAGCCATTGTTAAGATCTCATTCCTGTAGACCTTCGGAACAACAATTTGCTTGACCACTGCCCAATCTGCATTGGCAGGGATATCAGGAGGGCGCCACTTCCGCATCAACACTCCATCCTTGAGATAATACCCAACTGGAACTGTGTCTATTTCTTCATTAGGAAGGGCTCTCTTCTTAAGTACACAAATTTCAGGATCATTGGTTTGCTCCTGAATCAACCGCTTTCTGGACAGAGACAAGTCTCCAGACACATCAGAATCACCAGACCCATCTGGCTGGCTGAATAGAGAATTGATAAAAGTGTCTGATAAGTCCTCAAACGGAGAAACCATAGTAGGCTGAACAGAGTCATGAGGCGAACCACCTGAGTCATGACTATTCAATGTGCTGGACGGCAGCACATCATCTTCTTCTTGAGCCTTCTTGGCCATAGCACGAGTCACTGCACAGGAAGGATACAGAGATGGGTCTTCATCGCCATCTTCAGTGCTCGGCTGTGAAGTAAGATGAACAGGGGATCTACATTGCCCCCAGCCAGGTCATTGCCTAGCAACAGAGAAACACCCTTGATAGGTAGACTTGACATAAGTCCCACCTTTACCTGTCCTGTAACTAAATCTGACTTCAAGAATACAGAGCGCAGGGGTACAGATACAGTCCTCCCTTCAATACCTTGTACAAGTACGAAATCCCCAGAAGCGGTCTCATCACGTAACTCCAAGGAGTCCATCAACACAAGTGACTGAGAAGCTCCGGTATCCCTTAGGATATATATGGGGACAGGAGGAGAATGCTCATTCAGAGCCACAAATCCCTCTGACACAAATGGAAGGAATTCCTCCCTCACAAAGTCAGCAGTATCAGGCTTCTTAGCCTCACAAGGAGCAGGCAATTTAGCAGATCGGTCATCTACTACAGAGGTTTCTAGCCTTGTCTTCACAAAGGCATTGGGTTTGGTATCCTTTTCTTTTTCTTTCTTAGCTTTAAGGAACCAACAGTTAGTTGTAACATGACCAGATTTCTTGCAATAATTGCAAACTAGACCACTTTTGTCACTGTCAGCTTTCACACTTTGATCAGACCTTTGACTGGATTTCTGAGCACCATCACCAGATTTGTCTTTGTCTTTGGGTGAGGAATCTTGGGTATCACCTTTACCTTTCTTCTGAAATTTGGACCATCTATTTTTACTGCTAGACTGAAATTTGGACTTATGTGTGAGAACATATTCGTCTGCAAACTTGGCAGCTGATTGCAAATTCAGTGCTTGCTTCTCATTAAGGTAGGTCTTAATATCATCCTTGACACAGTTCTTGAATTCTTCAACTAACACCATCTCTTTTAGTGAGTTGAAATCATCCTTGACCTCCATAGAAGTACACCAGCGCTCAAAGCAAACCTTCTTCTCGTTAGCAAATTCAACATAAGTCTGATTGTCAGATTTCTTCAGACCTCTGAATTTCTGTCGGTAAGCCTCTGGAACCAACTCATAAGCTGTCAAAATAACCTTTTTGACAACATCATAATCAGAGGAATCATCTGCAGACAAAGCCGAATAGGCTTGTTGAGCTTTACCCTTGAGGACAGTTTGCAACATCAGAGGCCAGTGCTCCTTTGGCCACTGACAACTCTTAGCTACCTTCTCGAAGCACTGGAAATACTTATCAACCTCCTTCTCTGAAAATGGAGGCACCAGCTTTACCTCCTGGCTAGCCCGAAATTTGTTTTCGGCTTCTATTTTAATTTTTGTTGCTCCATTTGGAGCCTTTCTTCTCTGTCTAATTTTTCTAAATCGAAATCTCTCTGTCTCTGTCTCTCTCTTTCTGCTCTTTCCTCTTCTCTTGCTAATTTTTCTAACTCAAACTGCCTTTCTTTCTCTCTTTCTGCTCTCTCGAACTCTCTTTGTTTTTCTTTTCCCTCAATTTCTAGCATTTTTAATTTAAGTTCCAATTCTACATTTGGATTTTCCACCGGAAACTGTTCCAGATCTCCTGGTGCAAACACATTTTCATCAATGTAATATTCAACAATCTCCCTCGCCAGTCTTGCTTTTCGCATGGCTGGTTTTACATCTGTCAGCTCTAACTGTCTGCATATTTCTAGCAGTTCTGTCTTTTTAAAAGACTTCAAAACCTCTACGGTTGGTGATGCCAAGAAATCATCCATTGCTGTTGATCTGCCAATATATATCTAGGAAAATTCAAAAAACAATTTCACTATTTGAAATTTTAGATTTTCTATAAATGACTCGCACAATGGTCTACCCGGACCCGAGCCCCCAATTTGTTATGGCCCCAATTTGTTATGGCGTCAATTTGTTATGGCGTCACGGACAGCAAGGGATGACAGAAAAATCCTTTAAGTTCAACAGATTTAATTAAACAAACACATAGAACTAATCTACACCCTACACTACTGACCAAGATTGAAAAGAAAATAAAAAATGAGATATTTACAATTCCCTGTAATGGAGATGGGCTGCTATGTTGTGATGTCCTGGGACAAGAAAATGCTCCAACGCAGGCAAAAATCCACAAAAAGCTTAACAGGTCTTGAAAAGAGTGACAGGTCTGGTCAAATGTATCCTTCTTGCAATTTCTCCTACTACCACACACTCTCGATTTTTCTCCTTATATACTCTTGTCCAGCCCCCTCCCATTTCTGGGACTTTCCCCTCTGGGCATGCCCTGGACATGCCCAACCTAGCTTCAGACTAGGCTTCACAAAAAAAAAAGTCAATACTGCCATCTAGTGGCTATTTACCACATTACAGTAATGATAACGGGACCGAGTCTTCTTCATGATCTCATATACAGCACCCGCATTGGGCTGACCACATTCTTGCCAAATCCAGTGCCAGAAAAGTGAACGTTCCCTTTCAGGCTTTACGATGTCTTTCCAGCCAGGAATAATTCGTTTCTTTTTGGTTTGAATGGGGATGTTTTTCACACCGGCATCTATACAGCATTGAAGTATATCATTACAAAAACTATCAATATTTCGATGATGAGTATCGTTACACAAAACATCATGGCAGGCTAGAGTATCATTAGGAACACTTATTCCACTCAATAATGTGTCTAAGTCATTCTTATACGATACAATTGCTTCACTAGAAGCTTTATGCCACTTGCATTTCAGTTTTGAAAATTTGGGGCTGTCCTCAAAGTCAACCGTGTTCAAGGGGCATTTAATGCTTAAACTTACAACATTATGATTGGATGGATTAGTAGAATCAAAGTATACACCACTATATGATATCGTGTTAAATATGTTTTGGCTAACAATAAAATGATCGATGCAGGAATTGTGACCCGTTGCGTGGTTAGTGTAAGTATAATTAACTTCAGCATTGACACTATCCCAAGCAACCTTGAGTTCATTGACCTCCATAAAATTCAAAAGACAGTTACTTTGAGCATTGTTTCTACAGAAACTGGTGTTAAAGTCACCACGTATTATACACGCATTAAAAGTGTAGGTGTGAAGGACTCTTTCAATCGCGTCAAGTACATCAATATACTCGTCGTTTACTCTAGAATTTAAGTAGTTGTCACAAGGCATATAAACGCTCAAAACAAGTATAGAAAACGAAGGGCTAGTATGTATGATAATTCCACACACTCTATTACTACAGACATCTACAAATGAAACACATTTTGATATATTCTTGTGATATAGTATCGCTATACCTCCATGTGGACGCCCAATTAAAATATCTTTGGAGGCATCAACACCTGATTTACCATGATACAAATAATTGCAATGTATATCGCCAAGCGTACTAAGTTTGCTGTCAATTAACCATGTCTCTTGTAAACAGATAACTTCACACTTTCTAGAAGATAGATAATCTTTAATAAACTCATTAGATCGTCCAACTCCTTCGCAATTAAGCGCAGAAAAGTCAATATCACAGATAGTTGATGTATGATAGGTCATGTCTTTTCTTTCTTACTCCAAAAATCATATCGTTAACACACTACCGCTTCCTGTAGTACCGCCTACAGCCGATACCGTCTGGCCAAAAGTTCGGATCTAGTAGAACGCTAGGCTCAGCTGCATCCGCAACCAGTCTGTATGACTTAGTCCAAGCATTGTCTCTGGATACGCACTCCAGTTCGTGTACTCTGACCTTGCTCTCCTCGCTGTCATCCAAGAAACCTTTCAGGTCATCCACTGTAATGTCAGAGTGAACACGGAACACAAAGTATTCAAACCGCCTTCGGCCAGAGCGTATGGAAGTATCCTTGCGTGTGCCATAGACCGCCTTCGGTCGCAGTCTCGCCTGAGGTTGGGTAGCCCTCTGGTGGTCCTTTTGCTGGCGCTGAAGCTTCTTGCGCTGCTCGACGGGAAGACGGAAACCCTCTCTATCCTCATCCATTGCAGCAGGTAGATCCATACCACCATCAGCTTGTGACAGGGATATCGGCGGAAGGTCTTCCCTCAACTGACATGCAGGAGTTAGCCCACAGTCAGATGCGGCAGCTGTATCACTCGATTGCGGAACTACTGCAGTAGAGCGAGCAGTAGGTACGCTAATGTTTGCCGCTGTAGCAGCACTATATGTCTGAGGTAATTGCGAAGAGAGCTTAGACATTTGTCTTTCAAGACGGCTCACTCTCTCAAGGAGAGATAAACTGTCAATCTCGCCAGGCTTTATGTCAGGAAGATTATTCAGGTCCATTGCAACGAATGCAACCGCCATTTCCTTATGGCCAAATTTGGAGTCCAGAAACTTCGCTTGTTTCAAAATGTCATCAGTCTCCTTCTCCTGCACAGATTTAAGACCCCGCGCAACTCTCTTCTCTAGTGGCGGGAGATGATTGGAATAACTTTCCCACAGCAAGATTTTTTGCGTCAGCGATCGCTTCCTGGCAGTAAAACTGAAGCAACACAGTCTTTATACTGTCCATAGGGTAGCTCTTCATGTGGTGAAAAACATATGCAAGCAGTTCATTAACCACGAGTTTGTCATGTACCTTCATAGGTCGTGTCCCATGCTCGTCGCTTCTCAATTGCCTCTCTTGTTCTTTCCGCCCATCAGTGTTTTCTGTGAAATAACACTGATCGCAGAGGAGACAATCACAGCTTCTCAGACGAACACAGCTCTTTGTGCGTTTACAAAGCTCACACTTGTCAGAAGCCATCATTCAGTCACTGAATAGTTTGAAAACTAATAATTTAGCTCCCGCATGTTTTTCGACTTTGGCGATCAAATTCAAAATTAGTATTGTTTGTTTTATTGATCAGGCAAACACGCACTCACGCGCCCTGTGCACGCAAACACCGGAAGCGGAAGTCAACGTCAGTTTCTACAGACACTAGTTTTCTCTCACCTGCCTGTTCTGTGTTCCTCCTTCTTCTGGACTGTACTTAGCCACTGTGTTATGATTCTGTCAGTTTGCCATGTCTGTTCTGTTTTGCCATGTTCTGTTTAGTTTGTTCCATGCCATGTTTTGTTTCTGCCATGTCTTGCCATTTTTGCCATTACCCATATTTCTGTATATAGTCCAGTTCATGTTTTCCACCATGCCCTTCTTTGCACTTTGTCTCCCCTGTCTGGTCTTTTGTTACTACAGCTCATTCCCCAGTCCTGCGTGTCACATGCTTAGGTGATTTAATGGTTTCTGGGTTTCCACCATTCCTTCTAGTCTCGTTTGCTTCCTTCACCTTACTTTGCTATTTTACTAACCCATACTAACACTTTATTATTTTGTTAAGATACTAACCAGACTAACATTGTATATAATACTAACTTACTAACAAGCACCAGGGATTGTATAGCTGCACTTACTAATTGATTAACAAGCTCTCAGCACTCGCCCTATTCTAGTCTCCGCCTCTTGCCTTCTCTTAGTCTTTGCTGCAATTCAGCGGATCCTCCGCACCTGCTCCACTCTGTCCTGCCTCTCATTATCTGTGCACATTAGAACTCCCTAACCGGAGCTGTATGTTTTGTCATAGGTTGTCTTGTGTTCCCTGTCCGCGTTTTGGCTTTTGCCAATTTCATGTTGGTAGAAACTTCCTCATGTTCAGCCCTTTGTTCATTAGTCTGATCCAGTTCACCTGATCCTAATCATAGCATGTGACTTTCCTTTTGTGTATTTAAACAGTCTTCTCACAGCAGTTCCCCGTCAGAACGTTCTCCTTTTGCCACGCTTTTTTCGCCTTGTTTTCATTGTGATTACCTTTCTGACTGGACCGTCCTTGTTTTACGATTTTTGCCTATTCCCTGAACTTTGCCACATTCTCTGTGTATCGAACCTCTTTTGTCTGACTACGATTTTTGTTATTGGTGCCCTGTTTACGGTTCTGGATTTCGCCCTTTGGATTCTGATTTTTTTGGATTGTGGACATTGTACCGTTGCCAGCTCTGTTGGGGGTTTCCCCCCTTCAGAAATAAAGCCTCCATTTTTGTATTCACTGGTTCTCGCTTCTGGTTCCTGAGTGTATCCTCACACACTGTTCATCTACCTGCCTGCATTTCCTCACCAATGTAAGCCAGTCCACCACTTACTTTATTAATACTCCTTTATCGCACCAGCCTGGCTCTGCTCTCGTCTGCATTTTGGTCCTCCTTCCCGTTCCCGTGTCTATTCCTGGACAGGAAAAAAAGAGGACTGCGGTTATTGGGCTCCTTATTTGGTTGTTGAATGGGGAAACTCAGCAGAATTCAAATTTGCCTCATTATCTCAAGTTTGTCTCATTATTGTTCGCTTCTTTGTTATCCTCCAGATGTTTAGTTTTGGTGACCATATGTCCACTTTTCCTCCAATCAGGAGCCTGCTCATTCACCGTGGTCTTTAATTTGACCAACCTCAGTTCAAATAACCAACTCAGTGCAATAATCAACTCTCTACTGACGTTGAATTCTCCACTAAGTACAAAATGTGCATGTTTTACAGTTGGGGCTATAGCGACTCTCCATTGAAAACGTTAGTCTTTTAGTGCAGTGAAGACTTCTTCTATCTTGCCTGATCCACTGACCCAAACTAGTTTTGTGTGAAGGTTTGCCATTAAAGCCTGCCCCAGACGGTGCAACTTTGCCTGAAGCAAGTGACATGCATGTATACTGCATCAGGCAATGTTGCACCGTGTGGGGATGGTTTTTGCTGCGTAACTTCCTCGCTTGACAGTGCAGCAGCGTATCTAGCATGCTAGATATTTTCGCGTCACGCGAGGAAGTTACTCTCCGTGTGGGGGCTACCTGCTGCAATGTTACACGTGCTCGACCAATCACAACGTGCAGACCCGCCATATGATGTGCAGACGAGTCACATGATACATAAAAATGGCGGCACTCTCTGAAACTGTAACAGACATCCTGGCCAAGGATTTAGCATGGGTGCCACCATTTTCTGTATCATGTGACTCGTCTGCACATCATATGACGGGTCTGCATGTTGTGATTGAATTCCCACATTCCCATACTTCAATAATGATTTTCCACATTATTTTATTGTGTCTGTCGCAGGTTTCAAGTCTCCTTCCATATATCATGATGTTAATTTTGGTAAAATATGGTCCCAAATAGACTAGAAAAAAGAATAAAGCCAGATATGCTTCAGGGGCATGGCTATCCTCTGGTCCTCATCAGATACGGCCAGATCCACATGTAGATCCACCCCTCGCTCCTCCCTAGATCTTCAATTAACGCTCTTGTCTGATTTAAATCACATCCAGTTTCAAAATGACAAAATGGCGCTGTTAAAATTGCCAAAATCAAGGCTTGCTAAATGGTATGCTGAAACCAATGGGTGATGTCATGGTTTCTTCGTCCATCCATTTATTCAGTCTATGGATAGAACAGACAGGAGAGCTGTGATTAACACTAACTGAAGGACCAGCACTAGTATCAGTGCCTTCAAACCTTCAGTAATCAGAAGCTGCATTATTCACATGCTGAACGCTGCATTCCTGCCGCATTCTGCCACGGAACGAGATTGTGCTTCAGAACCCCGGACAGTGGCCGGGATCGAGACCGGAGCGAGAATATGCCGGATTCAGGACCAGGGACAGCAGCCGAGAGATTGGATGAAGAAGCAGCATTGATGCTCGCTCCAACCTGTCCTCCAACCATACGCTCAAATAGGTTGTTTATTCTCATTTATTCTGATTTACGACCCATAGGAGCGTTTCCTAAAATTGCGTCCCAACTGGCAGCAGGAAGGTATTGTAACAGTTACAGTTTGAGTTTCGGATACAGTTTCAGTCATATTTACACTTAAAATAACGGTTTGGGTAAGGATTAGGGTTGGGGTTAGGGTTAGGGTTAGAATTAGGATTAGGGTTAGGATTAGGTTTAGGTTAGGGATTTACTGACGGCGACGCTGACGATGGAAACCAGATTGTAGTTATTTAAATGACCCCTAGAGGTCGCTTAACTCCTAAACGTAACTTTAGGTCATAATAAGCTCCTTGACAAATGATCTTTGCGGGCATATTTTGTTGGAGGACAGGCTCTGATATACAGTATAAAACATCACATCAAAATTTGGTGTCATTACCTTTTGTCCAAAAATTAGGAACTCTGTCCTGTAGTAACATAGTTTCACAAGAATATCGGCAGTTTTGCTGTTCCAAGCACAGCAGAGAGCTGGCCACATTGTTTTTTGCAACCTAACAATCTTATTTATATCTGTTTCTCTAGATAAGCCTTGATGATTTTGAAATCAGGGCTCTGCTTATAATATTTGTATCTAACGTCTTGAAAGAAAAACAGACTTATTTGTTGGATTATTATTTCAGTGAAGATTTGGTATCTGAAATGTGCTTTTTATCTGCAGTAACAGTTATGTGAAAAACAAAAAATAAACATCTAAGACTAAATTTAAATTAAAAAAAAAAAAAAATCAAGAGTGACCTAAACTTTTGCACATTCCTGTATACCAATTTACTGTTAATATTATTTTATTGTTTTCTTTTGTGAGGCCTGCATGTTGATTTGGAGAAAGCCTGAGCTAAGTAACCGCACTTGCACTATATTGTCAAACTCAAGTTGATGATTACTAACTCCTGAGCTTGTTGTAACTGCTAATGCCTGAAGACCTAACTCCTACAGGAATTAAAAAAAACTGCTAAATAAGGATAACTAATCGAAATTAAACTAATGGACAATCCATGCTTTGCTAATGTATTAATTAAAGATTTTTGACATACTGTAGTTAAATCGCATTAGAATTGAAGTTAGGTAATGCCTGCTCATGTGAGCTTATGCTGAATCGCCAGTGTCTTTCAAACTTTTGATCCACTAAACTGGAGCCCAACTCAAACAGCACTGTGTGTCCAGGCCCTGGTCAGCAATACTCTGCCTGCTTGAAACAAGCAATGTGTCTGTGGATGCTGGGGACAATTGAACAATAATCAAATCTATTATAGGAAAAAAAGATGTGTTTGGGAAAATCTGACAGGCTGTAAAATTGCTTTTCCTGGGTGTGAATGAGTGATGCTTTTTTCAGCAGTAGGGTGGCTGTCCTTTGGCTTCTAAATATTCTTGTTTTACCCCTGCACATCTGAGCCTGTGCCAGATTTGTCTGGGACGTTAAACCAGAAGCTTCACCGAAACCTGCTTGGCTCACAGGCTAAGTGCTAATGCAGCTCCCTTCACGCGATGCAGTCAGGTGTGAAAACTTGAATTGGTTTCTTGTTTAGCGAATAACCTCTCCAACCTTCGCTTTCCCATAGTAGCATTTCTGCTTGGCATTAAGCAATTCTGCCGCATGAGCTCGGTCAAGGGTAAAGCGATTGAGCTATAAACACGATTTCAGCCTAAGATATATTTGTACTTATGCCACTTAAAGCATAAAACCTCCTATCTGAGTCCAACTGTGTGCTTACTTGGTAGCATCCCAAGTGCTTAAGCTAATAGGGGAACCTTTTAAATGGTGGACTCACACGGGGGAAAGTTTGACTCTCAGAAAGAGACTGTCTGAGCGATTTGAGTGACTCCTCTGAATTATCATTTCCTTTTTGTGTCCAATCAGGACTGTGATGTGAAAATGCACATCACTGAGGAGTCGCTGAGATTATTTCAACTGCTGTTTTCTTTCATAAGAGCTCCTGGGGTGAGACGCGTTTCCACAGATATTTATGTCCTGGGGTCCATTAGAGACAGGAGCAGCTCTGCTGGGTACTGGAGACTGGAGGTGTGTGTGAACACTAATGCAGCGACAGCACTGCTCTCTTCTGTATGTGCAGCCAAGGCCTGGGGAGGCTAAACTAATGGAGGAAACAGTGATGGGATCTACACTGCATTACACATGTTCCTATGCACACGTGCGAGCACACACACGTACACACACAAGCACGAATGCAAATATTCATACATGCACAAACATACTCACACATGCACATGTGCACACACACGCGCACACAAACATGCACATACAGACACACATACATATACGCACAAACATCCGCACCCTTACAAACACAGACACTCAGACACACTAATAAATTCTCGGACATACAAACACATGCATACACATACACACAGAGAGACAAACAGATAGACAGACACAGACACACACACACACACACACACACACACACACACACACACATATATACGCTCGCGAATTCAGACACATACAACCACACACATACACACGCGCACGCGCGCACACACAAACACACACACACACACACACACACACACACACTTTTATCCAATTCTTAATTAATGTGCATTTCCATCTTCAGTGGCATTATCTGGGTGGAGGCTGCTGGAGTCTGATGCTAAGGTGATACACAGAGATCTGACTTAGTGGATTTTCTCTCTCTGTTGGAAACAATTCTAATTATGGGAGAGGAAAGAGGATGTTAACAGTGTCTTCAATCACCTGTAAAGTATATCCTCACTGAAAATACATAATGGAGTTATGCAGAATATATTGTGTAATTTGTACACAGCAAAACTCCACTTACCAGACATAACTTTCTCTGAATGGAAAGCAAATTTGCCTTTGCATAGTTTTGATCTTGGTTTTACTATATGAACAGTATGAATTGTTATTTGAGAGGTAGTGACATTTATATGATGGCTGGTTAGAGCTATTTGCTGTGATTGATATGGCCAGTCACAGATGTTTGAACAGTGATGGAAGTTATTTTACAGGCAGTTTCACCTTATCTGTCGTTCTGGTGTCTGGAACATGGTGTCAAGGTTTGGACAGTATTTTATCCTGACAAATCACCATAACTGCACCGTCAGACTATATCTGATCTGTAACAGCAAGAAGGGGTCACATGACTCATGTGCTCTTTTGAGTGGGACTTTCAGCAAAGGAATAATAGATTTAAATATTAAATCCCCAAATGTTTGCAAAGCTGCTCATTTTTTCCCTCAGAAGTATTTTTATGCAGTAATTACACAGCGTCTTTAAACCTCTTGCAATCTCCAGGGTCGGACACTGTCTCTCGCTCAAGAGGCAGATGACTGTTATAGATCTTAATGATCTGGAGCACTGATATTTGAGAGAGAGAAAACAGTGATGTGCTAGTGCTGAGAGATGAGGATTCAGTGCTGTTATACTGGCTAACGCTAACACATGCTAATGGTGCTCACTGGATATGACAACATGTCATTATTACTGACTATACTGAATGATGATGATGATGATGATGATGATGATATTATTATTATTATTATTATTATTATTATCTTCACTCTGTCTTTAGCAATTGCTCTTTTTCAAAAGCTTCAATTAAATAATGGCAAAGCAATGTTGGGTAAAATATTGTTCTTTGTGCAGACTAAAATGCTGTAACTGACCATGTGCTGTTCAACATATGCATACTGACTTTGTCAGAATTGTCAGTATGTTTGTTCCTGAATCAGCCAACAGGTCATTTATTTAAATTTTCTCTCTTTCTGTTTTTCAGGAAGCCTCATTTGGTCCAAAATGCTCATCCCAAGTGACGGAAACGTGAGTTAATCATGTGATTTATTATTATTCCAGTAATTATTATTATTAGACGAACACAGTGAAGCTGAACTCTTTGCCTCTGCCTGTGTTCAATGGATGCTACAGAGGGAATGACCAATGAGCAAGACCAATATTACAGCACCACTGAGATTCAGTTTTCACACAAATGCAGATGTTGGTTTTTCATGCTCTCATTATGAGGAGGGAAACAGTAGTGATTGTATTTGTTTTTAAATGTGAGTTATGGACACGTGTTTATTGAATCCAGATGTAATATGTTTCTGCTGGGAAAAAGTAAGCAATTTTATTTGTCTGTGAAAATAAGTAATGGCCAGATGTTGACTGAATCCAGTCCTTGGTTTTTAGGTGGAAAAAGTAGCTTTTTTTTTTTTTTTTTTTTTAAAGATAATTTTTTTGGGAATTTTTCTTTTATTTGACAGTTGTACAGTGTAGAGAGACAGGAAGGTTGGGGAGAAGAATGGGGGAAGACATGTAGCAAATAACCTGAGCCGGAATCGAACCCAGGTCGCTGCAGGAAGGACACAGCCATTATGGTATACGCATGCTTAGACCAATGAGCCACTGGGGCGCCCTGGAAAAAGTAGCTTAACTGAAAGTAGATGACAGATTTTGATTGAATCTTGGTCTGGGTTTCTATGGCAATAAAAGTAAGTGATTGTATTTGTCTGTAAATGTACATTAGAACCAGATGTTGCTTGAATCTTGGCCTTTGTCTCTGAGATGAAAAAATAAGCATATTTGTTTGAAAGTTAAGTTCTAAGTTAAAGACCTGTTTATTGAATCTTAGCGTATGTTTCTTCAGTCATATCTGTTTGAAAGCGTAGGTTAAATACTGATATTGATTGAACCTGTGCTTATGTTTTTAATGGTGAAAAAGTCAGCCCTTGTATTCGCTTGATAATGTAAGTTAAGGACAGATATTGTGGAAAGCTGTCCCATGTTTTTGCAGTGAAAAAAGTTTTTATTGCTTTGTAAATGTGATTTAAGGACAGATGTTTACTGAAACCAGGCCTATGTTTCTGTGGTGATAAAGCAAGTGATCGCATTTGTAAATGTAATTTAAGGACAGATTCTGATTGGATGACAGTCTCAGGCTGTACCCTACGTCCCCTAAGCCTCCCGCTGGTTTTGGTCTCCAGTAGATGGGGTTGTTAAATAAGGTTGAAACAGAAGCTTCTGGTAATGAAGGCCTTTCCTTCCAGCACCGCTGATTACAGTGAACCGCCAACGAGGAGCGCTTCGCCCTGGCAGGCTACACTATCAGAGAGATATCAATCTGGAGAGGCAGCCATTACACTCCACAAAACCCCACACTGCAGCGCTAACCCTCTCCACACCCTCCAGCTCTAACTGATAGGCCTCTGATTGACAGGTCACTGCTGTAATCATAAGTGAATCCACAGTGTGTGAGCTGATGTCTATGTTACTGAAATATCATGTGAGAGGAACAGCGATATGAGCTTACCTCTATTATCAAGAAGCACATTGAATATGTATTGATTTCTGCTTTTGTGCGGTTGTGTGTATGGGAGTGTGGGGGGGGGCAGAAAGAGAAATGAGTCATGTGTTTGCCTATGGCAGCCTTAGCAGAACTTACAATTTAATCCTAAAAGCCCTACAGGTCCATATATGGGTCAGTCTTATGCAGCTGCTGTTTCAAACCTGTGGAACTTCAGGCCTGTTTTAGATTTTAATGGAGATTGTGACGGCCTCCTGCCTCTAGGGCCTGCTAGTGTTGTGTGTTCCCCATTACTGGTGTTTGTCTGTCCCTGCAGGCTTGGCAGGAAGTGTGCGATGCACCTGGGCGGATCCCCCAGGTGTATAAGAGCTGGCATTTTACGTCTCTTCACTCTGCTCTGCTCTGCCTTGCGCGGCTGCAGCTCTGCGATTCCTCGTGTGCATTATGTTTTTTGGTTTAGTTATATTATGTGTTAGTTTGGTGGTCGTTTTCATTCAGTTGTTATTATTTTTTAGTTCGCATTTTGTAATAAAATTATTTCGTTTTTTTTTAGTTAAACCGTACGTCTCCTCATTATTTTTGTCATGGCTTTGAGCCGGGTCATGACAAAATGGGGGCTCGTCCGCTTGTTTTCGCCTTTTCGCACCGGTAAGCCATTCATTCATTTGGTTTGTGAATGAGCTCGGAAAGTTGTGAATGAAATGACGTCATTGTGCTTACTACGGAGAGGCGTGGAAACCCGGAAACCGCAATGGCTTTGTTTAAAATGTTTGGCATGTTGCGTGGAGACGTACGGTAGTTTCAAAATTAATCCGTTTTCTGTTTAGAAATTTTTTTTTGATAAGTAATATTTGCCGTAGCTGCTTTATATTTAAGTAAGTTTATTATTTTTGAGCACCCTGATAAGTTTAGCCGGCGGACAAGCAGGACTTGTCACTTTGTTATTTTGGTTCCTTTTTTTTATTTTAGGTGGCAAATCCTGAGGAGGGAGCGCGCCAGGCTCGGGGTATTACAATCGACTGTGTCCATGGTCGGGGGTGATATTTCGGGTCTGGTGACGTTTCGAGCTCGGCAGGCCATCGAAGACGTCTATTTGAGGCTTAAGTTAGATCTGTGGGTAGGCAGTCAGGGTTTGGGGTGTCTCAAACTTTTCCCGTTTGTCAAAGTTTGGGGGAAATTTAAAGCAGCTCGGTAAGTATTCATTTGGTGCTTGATACCACTTTGTTGTGCGCGAGGTTTCTGGTCGGTAGATTTTTTTAAATCTTTGATTTGAGCCGCTGTATATAATAAAAATGTCTGATATTTCTGAGTTCGTTAAAGCTCCCTCTGAGGAACTTTTGAATAAATACACTAAGGAGCAATTGTTAAAAATTGCAGAGCATTTTGAAATTGAAATATCTGACAAGCGGTTAAAGGACACTATAAAGAGTATTTTAAAAGCAAATTTAAATGAGATGGGTGTGTTGACTGCAGAGCCTTTGTGTCCTCCTGATACTGGTTTTTCTTCACCGTTAATGGCAGCATCTAATTTAACTTTCGAACAGCAAAAAGAAATATTAATGTTGCAACTAGAGCATGATAAAATGAAACAAAGAGCGCAGGAATTGGAAATTGAAAAGCAATTAGCTGTTGAAAAGTTACGCTTTCAGACTGAGCAGGCTAAGCTCCAGCTTCAGCAGAACAAGCTGGATTTAATCAAAAGCGGTAAGTCAATTGGAGACGGCTCTTTTGATTTGGATGCGTCTTCATGTTTTCCGGAGTCTTCAGAGTGTTTTGATGTTTTAGGTAATCTAAGGTTGTTGCCGAAATTTAGTGAAAAAGACCCGGAAACTTTTTTCTCATTGTTTGAGCGTGTTGCGGAGACTAGAAAATGGCCTGAGTCTACTCGTACTTTAATGTTGCAGTGTGCACTGACCGGTAGAGCGCAGGAAGCCTATTCAGCTCTGTCCGCGTCAGACAGCCAAAATTATTTCATTGTCAAGTCTGCTGTGAAAAAGCTTACGAGCTTGTACCCGAAGCTTATCGCCAACGTTTTGTAACATGGACAAAAGCTAATAAACAAACACATCTTGAGTTTGCTCGTGACTTAATTGTACATTTTACGCGCTGGTGTTCCGCGTTAAAAGTTCGAACTTTCGATGATCTGTGTGATTTAATAGTGTTGGAGCAGTTTAAAAATTCTATTCCCGAGAACATTGCACAGCATATTAGTGATCACAAAGTAAAAAATGTAAATGAAGCAGCTGCCCTGGCTGATGATGTGCTGACGCACAAAAGATCTTTTGGTGAGTTGCGTACTCTTAGTGCGAGTTTTGGTGAGCATACAGGTGCGGTAAATTCTGTTCCTTTGGAGAAGTCTGACTTTAAGGATAATACTATGAGAAAGTCAGAAAGTCTGTAACTACTGTCACAAAAAAGGACATTTTAAAGCTGACTGTTTTTCACTCAAAGCTAAAACTAAATCGAGTGGATCTGCAGAACAGCCGAAAGGTGCCTGTCTCGCTATGCCTGTGCCACAAACACTCACAATGAAGGTAGAAAGTGTGAATGAACATGTTAAAATTGTACCTGCTGAACTTGAGTCCTTCTTGCCTTTTGTTTCTGATGGTCACGTTTCTTTGGTGGGAAGTGATTTAAAAGTTCCTGTTAGAATACTGCGTGACACTGCTGCCTTTGACTCATTTATTCTGGCTTCAGTGTTGCCTTTTTTTTTTCAGAAGAGAGTCACACGGGGTGTTTTGTGCCGGTTTTGGGAATGGGAATGAAAGTTTTGCATGTCCCTTTGCACAAGATGATGTTGTACTCTGATCTCTTTCAAGGCCAGATAACAGTTGGGGTGCGTCCTGCGTTGCCAATTGAAGGTATCACACTGATTTTGGGTAATGGTGTGGCAGGTGGACGTGTCTGGGCTGACGCTCTACCTCCGCCGCTGCCTGTAGTGTCCTCTGTTCCGCTGGTGAGGAAACAGGCAGATGAGAATCAGACGAGCTTTCCTGAAGTTTTCACTGCGTGTGCGGTAACTCATTCAATGACACGTGACACTCATTCAGTTTCTGATCCTGTAAAAATTAAAGGTGAGGTATCAGATTCGGTATATTTTTCTTTGTCTGACGTCCCGCTCTCGGTTTCGCAGGAAGAATTGAAATTGGAACAACATGCAGATTCCTCTCTGAAGTGTTTGTTTGACATGATGTTGCCTGAAGATGAGGTAAAAAATAATTCTCATGGTTATTTTATTCTGAATGAGCTGCTGGTGAGAAAATGGGTGCCTCACGGAGAGGATTTCATTGGAGACCCCATTATCCAAATTGTTGTGCCTGCTAAATTCCGTGAGTTCGTGTTGAAACTTAAAAACTGTATGACCGGCGTGCTGAGCGTCGTGTGTTTAGTGTGGGGGACCAAGTCTTAGCTTTGTTACCTATTGTAACTTCTCCATTTCAAGCCAAGTATTCTGGTCCGTATAAAGTGACAAAAGTATGCTCTGAGCACAACTACATGATTTCTACTCCTGAGCGTAGAAGGAAGGTGCAACTGTGTCATGTCAACTTGTTAAAACCTTATTATGCTCGTGTTTCAGATGACATCAACAAGGATGAGGGTGCTTCAGGACTTGTGCACCCTACTTGTTCGGTGGGGAGAGTGTCCACAGTTAATTCTCCACAGTCAGTGTCTACTGAGGTAGAGGATAGTTTACCTTGTGTTGATGTTTAAAAACAGGAGTCCCTGAATAACCTGCAGGTCCTCGTAGGTCATTTAGCTGAGTCTAAGCAGGTAGATCTTTGTAATGTAATACAGTCTTTTCCTTGTTTGTTCAGTGATACTCCCACGCAGACGCATTTAATCGAGCATGATATTGATGTTGGAGATGTACAACCAATCAGGCAGAGATTTTATCGTGTTAATCCTGAAAAACGTAAATATCTTGATGCTGAAATAAAATACATTGATAATGGCATAGCTGAACCTTCTTCTTCCAGTTGGGCTTCCCTTGTCTTTTAGTGCCAAAGTCTGACAACACCAAGATTTCGTACCGACTTTCGTAAGTTAAATGCTGTTACAAAGCCAGACTCTTTTCCACTTTTGGAGGATTGTGTTGACCAAGTAGGCCATGCTAAATATGTCAGCAAGTTCGACCTTCTTGGTTATTGGCAGGTCCCTTTATCAGAGCGTCTTGCGTGAGTTATCCGCTTTTTATTACTCCAAATGGTTTATACTCTTACAATGTCATGCCTTTCGGGTTGCGAAATGCCCCTGCAACATTTCAAAGGCTTATGACAAAAGTTCTGGGGGATTTGAGGGGTGTACGGTCTATTTGGACGACGTGGTTGCAGACACGTGGGCTTCTCATGCCCGCATGCCGTCCATTGTTTAGCCCGTCTGGCTGGTTTGACCTCGCCAGTGTGAGTTTGCTAGAGCGACAGTGACGGTTGGGTGGTGGGGCAGGGTACTTTCCTGTTCTGAAAAAAGTTAAAAGCATGGTTTCCTGTTCCTACAACTAAAAAAAGCTCATGCGTTTTTAGGTCTTTCTTGCTTTTGCAGAAATTTTGTGAGGTAGTTGTTGACCCTTGTTGAGACTTTTTGTGGTCTCGGTTTGTAGGCATTTGAAAAAGTTAAATCATTGTTGTGTAGTGCACCTGTTCTCTCTGCTTTAGGTTTGATCGTCCCTTTTCTCCAGGTTGATGCCAGTCACATAGGGGTGGGGGGGCGGTACTGCTACAGAGCGATGAGTTTGGTATTGAAAAACCAGTGAGCTTCTTCTCGAAAAAGTTTAACTCATACCAACTTAACTATTCTACCATTGAGAAAGAAGCATTGGCATTAGTGTGGGCCCTTAAGCATTTTGATGTTTATCTTGGATCTGGTGTCGTACCTGTAGTGGTCTTCACCGATCACAATCCTCTCATTTTTCTAAATTCATTACAGTGTCCCAATCAAAGATTAGTAAGATGGTCACTATTCCTTCAGTCTCACTGGTTTGATATTAGACATATAAAAGGTTCTGACAATGTGGTAGCAGATGCATTGTCCAGAGCACCTTTAGAGTAAAGAGCCATGTGATTTTTTTCCTATGTTTATTTTTTATCTCGTGCCACTTTTTTCACTCCCCTTACCCCTCTTAAATTGCTTCCCAGGTACCAGGTTGCTGAGGTGGGAGGGTGGTGATGTAGGTGAAGGAAGAGGTATTGATGATAAACATTAGGTCAGTCTTGTAAATTTTGTAAAAGGGTAAAGTGACCAATGGTAAGTTTTAAGTAGTTTAAAAAATTGATAAGGATAAAAAGGTTAAAAACAGAACAAATAATTGTTGGACTGAGGTCCTCATTAGTGTTGTAAAGTTAAAAAAAAAAAAAGAATAAATAAAAAAAATTCTAATTTTTGAATTTGAATTTTCTTGGTTTGAATTTGGGTAATTCCAAATTGAATTTCAGTTTGGTGAGGAATTGTGTGTTCGGGGTGGGAAGTTTTATGGAGGGGGTGTGACGGCCTCCTGCCTCTAGGGCCTGCTAGTGTTGTGTGTTCCATTACTGGTGTTTGTCTGTCCCTGCAGGCTTGGTAGGAAAGGGCGATGCACCTGGGCGGATCCCCAGGTGTAAAGAGCTGGCATTTTACGTCTCTTCACTCTGCTCTGCTCTGCCTGCGCGGCTGCAGCTAGTATTTCGTGTGCATTATGTTTTTGGTTTAGTTATATTATGTGTTAGTTTGGTGGTCGTTTTCATTCAGTTGTTAAGCTTTTAGTTCGCATTTTGTAATAAAATTATTTCGTTTTTTTTTTTAGTTAAACCGTACGTCTCCTCATTTTTGTCATGGCTTTGAGCCGGGTCATGACAAGATCCCAAGCTTTCTAACGGTCCTGAATATGTCCTGCTGAATTACAGGGAAATGTGTATTAAATAATGTACAAGATCTAGCTATTTTCTATTTCACGTAATGCTGTGACCATAGAAACATGGTGACATGGGTTTGAATATTTCTCTCGGTATAAGTGTGATGTAGCTTCCATCCCTCTCTCCTTCTCACTCTTTCTCCACTCTCTCTCTATTCCTCTATCCTCCTAACCATCTCTTTCACTCACACTCCCTCACTCTCAATCATCTAAAACAGTTCGGAGATCTAATTCTTACCTTCACCCCCCTGCTTTTACAGCAAACTGAAAATGTGCAGTAACCAAAAAGATGGAAAATACACTGCCTCTCCACAGTGATTTGGAGTCTTCAAATTTGACACATGCAACCCACAGCATGATTAGCTCAAAGTAATGGAGTACAGCATATTGGGACTGATGGGCGCCTTGCACTACAAAGAGCCAGGATTCAGCATGGGATGTATTCTATGACACCATAAACCAGTCAGCAAGGGACTCTGATCCACATTCCGACTGGCACCAACTCCGTCCATTTCAGGCCAGAACGGGCATATAGCGCGTCCAGAGCTGCCTGCTGTCTGGGTACATGGTGGCATTTGATGAATTAGCATAATACATTCAAGCTTTTGCTTGGTTATTTACAGAAGTTCTCTGTACTGTTTGCCAGTAAAGCTGCAGCTGTAAATACTTCTTGAATGCGAAGAGGCTTTGCTTTCAAAGGCTAAATGCTGCTAACAGGCCCTCTGATGGATGCCTCTCACAATCACTCAGAAGCTAATCAGTGGATGTGCAGTTTTATACATTTCTGCAGTTCCTTAGTGTCACTTTCAGTGCATTATCAGCCACCTCACAGGAAATATGCTTTATGTTTTAAGTAAAATAAAACTGATTGCATTTAAATAATTTTCTCACCAAACAAAAGCTTTTGGATTTGAGAACTCTAGTGCTAAAAGTACTTAGATCACATTTCCACACTCCGTGAGGAAAGGATGGGCAAACATCATTTGAAGTTACTGAAGTCCACAGCCTTGATTTCCTTAAAACTGACATTTTGTGACTGAAGTACTTTTAGCACTGAGGTATTTAATTGCTTTTTTTACATACTGTATCTTCATTAACTTCATGTTTACATTCTGTGGTTATACTTTCTAAGTTACTGTGTTTGAGGTTTAATTCTGTAGTATATTGTAAAAACACAAGGGACCGCTGCAGTGGCCAGCATTCATGTAGCAGACTGACTTAGAAGCAGGAAAGACCCGGGAGAGATTCTGTACTCAGAGCTTAAAGTCATTATTAACTTGTTTTTACTTGTTGTTTCTATACTTTGAATGAATTGAACAACTTTTTCTTGTTTCATCTAAAAGAGAGGGATTCCTTCAGCTATTTTAGCTTCCATTTAAATCGACCTAATTAAGCTGAGAAGTTTCTCATGGTATCAAACACAAAGTTTAATTACACAACTTTTCTGTCTCTGAGGCAATGTTTCCGACCAACAGAGAATATGGTGCTGAAGATTCCAGAAAGTGGTAATAGACTGTTGTAAAATACAGAGAGAAAAGTGTTGAATCCCAGAAATATCCCACAGACAGCACAGAAACCAGAAACAGCATTGCATTTTGTGCTTACCTCTTGTGAAAAGTACTCAATAACCGAACACCTTGTTTTTTTAATATTAACCAATTCAACACCAACTCCTGTTAGTGGTAAAGATGGCTATACAAGATTTAAATAATGCACCCTCACCCATTTTTCCCAGGTGCAGATAGGGTTTAGTTCTAGTGTTGGCAAGAACTGCTTGGGTGACGAGCATTTTCTCAGTAACACAAACTGTTTTTAACATATCACAGTAAGTGGCAGTGTATGCAGAAGAGTCATTTGAAGAGAGACAAAAGGGTTATTTGTCACCCACTCCTCTGCAAGTGGAAACAACAGTAATTATGTAAATTCTCCATCTGGGTGGGAACAGGTATCAAGGTGAACTGTTATCAAGCCTTTACCCTGACTGTAATAACAGTGTCACTGCAGCCATCTAAAGTATTCAGTCAGATTTAGTATTTTAATTTCCTGCCCACAGCCCAGTGTTTCAGTCCTGCAGATGCAGTTTAAACACTTTAATCCAGCCATAAAACACCTGAGCAGTTAAAGGGGAGAAGTGTGACCCTCTCTGGCTCAGTCACTGCTGTATATCCCTCTGCTTCCTGCTCTGTGCTGAAGGATCAGAGTTCAGTGGAAGCTGAGGGGGAGCTCAGTATGGTGAGAATATTGTGCCAAATGTCTGCAGTGACCTCTGTTTAAGAAAGACACAGAGTGCAGGGGTTTAGTAAAGATTCCACTGCAGTTATTTAGCTGGTACATCTGTGCGAAGGGACTTGCAGTTGACTAGGTAAAGCAGGGGCCAATCCTACCCCTGCACTGTTAAAAAAAAAAAAAAAAAAAAAAAGAGACTGAATAAAGTAAAGAAACCAGCTGCTCAGTATTTTTGAGTTTTTTTGACTTGAGTTTTTGAGTTTGCACTAAATTTTGAGAGAACTCAGAACTTGAAGTTGAGCCAACTCAAAAAGTCTGTGCAGCTGGTTGCCTTATTTTTCTAAGTTGAGTCAACTTTTAATATTTACAGTGTGTGCAATGCTGGGGGTAAGGGCCTTATTCAAGGGCCCGACTGCTGCAGTGGTTCTGGGCTTCCAGGTCCCAGCCTAGCACCATAGCCTCCCGGTTAATAGGCTGGTAGTAATGAGTCAGCCTCACACAGAAGTGAAATAATCATCTTTGGATCATAGTTATAAAAGGCCACGGCCCCCATCAGCTCTCTCTGAATGTGCTGCTCTCAGATAAATGAACAGAATCACTGATTCCCTCGTCGACGCACAATATTTCTGTGTGTACCTGAGACTCAAAGGATGTGCAGGTGAGAAGAGTCAAGTGGGAGAAATAGCAGTTTTATTGCGTATCCAGTCTCCATTCCACACTGTCTAGAGGAGGAGAGAATTACTGTGGATTCTGAGAGGTATTAACTGTGACAGGTGTCGCGCTCTGAGAATAATAAGACAATAAATTGGTTTAGATGACTTTGACACAGTCGCTATTTTCTTCAGAATAATGCATTAAAATGGCCCGATTGAGTCAAATGCCTGCAATTGCTTAGAATACAGTGCACATTAAAATGATACTGACATGATTAAAACATATAACTCGTCTTCATTATTGTTACAATACGAGTGAAACCTGTAGTTGGGTTATTTTGAGTCATTTTAAAGTACTGGATCATTTTCAATAAATTAACATGCAAATCTATCCACTATATTTGAGCAAATAAATGGCAGTCGCGAGGATGATAGCAGATTTATGTATCAAGTCTGTCTATTTTCAAAAAAAAAAAAAAACTATATTTTCAGTAAATAGAAGAGATTTGAATGCATAGTCAACATCATGTGTCAACACCAACCATCAAGCATCAGTATGCAGTTTCTGTTACTGTTTTGTGTTTTTTTCTTTTCTGTTTTATTGCCTCTTTTTCACTAATTTAGTTCTTGCTACTTTAGTTGCCCTGGTAATGATTTGGCAGACCAGTGAAATTTATTTTACATTAACATTAACATGTCCCTGTATTAGAACAGCTTGTGTTCAAGGTGTTTCGATCAGTTACCATTACTGCAGTTTGGATTTTACCTCACTGTTAAATTTGAGCAGCAGATTTTACATGCTAACTGATTGGAGGTCTGGGAACTGACAGTCTCTTATCGAATCGCAACGGTGGCATGAAGGTAAAAACAATCTTTTTGAGCAACTGTCTCTCTCTCTCTCTCTCTCTCTGTCTGTCTGTCTGTCTCTTTCTCTCTCATTCTCTCTCTCTCACCCAGATGTTCTCAGTGTTGTTCAAACATTCAAGTTTGGAATGTTTCTGATAGAGCTATAAAGCTGCTCGTTCAAACTATCTCAGAATGTAGATTTTATGAATCCTGCCACCCAGCTGTACATTTCATCCTGGTAAGGCACACATGTCGTTTGTGTTCACACTGTTTACCAGAAACCACACTGCTTCCAGAACAGAAGTGACTTCAGCCCACATATGTTCAACTAGACACAACTTCCATAATTCCCCATGGACCTCTGACATTAAATGAATGCCAGCACAAGTATGATTCCATATAATGCACAGGATTACAGACAAGCAGAAAATGTACCATCAAAGGCTGTAACATTGTCTTCACACTGTGAAGATGAAAGGCCTTGTGTGTAATTTAGTTATGACCTTCTGCTCGTGCCATTGATTGATCTGATGTGATCGTTTTCTTTCAAAGGCTAATATCTAACGCACTTACTGTGATGGTTTTCTCATTAGCTGTGAGTGTGTGAATCCTCATTATAATTCATAATTATATATAATTATGGAACACCATGAATCAATCATGGATATAGAATCCATCAAGCTTAAATCTGTGAAAACATCGGCTCAGGATGAAACAACTGAGCACTTTGAACAACACAGTGAAATGTTCAGAGCTAAATCAACTCTTTTACAGTGGGCTTAAATGGACTGTGTAAACGGAAGATTTTATCATATAGAATTCAGGTATTGTTCGTGAAGCTCCATTTTTTTTTTTTTTTTTTTTTTTTTTCTGAGGGAGGGGAGTCACGCGTGGAGCATCTCTATGTCTAAACTATTTGAAAGCATTACTTTTGACGCTGCCTGATCTCATGTACAGTATGTACAGATTTCCATTAGCAGTTGCTGTGTGGTATTGTTTAGTTTTAGCAGACTCCTTGTTGGGACGTCTGTTTATAAGTTCCTTGAATGAGTTTAATTCTTGTACAAGAAATCAAATATAATCACGTAAATCTCATAGATAAAGTAAACAGCTGAAGCAATACTGTTTTGGATAATTTAGTTTAGTGTGAAAGCATTGATCTGCTCCAACTTTCATTCACTTAAAAATATAGGCACAGAGTTGATTGATACACATTGATTAAATTAAAATTTAATTTAACTTAATCATGACTTAAGTTTGTCATTAAATACTGCATTTTTTCATCTGTAACTTTGTCCTTTGGACTAACTTTAGATTTGCCACTTTTTCTTAAAAATCACCTCACTTGACAAAGTCACCAGGCGAAGTGGCTGCATTTTTCTCGGAGTCGATCCTCTGTGTCGCCTCAATGGCGGTTTGGGGGCCACTATGTCACCTGAGACAAAAGGTGTGAGATTCAGTTTTAATTAAAGCTGGTAGATTTACCATCTACGGAAAGGGCGTAAACCGTCGCGGGCCGCGGTCTCATCGAGGCCAGAGAGCAGGCAGTAAAAATGACTGATGCCAGGGCGACTGCGGCTGACAGATTCCACAGAAAGTGTGACTAACAGGTCCCACTGTACTGAACAGGATGAAATAATAAATTAATGGTATATATGTGGTTTATTTCATTGATAACACAAAAACAAATGTTTACAGGAAGTTTTAGACCTGGATCACTGCAATTTTGGTAAAAAAGTGAATTAAAAAATTTGGCCTCGTTGCTAATGTTACATGGACGGAAAATTGGTTTTCACAGGACCAAACTCAAACGGGGACAAGATTGTCTGAGCCAACGCCAATAATGGCACGATGAGCAGAGAAAAGGGAAGGCACACCAGTGACCAACCCGCTAATCCACAATAAGCAGGGCTTTGTTAAAGCCTGGATACCTACTCTTGAACAGTGACCTGAAATGCAGTTTTTACCGGGATTATTTTGTGGCAATCCAATTAATTCACTGGATAATTAGCCAATCCTGCCCACTCATTTCCAAGTTCCTCATCCACCTTGGAGTTCTGAGAGGAAGGAGGGACACTTTTTTGGGCCACCCTGTAGTATGGATGTGCCAACCCCTTTAAGTCAAACCAAGGTTGGCTTGATCCATGCAGGGATTGGAGTGAACTCATCCGTATTCTAAACTCGGCTTGCTTGTGAAAATTCAATAACTGATCCGGGGGTGCCATCTAGTGAGAGAATATTGTAACTGCTTGCATAAATCTGCAGCTTCGTGTCCACTGGCGGACACAACTGCGCAAAAGGGTTTGAATTCCCTGCCAGCAGCCGCCAAACCTCATTCACAGCAGTGCTGTACTAAGATTACAGGTTGTTGCTAACGTTATTACTGTGGACGGAAATTTTTACCTTTTTGATGAGGGACACAAACGCGAGTTGGTGAAAATTCTAGAAGGCCAGGAAGTCAACATCCCCTCGCGCATGCGCTTTACCCCGCTTTCAGACTACCGGTTGTTATAAAATATGCGGAATGCAGAGTGAACGTTACGACCACACATCCGACAGAAATTACGTTCGCGGCCAAAACTGGCTTCACGGCATGAAATAAGGCTCAGGATATTTCAAAACGGTATCGAGCTTGGTAAAATAAAGAATGGGGAACATATTCCTGGCCATACCTTCAGTAGTAGATGTACTGTTCTTTTCACAGAGGCCCTGTTGCTAACGTTACGGGACTGGACAGAACATGTAGTAATGTTCGCAACTGGATTAATGCACTGGATTCAGTGACTGGGACAATTTTCCGTCCTGATATCGCCCAATTCCAGAATAAAGTCATCTTTTTAGAGAAAAGTAACAAAAGAACAACAATAGCCATGCTTTTAGAGGTAAAACAATTATTCTTTATTCTGTTGACATATTTTATTGAAAATACAGAGAGATGGTACATTTTATATTGGTTCAAAAATAAAAGTTGTCAATCGGTCACACTTTCTGTGGAATCTGTCGGCTGCTCTTGTTTGAGAGATTCCTGTGAGGCATTGTGGGGGAAAAGAGCGGCGGCAGGGGAGGAGGGGCGGGGCTGTGATGTAATAAGGAAATGTTGCGCTGGGCGTGTCCCTCCTGATGACTGACAGGCGCTCTGGGATGATCCAAAAGCCTGAGATGTCGACTCCTTCCCTTGACCGTAAAATCAAGCGCCGCCCGACATCTCTATCGGGCTCTGATTAAAATGGGTTGGGTGACCCCCTTTCTGCCCCCCAGTCAACTGCCTTCTCATAATCGCCCCCATCCACCCAGTTCAAGCTCTGATCAGCTTACTTTGTCTCTTCGCCCATTTCTGAGGGCCTTATTGGAACTGCAGAATGTTTACTTCCTCATGAAGCCAGCAGACATATTTCCCATCTCCAGAGCACCAACTGCCCCAGCCAGCTGAGGATGGGCTCCCCCACTATAGCCGGGTTCCTCCTGAGATTTCTGCCCCCCTGGGGAGTTTTTCTCTCCCCTGTTTGAGGATTTTTCTCCACACTGAGAATTTTTTTCCTCATTAGCTATTCTGGGGACTCTGGCCGAGCGTCTGCTTTACTGATATTCTGTAAAGCGTCTCTCTGACTGTTCTTCTGTCGAAAGCGCTACACAGATAAAACTGAACTGAGCCACAAGACACAGAGAGGGAGGAGCCTGAACAATAAAGCCCCTCCCCTCCTCCCCGGTGTCAGTGGAGCCCCTGGGCTGATCAAATTTGATGGGAGAAATATGTGCTCGTCAGTAAAAAAAGGATTTAAAAAAAAAGCCGTGTCGTTCTTTGACTCTCTCACTGTGTGGTGAATAATGGCATCGGCTAAAGGCCCTGACTGCTGACAGCTCTAATTGGGGAGTTGGGGGTCGGGGGGCTGTAAGGGCATCACATGTGAAACAGAAATGCTGTCTGAGGCCACTCGAGAGCTGTCAATCATACGGAGTGGGAGGGGCTTTTCTGCAGCCGCCTTCAGAGGAGAGAGAGAGCAGGGTGAGAGTAAGAATGAGAGAGAGGGAGAGAGAGAGGGGGGTTAGAGAAAAAGTGAGAGGGAGAGAGAGAGAGGGATGGGAAAATGGAGGTAGAGAATGGTCTGAAACTGCTCCCTGGGCTGATGTCAGTCGCCTCTCGGCTCGGCCGCGGTGGTGAAGAGACACGACAGAAATCCTCTTCAGTGCTGAAAAACTGCAGCTCTCAGAGTTCACTTCCTGTTCCTGAGCCACCTATAAAATTTAATCAGTGATAATTAGGGTTTAATCCTGGGAAACGGGATTCCCGGGATTTGACCTCCAAACCATTTCCCGTTTCCCGGAAATAGAAAAACGGGAAACCGGGAAAAAACATTTTGAAAATATTTATAAGATAATGGAATATATTTCGAAAATATGTAGGCCAATTTTACTTTCTTAAAACATATTCAACAGCTGTGTGTGTGCATGCGTGCAAGGAAAGAGATTTAAATTAATCGAACTTATTTAAGTGCGTCCAAGCACAATAATGGATCGAAATTTGCGTTAGACGCACTTAAGTGTGGCTAAGATGCACATTGCTCCAATGCCCACACTTATTTTCAGTGTGTCCAAAGGTAAAATTTTTTTCTTGGCCAAACTTAGGCTGTTTTAAGCGATACGTTCTAAAAACTGGAATGGTCATAAACTGGCGCAGCGAGTAAGTTGGCCACACGTATGAGTGCGAATAACATCGGCCTTAATTAATTGATTAACAATCACAAAACGCCCTGAATTCAAACACTTCTGACCGTTAACGCAGTTAAGTAACTTGTGGCTCTATAATCTGAATTAGACTAACACAACACGATTTTTGACATCAGCTGTGAGTGGCAGCACTTCATAATAGCCTACTTCAAAATATTAAATAATAAGGACGCGCTGCGCTGTCTGAGGGAGGGATCAAATGCGTGAGACGAGGTTCAACAGTCCGCTCACTGCAACATTTAAAATCTCAGACAAAACTCCAGGTGAAAGCTCAAAACTACAAGAACACTGGATTCATTCTTTATGCAAAACACTTCAGACAGAGATGCAACGGGCTTTGGTGAAATGGGGCTCTCGTTGAATAAAGAAAAATCTCCTGAATCCATCTGAAACCTCACACCCAGTGAGTGGATGCGTTTTATAACTTTGCCTTTTAACTTTGAGTGATCGCTGACTTTATTTAGCCGACAGTCTTGACACCGCAGCACACACCGTGCCAGCCACCCACAGCGTCTGAATGCGAGCAGGTTATGGAATCTATCTGAGCTCAAAACCATGACCATGAAAGCACCAAACTACTTGCCTTAACGAATTTCGTTTGTTTATAATATGAAGAATTGTAAAATATAATTTCCATGAGGCTGTTCAGTCAGACAGCGACAGATCACAGGCGTTTTCTCCCTCTCATCTGCAGCGAACGTCAAGCTGCATGCGGCTAGCGCAGTTTATATTGCTATAATATTGATTAATGCTGAAATTACATTTTTGTGCCTCAATAATTATATATACCACCAGATAATACATTAAATCAGTTATGTTTGGGACCCACGTGTCTCTTTGTTAAGTATGGTGTTTCCTGAACTATGACCAATTTTATATAACGGTAGTCAAAATTATACCTTAAAAACAAGTTAATTTCCCGGGATTCCCGGGAAAATGTGCTTCTTTTCCCGGGATAGAAAATGTCTCATTTTCGGGAAAAATATTAATCCCTAGTGATAATGCAATTCATTATGGCCCAGAGTCGCAAACACATTCCGTTCACCTCTTCCTGCGGCCGTGAGTACCACCGTGCTTGTTAGATAGCAATATGTATCAATTAACAATTGCTTCTATTGCTGTGACAGCAGAATTGTATTTTAATAATGAATTGCAAACTAATTATAATAGATATGAATATATCAGAGAGCATGTAACTCCCCAGTGTCTGCGATATTAAAATACACTGCCCGGCCAAAAAAAAAGTAACTGTTTGGAAATTAATGAACAAATTCTATAATTGGATCATTATTGCGGTTATTAATATGTTTCAGCTGGCAATAATCATTTTAACCCTGACTGATGAAGCGCGTTGCAACTCATTTCTTAACAAATCATGTCTGAAGACACATCCCCTGATGGTGGAAAAGATGTTACAGTATTTCAGAACGGGCAACGTTATTGGCCTGTATTTAGCAAAGAAAACCATGAATGACAAAAACAAGTATGAGGAATCATTTTCACAAACAAATTTGCCACCACAAAGTCCTGACCTTAAACACATTAAAAGTTATTGGGATGTGCTAAAGAAAGACCACCGAGTGGTTCAACCATTATGTCGAGAAGACGAGATCTAGGCCAAAAATTATGGCATTTCTGATCGAAAATAAATGTTCTGGCATTGCATATAGTTGTCAAAACAATGACAAGACGAATATGCACTTTAATCAAAGCTACAGGGGTTCCAACTAAATATTTGAGTGTGCGACTTTTTTTTTGGCCGGGCAGTGTATAATGACTTGTGGCATCTGGAATGACTCTGTCTCTAACGCCTGTGGGGCTCTGTTACTGATCCACACAAGCCAAAGTTACATCCTTAACTGTAAACACTGCCAGTCTGATCCTGGCCTGAGATACTGACTCACCAGGGCTGGACAGCAAATGCTGTGGGATACAACTGGCTTCAAGTGTGATTATATGAGCAGTAGCCCTGTCTGAGTCAGTCTCCAGTCTTCTTCTGGCTTCCTGTTGTGTTGTGGCTCTTCAACCCAGCTCTACTGTTGAGGTGCACGGCTTTCCAAGTGGAGAAATGTAGCAGCATATTGATAAAGACACAAATTATGGTTTTAAAAGGGTTGAGATGATGTGCAGAGGCTATTTGTTACATTGCGGAAGGTTACCTGATACCTTTGGAAATGATTATTGTTATTTGTCCATTGTAGTGGGTATGGGTCTAGAGTTATGTATTCTACCTCACTGGTAATTCTATCCTTACGACATAATATTTTGCATATCTTCAAAAAAAAAAAAAAAACTACTGTATGTCTTCTGTCATCCAATACACATCAAATACACTTTTATAATTTCCAGGGCTGCCTTAAAGGTGTGTTTAAAGAATCCTTTCCTGAATTATACATCCACTACTTTAGTTGAAGATTGAGTGTTAATATTCTGTTGCATTTTTGTGGTTCAAATGCAGGAGTTTCCTTTTCACTTGAAAGTCATTTTATTCTGTCTCTCCTGACTGATTCCTTCTGCCTGAACTTTACTTCCCCTCACTATGTACGATTACCAGCCTCCAGTCTGCTGCCAAAAAATGAAAGAATAAAAAAGTACAATAACAGGTGCAATAGCTTATAATTTGCAGCCTTTCTAGGTCATCAGTGTCCCAGCCGCTACACAATATTGACGATGTAAGCAAAATGCACTGCAACAGATGTGCCTGAATTTTGCTTTGAGTTCATATACTCAAGAGCATCTTTGAAAATTAGTTTTGGATCCGTTTCAAAGAGAAACAACACAGAATAATGAGAAACATGCTGAAAATTACACTTAGAAAAATGATCAAGGGTATAAATTAATAAATAATGATATGGAAATATTTGCATGTCAACCACATTATAAGTACTTATATTTAGTGACCACACTGTGACTCCATTTGTTCCAGATGAGTGCTTTAACAGTTTTGAAAACATAAGAGCTCATACCTCATACAAAGGCTTTCCTCAAGCTTAATATTTTTATCAATTATGGTTATCATAAAACCAATGATTTCTATTGAACAGTATCTGTGAGAGCAGCTGGCCTCACAAGTGTAGAGTTTAGGCTTATTAATGAGCACTTCAGTTCATTAAAACTGCAGCTTTGAGATTTTGACCCTGAACCCAAGTCCTTTTAAAGATCCACTGCTACCACTGATCAATGGCTGTTCAATGGCCAAATGAAAAATTAAAATAATTATAAATTCAGGAATTAAGTGATACATCCCTGGGAAAGCCATTACTCTGCTGGCAGCTCCACACGAAAATACATATTAAATCATTTTTAAAAAAGAAATAACTGAAATTAGTCAAGTAGAGTCTGCAACAGCTGCTGTGTTGGAGGTCGTACAGAAATCTCTAATCACCCTGATAGGTCTCTTAATCTTCAGACTCTTGAGCTCAAAAGAATCTCCATTGAGAGATATACTGTACCTTCCGCACAACTATCAGATAGCTGAGTTACCTTCACTCTAATGATTTGTGTTGGTAAACCTGGAGTCTGTATCATCTGAGTGTCCCTGTGTATAACAGCTGAATACAACCAGTGAAAATTCACCTGCTCCTTGTTTCTCCTTATAAAGTACACCCACACTCATCCCTCCCAGGAGGCACTGTTAACTGGCATTCTGGTAAAGTTGGAGGCCCATTTCTCTGATAACAGTTCACATTAAAATATGTCACTTCAATCAGCCAGGAGGGCCCAAACACTTTACTGTTAATCCATATTGGGGAAAAGGGCCTTTATCAGGGCTGCCCAACTTTGTTCTTTGAGATTTACTGTCCCGTACTGTAGGTTTTTCCTGCGAATCTAATGACAGACATCTCCTTCATAAGAGGAGATTCTAATTTAGGTGCTAATAAGTAGAATCAGGCATGCCGAATGGAAGCATATGGAACAAGATTGGGTTAACCTGGTTTAAATCATCATGATTTGCATCACTGAAATATTAGAGAAGATCAGAGTGTTTGATGGAGAAACACAAAAGACCCAACAAAGGCAGCAATATTCTTCCTGAATGATATTACACATTACACATTTATACAGCAGACACATTTATCCAACGTGATTGAAGAACAAGTGCAAATAGAAAGTCACTGGACCAGTTTCACAACATTCATCAGATAAGAAACAATTAATTTAATATGTCAATGGAACTCAGTTATGAAACTGTAATACTTACACTAGACAGATAATACAAGTCAATTCAACTTGAGCTGAGTGATACAGTTAACCCTTTGATGCATAGAGTATATACAAATGCCTTGGACCATTTGCTGGGATTTGGTGCAATATTGTGTGTATGTGAGTGTGTGTGTGTGGGGGGGGCATGCAAGTGGGTGCCCTGCATGCAAGTGGGTGGTAATAATGTGAAGTTGAAGAAATCTGGTCATTGATATGCATGATGATCTATCTGTATTCTGGACATTGCTTATTTGAGCTATTTACTCGGCATGCATAATGTCCAATATTTTTGATAAAGCATAGACTCAGATGTATTCCAACAAATAGACATGCATTACATAGGTTATATGTTTTCAGTTTGTGCTGTATAATGTATTTCATCCCCCAACAGAAAAATGCCTGATCAAAACTTGAACAATATAAATTCTTCTGACAGTAAACACCTCTTACTTTGTGGATGCAGCCATTGTGATTGTTTGTGATGTGACTAATCAGAGAGGCACCTATTGGGGAAATTATTATCTGGAAATGTCCAGTAAAATGTGCATTTTGTGTTTTCAGGGTATCTATGAGCCTAGAGAAAATAAACCCCACTTATGTCCAAAATATTGGACAACATGCAACAAAGGGCTAACTCTTAAAATGCTCACCGTCGGGGACTATGCTGGTACAAACTGCTAGCTGAGTGTTCTTGCTTGCTGCATGCGATGCACTTTTGGAAAGTCTTTGTGGTTTTGTGACATCATACCAGAGCTGCTATTCATTGCATTGCAATGTGTGTCTTCTGCCTGTTATCAGCCAGCAGATTTGCGAAAGCACTTCCACCCTCTGAGGCAGTGGCATGGCCAGAGCTTCAAAATGTGTGCCGTACGCACAGAACATCCCTTTGCAACAATTATTAGTCCTGACCTGTTCTCAATCGTTTTTCTTAATTAAGGATACATTCACGCTGGTGTTGGTAATTCTCCTCACGGAGGAAGAAGACAAACATTTTATTTGGATGCGCTATTGGTGCGTTTCAATCACCCTTATTCAATATTGTGTAAAGGTGTTTTAAATCTTTGTGTTTGCTTTAATTTAAACCATTTAAACAATCATGAAACAGGGGTTAGAGCGCCGAATCGCCCTTAGATCGCATCAAGAAAGAAGCTGTGTCTTTAATTGCCGATGTATTATTCTTACAATTGGAAAACGAATCAATAAATGGAAATGATTTACAGCAAGTCAGGAATAATAATAATTGTAAAGTGATGTTCCGTGCATACACATTTTGAAGTTCTGGCTACGCCACTGCTTGGAGGGATTGTGCAAATGAGCAAATCCAGGCGGTTAGAACAAAATACTAAGGTGGATGTTTTACTGACCAAACCCAGATATGGAGCTCTGCAGATAGCAAAGGCTGTCAGCCGTATTCAGAGAGGGCTGGTGGGGCTGCAGGCTTTCATTCCTACCGTGCAGTGACACTCCTGGCTTTACTACTTAACCCCTATAGGCCTTTCAGAGGACAATTGTAAGCAGAATCAGGAGAGGAATTTATGAGTTGGAATGAAGGCCTGTACCGAAACTGGCCCTTTCTGGATGAGGTTGAGAACCCCCGACAGTGTTCCCCAAGCCAAACTCATGAGAACCCCTGACAGTGTTCTCCAAGCCTGGCTCATGAGAACCCCTGACAGCGTTCCCCAAGCCAAACTCATGAGAACTGAGTCCCCAAGCCAAACTCACGAGAACCCCCGACAATGTTCCCAAGCCAAACTCACGAGAACTGACAGTGTTCCCAAACTCACGAAGCCCCAGGCATTGTTCCCCAAGCCAAACTCACGAGAACCCCCGACAGTGTTCTCCAAGCCAAACTCATGAGAACCCCTGACAGTGTTCCTCAAGCCAAACTCAGGAGAACCCCCGGCAGTGTTCCCAAGCCGAACTCAGGAGAACCCCGACAGTGTTCCCAAGCCAAACTCAGGAGGGCCCCTGACAGTGTTCCCAAAGCCAAACTCCACAGAACCCCTGATGTTCCCCAAGCCAAGCTGAGAGACACTCTGACAGTGTTCCCCAAGCCAAACTCACAGAACCCTGACAGTGTTCCCCAAGCCAAACTCATGAGGGCCCTGACAGTGTTCTCCATGCAGCAAGTAGAACCCCTGACAGTATTTAAAGCCAAACTCATGAGAACCCCTGACAGTGTTCCCCAAGCCAAACTCATGAGAACCTATGACAGTGTTTTCCAAGCCAATCTTAGGAGAACCCCCGACAGTGTTCCCCAAGCCAAACTCATGAGAACCCCTGACTGTTCCCCAAGCGAAAGTCATGAGAACCCCCGACAGTGTTCTCAAGCGGAAACTCGCGAGAACCCCGACAGTGTTAGAAGCCAAACTCGCAAGGCTTGACAGTGTTCCCCAAGCCAAACTCATGAGAATCCCGACAGTGTTCCCCAAGCCAAACCCACGAGAACCCCTGACAGTGTTCCCCAAGCCAAACTCATGAGAACCCCTGACAGTGTTCCCCAAGCCAAACTCATGAGAACCCCTGACAGTGTTCCCCAAGCCAAACTCATGAGAACCCCTGACAGTGTTCCCCAAGCCAAACTTAGGAGAACACCTGACAGCGTTCCCCAAGCCAAACTCATAGAACCCGACAATTTCTCAAAAGCCAAACTCATGAGAACCCGACAGTGTTCTCCAAGCCAAACTCATGAGAACCCCGACAGTGTTCCTGACCCAAACTCATGAGAACCCCGACAGTCTTCTCAAGAAGGCAAGCTCATGAGAACCCCTGACAGTGCTCCCCAAAGCCAAACTCATGAGAACCCCGACAGTGTTCCCCAAGCCAAACTCAGGAGAACCCCGACAGTGTTCCCAAACAACTCATGAGAACCCTCGTATTTCCCCAAGCCAAACTCTAGAACTGACAATTTCCCAAGCCAAACTCACTTGAGAACCCCCGACAGTGTTCTCAAGCCAAACTCATGAGGAGCCCCGACAGTGTTCCCAAGCCAAAACTCATGAGAACCCCGACAGTGTTCCCAAGCCAAACTCGCAGGGACCCCGACAGTGCAAGCCAAACTCATGAGAACCCCGACAGTGTTCTCAAGCCAAACTCGCGAGAACCCCTGACAGTGTTCCCAAGCCAAACTCAGGAGAACCCCTGACAGTGTTCCCCAAAGCCAAACTTAGGAGAACCCGACAGTGTTCCCAAACCCAAACTGACGAGGTGTTCCCCAAGCCAAACTAATAGAACCCCGACAGTGTTCTCCAAGCCAAACTCATGAGAACCCCTGACAGTGTTCCCCAAGCCAAACTCCTCCAACAAATTACCTATAAATTCTCTCTCAGGACAAAGTAGTAAATCCAGGTGCCTCTCAGGTAATAATGATAAGGATTTCTGGGCCTGAACTGTCCGTTCTCTGGTTATTATGACCGTCAGCTGCACACGACTGGGGTCTTGTATTTAGGGGAAGGTGTTGTGTAGAAGATAAGGCTGTGGTAACATTTGGCTGTGTGCTGATGCAGTGGCGTGCGTTTCGCTCGTAAGAGGGTCACGTACACTCCAGTATTCCCTCTCTCGGTGGGAGCACTCCCCCGTTTTCCCTGGGCTTCACTCTTCCGCTCATCCCCCTCTCTTTCCCACCCGCGCACGAGCCGCTCCCAGCTTAGCGATTCGTCTTTAATTGATTCCAGACCCCCGCCGCCCCCCGTCCCTGTTCACTAGCTGCTCGCATCTGTTCCCACAGGTTATGACGCCGTGTTTACTCATGTAAGCAGTTTTTTCTGTCTCTCCTTCTCCCTCTCTCTCTTACCATTTCTCACTTTTTCACTGTTTCTCTCTGCTATACTCCTATCTACCCTTCTTCTCTTACTTTCTTCCATTTTCTCCCCAACTGTCAAACTACATGCATCTCATTATGTCTTCTCAAACTCTCTCTCCCTCTCTCCCCTTCTCTTTATTTCTCCAGTTTTCTCCCCAACTCTCTTGGTATGAAAATCTCGATAGCTCTTTACTCACACTCTGTCTGTACCTCTAATTCTCACTCACCCCACCTCTCTCTCTCTCTCTCTCCCTCTCTCACTTTCTCTCTCCCTGGAGAGAAAAAGTGAAACAATATACCCTTTGACCACAGAAGTGGCCCCCAGCACTGGACCGAGGCTGTAAGTGATTTGGCTGGCTGACCCGATGTGTATCCATAATGCGCAACTGTACCGCTTCGTTAATGTATTTTTTATCTTGGTGAAAGAGGGCAAGATGGGGCATTGACGTTTGTTGCTCGCAGTGTCTCCTGGGGCTCTGTTCTTGCTTTTAGGACAAGCATCTCCATGGCAACCCTTTCCTCCTCGCGCGCTCTCATTCAGATTATCCATTCTGTTTTTGCCCATTTTCCCCCCCTCACCCAATTGCTATGAGTTACCCTGACTCAGCATTCATTACTGAAGGAGCGCAACTTGTCTTTGTATACGTCTGTCTTCCGTGCTTTGGCGAGTGCCGTTTAACGGGTTCGCTTACACATTCAAACCATTTGATTGCCCCGTCGTCGCGCCCGGGTAGTGTGCCAAGATTTTTGGCAGAAACAAAAGTTGAACGTTCCTTTCCCGAGGCGTAAAGAAACTCCCTGCCGAAGGGCAGGCCGTCCGCGTCAGTCAGGCCAATGGTGAACAAGGCTATTGGAATCTTAAATGCAGATGACGCCAGATCTTCGGTAATGGTTAAATAGAGACCACACTACGCACTTGTACAAAGGAGTCTGGAGGCTGTTCTTGCTCATCGGAAAAGCATTCAAGTGACTCAGATATCATAAATTTGTTTTAAAATAACCAAACTTTGACATTTGTATGCCTTGTTGAAACAGCATACGGTGAATCTGATCCTAATACATGATGTTAGTAGTATCTTTTCTGGATCGCATCCTCACTCATGATTTGTGAGTCGTGTTCAGACTGCATCTTTGAGAAATTCAAGCAGTTCCTTTGGCATAAGTCATGCAGGAATTGTGTGGGCCTTCTGGTGAGCAGCCAGTCAATAACAGAAACATTTTCATGGGGGTTAGGAGAGCAATTGCTATGGGAAAGCTTAAAAAAACAATTAATTCAAATGCCGAGCATTTTTATTTGCTTAAAACTTTTTGATTCTTGTTTATCTTTGAGTTTATCTTCGAGCAATGTTGGCAGTTCCTTGTGTTGTCTGTGAATTAACCCTGGTCTTATTGTTTTCTAGACCTGCTGGCTGCCATATTATTCGTGTCCAGTTGTCCTGTTTTGGCTGGGTCTCATGTCATAAATTGTCTGCTCTCAGTGCGATTGGCTGGTTGTATTGGTCGGATATTAGTCATGATGTTTGCAGTGAGGATGTAAATTTTATAGTTTATCTGACAAGGCCAATGCACATTGATAACCAGTTTTGCAAATGCACCAAAGTTAACTATGGAGGCTTTTGTGCACAGACATGGAAGTCACTTTCTTTCTGGTGTCACAGGTCACTGAAATACCCAGTGGAAAGCCCATCCAAAAACAGGGAGCACATGCAAACTCCATGAAGCGACTTGAATGTGGATCTCTTGCCTGTCAGGCAGCTGCCTTTCAAGAAATAAGTCCTGGGTTCATTGTAAAAAATGAAATAAAATGAATGAATGAATAAATAAAGAAATACTTAATAGCACAAAGCTGATTTTCCAAGCTCAGAGGACATAGGTACCTAGTAGAGCAGGTTTGTAAAGGCGCAGAGTTGGTAACATTAATTGATAGGCAAAAGAATGCTGCTTAGATAGTGAAGTAATTACTCAAGTAAAGCAGTGCAAGGAAATCAACTGTCTTTGGAGTCTTAAAAAAGACCGAGAGACCAGATTATGAAGTGTACAGTGATGTGTACGGAGGAGTGACTTTGCTTTGAAGCAGAGAGCACAATACACAGTCCAGCTGTCCACCTGAACAGAAGAGCGCACGCATGTATTTGTCATCATAATCTTTAATCGATAAGGTGATATTTGCAGTTTTTATGGGAATCAAAGTCAAAACATGCCTTATTAAGATAATATAAATTTATCCAAGCTTTTAGTTTCTTAACTAGCCTTTCAATATGTTCTTTAAAAGATAGCCTATTCAGAGTTCAGCAACACTGAAAAGCCTGGATAACCATGAAAGACAAGAAGATGATCAAAGAATTCTTTCCTTGGCGTGGAAAAAAAATCTAGCCAGGTCAAGAATGCTCTCAAGGAGGTAGGCATATTGTGTAAAAATTGATCATCAGAGACTCCTTCATGGAAGTAAATACAATGGGTTTGCCACAAGGCACAACCCACGGGTAACATTCAAGAACAGAAAGATCTGATTAGAGTTAGGCAGAAAACATTCAAAACAAAAAAAAAGCCCGACCAGCCCTAGGACAAGATTCTTTGGATGAAACCAAGATCAACTTATACCAGAATAATGGAAAGAGAGGGGTATGGAGAAGGAAGGGGAATATTTCACGATCCAAAGCATACCTTATCATCTGTTGGACATAGTGGAGGCAATCTTATGGCATGGGCATGTATGACTACTAATGGAACTGGGTCTCTGGGGTTTATTGAAGATGCGGCTGCTGATAGAGGGGGCAGGATGAATTCTGATGTGTACAGGGCTATATTAGCCTTCCTGTTCGGAGATTGCATGTTCTCCAATTCGCGCGAGTTTCCTTCGGGTACCCCGGTTTCCTCCCACAGTCCAAAGACATGCATGCCAAGCTAATTAGGAACTCTGAATTCCCTGTAGGTATGAGTGTGCGAGTAATTTCTGTGTGAATGGTGTATGCCCCTGCGATGGATTGGCGAGTTGTCTAGGGAGTGTCCCCGTCTTTTGCCCATGGCCAGTTGGGGTAGACTCCAGCTCCCCCATTACCCTCGTGGGGAAGAAGCAGGTACAGATAATGGATGGAGGGACAGGGCTATACTATCTCCTCAGATTCAGCAAAATTGCTGCAAAACTGATAGGACAGTGATTCGCAGTACGGATTAAATAATGATCCAAGACATGTTGCAAAAATGTCATAAGGCAAAGAAATTGAAAACTTTTCAACGGTCAGGTCAGTCATTTGATCTCAACTCTACCCACAAACAAGCAGCAACTGAAGGCAGCTGGAGTAAAGGCCTGACAAAGCATCTCAATGGATGGAACTGAGTATTTTTGGATGCAGCGATTGCAAAGAGGATTTTCATCAGAATTCAAAATAATCCTTATTATATATTTGTAATTATGTTAGTTTGTCCAATGACTTTTGAACCTCCAAAAATGTAAGACTGTGTAGAAAAATGGCTGTTATTCTTAAACATTTAATGCAAGATTTTGGTGAAATCCCTGAAATTAAAGCTGACAGTCTCAACTTCAATCACATTTTGATTGCTTCATTTTAAATCTGCTGTGGTGGTGTAGAGAAGCAAAATAATGAAAATTGTCTCACTGTCCAAATACATCAGGACCTAACCTTATGTTATATATTTTTAACCATTTTTAGGATTATCAGAACTTAAGTAGAGGCTGAGATAAAGAAGGGCAAGTTGAAAGGATTTCATTTATCGGAACTCTGTAATCAAGCATACTGTCAAAGCAGATAGGGAAGATTGGTGTAATTAAGATACTCTTGCTGTCCAGACACTAATTCAGAGATTTCCAAAAGGTTGATGTTGACATTAAATCAGTGGAAAAACAGACTATTGCTGAAGTTGAAAGGTCATACCAAAATGAAATTAACAAATATATTAAAAAAAAACCCTCCCACGTCTCTTGCCTTGCTACCTGGCTTTTATCTATCCTGCTGGAGCTGCCATCATAAAAAGGGCTAGAACACCGACTAAAATGTTTTAACTGATGGAGGAATAATCACACACAGCCATCGGTTTTGTTTGACCGGCATGTGCACGCTGCTGGAGCAAGCAGTCATTTTGATTTGCGACACCTGCTACCCATTTACCACACCCCCTTTCCAGACAACCTAGTCAGTGTAAGAGCACACAAGATCAACAATATTCAACACCCCCACTTGCTCTTATACTGAATAACAATATACAATGTTCGTACAGTTACCTAGAATTCATTTTTCATTTCATGTTCAACCCTTTACACCAAAAATTAAACACACAAATCTGTCAAGCATTGTTTTAGTTACAAGTTTAGTCAAAATATCTGCCACCATGTCTGTTGTTGGACAATATTCGATAGTTATTTTCCCATCGCAAAGGGCAAATCGAACAAAATGAAACTTGATTTCAACATGTTTACACCTTTAACGACATACAGGGTTCTTGGACAAAGCAATCGCACCTTGATTGTCCTCATAAACTGTCACTGGTGTGTACTCACACTCACATCCAGTTCTGCACCATCCTCAGCATGCCACTCCCTGGACCTACCGATGCCACTGTTTAGATGGACTTTAATGGAACTCTATTGCCATTATCCTATTTTGCTTTATCTTGTTATTAATTAACTAGCCCGCGGACGATGGGCTTCCCCACTATAGCGGGTTCTAAAGATTTCTTCCCACTGGGGAGTTTTCTCACCACTGTTGATTTTCTCCCTACTGGAGTTTTGCCTCATTGCTCTGAGTGGGGAATAGGCTGGGTACTGCCAGCATTTTATTTAATCTCTCACTGTAAAGCGTCTTTGCAACAGTCTCTGTGAAAAGTGCTATACAAATGAATTGAATTATCCATTCCATTCAGTAGCTGAACAAGATACAGGCTTCCCTGTGTTGCTGCTGCCAAAAGCCATGTATTCTGCTTCATATGTGGATTGAGCAACTGTGTTGTTTTTTAGATTTCCAGGAAATAACAGGACCTGTTCCAGACAAACTAAAACAATAGCCAGTTGTACTTCACCTGTCATTCTGATCTGCTGCCCTATCAGCATCACTAAATGCAACAAGATTAAGATTCACATCATTTTTCTTGTAACACAATTCCTGGTTCCTGGTCCCCTTTAAATATCTCAACACATGCTTTGCTGCTACCCAATGTTGTTCTTTTGGTTCCGATAAGTGTTGTGACAGCTTACTGACAAAAGCTTAAATCTGGTCCAGTACATGTCATTACATAGATCAAACTGCCAACCATTTCCCGATACCTTCTTGGATCAGCAGGTTCACCTGCATTGTCAAATTTAATTTGCTTTCACATGGGGTTGATCTAAATTTGCAATGAGTCATGTCAAACCTCTCCAAAATCTTTGTAATGTACCTTTTTTGGCTCATTTTTATTTCACCTTCCCCCTGTGCAAAATCAATGCCTAGGAAGTGTTTAAGTTTACCGAGATTTCTCATTTTGAATTTCACTCAACATTTCTTTCACACTTCGAAGCATTTGACTATCACTCACTGCAATAAGATCATTGACCCAAATTATCAATATTATTTTCTCACTTTCAGTTTGTTTACTGTAAACAGTGGTCAGCCGGATTTTGGATAAAACCATTTTGTCTTAGGAAATCATGAAGCATTTTATTCCCATTCCGTCCTGGCTGCAAGTTAAATAAATCTCTTTATGGTTTGAAACAGACTAGTTTCTCACCTGTCTCCAACTTAACCTCAAATCCTTCTGGCTGTTCCACGTATAGCTCACAATCAATAGGGGTATGCAAATATGCAGTTTTTACATCCATTTGATGCAGTTCTAAATCATATTGAGCTGCAAGTTGCATTAAGCTACGTACTGATGTCATATCAGCAGTTGGCGAAAAGGTCTCCTAATAATCAATCCCCCAACTTGACTATAACCTTTTGCCACATACCTAGCTTTCTATGTTGTCCCAACTGGGTTTTCTTTGACTGTGTAAACAGTCTACCCCCCACTGCATGCTTGCCTTCTAGCAATGTTGTTAGGGTAAAGGTATCATTTTCCCTCAAGGAGTTCATCTCCTCCCACATAGCCTGAGTCCACTGTTCTGACTCTGGTGAGCTCATAGCCTCTCAGTGTTTGGGGTACATCACATATGACTCTAACAATAATCAATACTGGTTAATACATGGTCATCACCACATTTTACCTCACACTCATAGTAACTTAAATACTGAGGACGTCTCCTCTCCCTCTCTGGATAACGTCTACTATTACCACTCTCCCCTTCACCTGTATTGGTGCTTAGATCACATGTTGCCGAGGACGGGTGGACACCAGGTGCGAGACGCAGGAATAGGCTCAGAGGGTTTATTTCAAAACAGAAAAACAGGCACGATGGGGGGAGGGGGGGCGGCGCCAGAAAATCGGCCCAAAGGGTTGCAAAAATCAAACCAAGGAAAGCTTCAGAGCTAAAACAAAAATGAAAAACGAGAAAACAAAAACCACTAGAAACGCTAGGAAGGAATACCAATAAACGAAGACGGCAATGGCACACGCAAAATACAAAACAAGAGCTATGGCAAGGAATGCTAAAAACACGAAGGTAAACGAATGGCAAAATGCTATGGCTTGAAACGCGACTCTGTCTGCCAGCAAACTCCAGCCTCTCCCCAGATATAGCAGCAGGAATCACGAGACAACGAGGATCACCTGTAGACCGACAGGGAGAAACGAGATTGCTTAATTACATGGCACGCAAGACAAGAGAGGAAAACCAGCGCAGTCAGGACGAGACAACAAAATCAGATAATTGCTCATGAAGAAAATGAGCGTGTTGCAGCATATAAGAACCCAATAAGATACTATGAACAGGAAAGGTGTTAGACTAGTTAATAGTAAAGCACAGGTAAGAATGTCGCGAAAGCAGGAAGCATGCGAGTTAAATCCCCATCTAAATTAGTAATGGTTAGTAGCCTACGTGCCTATCTAATGGAACCCCCGTGACTGATTAGTAAGTTGTTAGTAATAATTTAAAATAATTAACAAGCACGAAGACTAGGAAACCCGGAAGGAAGAAACGTAAGAAAGAAGTTTGAAACCGTAAGCCACTCCCGAATGTAGTGCGAGAGGTAAAACACGGAAACGACCACGCGGACACTGGAGAGGCGGATTGGCTGGGCAGACCGGGACCTGGCGAGAAACAAAACATGGCAAAAGTAAAAACATGAACAATGAACATGAAAAGTGAATCCTGGCACAAGAAACTGTTAAAAACCCCCACAGTGTCCTGGCAAGGAAACTGACTGGGACACTGGAAACACAACATCACACACCTCTGCTTCTTTTCCCTAGGGAGTTGATTTTGTCATGCCAGTTTGTGGTATGCGAGTTTCAACCCTCTCCCTACGCAAAACATACTCACTCATTTCCTGATCTGTCTGAGTATGACACTCTTTGCGATAAACTTCACCAACCTGTTTTTGGTTACCTTTCCTGAGTCTGGATAGAAGACTAGATATGCAGGGCTATTCTTATCATAACCAACAAAACTCCCTTTTTCACATCGAGAGTCCAACTTTTTCTTATTGTATTTGTATGCATAGCACACTGACCCAAATGTTTTCATTCTTGAAAGATCTGGCTTCTTCCCTGTCAACATGTAATATGGAGTCTGCCCTACACGTCTGTTATAACATCTGTTGCGAATGACTGCAGCAGTCTGAACTGCGTATGTCCACAGCTCTTTTGGTAGGCTACTCTCAATTAACATGCATCTTGCCATTTCTAGCAAAGTTCTCCAATTCCTCTCAGCAGTCCCATTTTGATGGGGTGAATAGGGAGCTGAGGTTTCATGTCTAATGACATTTTTGCTGAGCAGTGACTGAAATTCACTAGATGTAAACTCCGTGCCATTATCAGATCTAATGCATTTAATTTTACCATATGGTGCAACATCAGCAATGAACTTCTCAGTACCTTTAACTGTGTCACTCTTAGCTTTCAAGAAATATGTAAACACTGCTCCTGAATAGTCATCAGTGAATGCTAAGATATACCTGAACCCATCTTTTGCCGTCGGCTCTATAGATCCGGCCAGATCTGTGTGTACAAGTTCAAGAGGAATTTTGCTTTTTCATCTCGATCTCTATTCCTGCTCTGAGCAAATTTACCTTTTGTGCACACTTCACATTTCAGGTTAGACTTTTCAGTTTTACCTTTAATTTTCATCCCCTCTGTGACACTTTCCAACTTTAACACATCCTCATAATTACAGTGTCCTAAGATTTCATGCCACGTTTGAAGATCATAACACCCATGACATTCGTCAACATCATCTGTAACAGTGGTTAAATAGAATAGTCTATCATGCACCTGAATGTCAAATGTCATACCATTTTTATGGACAAGCTTGTTCTGACCTTCCTTGAAGATGACTGTCGCTCCTTGGGTGGTCGCTGCCTTAACCGAGAAGATGTCCCGTGGAAAAGATGGTACGTACAGCTCCCAATCAACATCGTGTCTATCACCCGACCTTTACTGTCCCTCAGGCGAACCATGGCATTACCTTTCTTCAGCACAATACCGCTGGTCCTCTCTCCATCAGCAAGTTCCAAAACATGCTTATGTGGCTCAAAACTTGCGTTAAAGTCCTTGAATTTAGCGATGTCCCTGACGATGTGAAGTGGCCTGTGTCAACCATGAGGCCTCTCTCCTTCACTCCACTGACCAGGGCTCCATCCACCTGACAGACCTTGAAAGTGAACGTGTGATCCTCCTCATCCACCGCTTGCTTCACCTTGTCCCGCCTTCTCCTCCTGCAGTTCGCGTCCTTGTGCGTGGAACTCTTGCTGAAACGACACCACTGTCTCTGTCCCCGCTCACCAGCAGTGCACTCCACAGCTTTATGACCCCTCTGGCCGCAGTTATAACAGGACAGTTGCTCCCGCTCTCTCTTCCTCTCACTTTCACCACGCTGTCATCATCTGGGCAAACGGCATTGAACTCCTTCTGTGCTCTCATAGGTCCTTAGCTTTGTTTTAAACTTGGCGAAACTCAACTTCTCATCACTTTGTGTAATATGGATGGAAAATGGCTTAAATGAGTCCGGCAGGCCCTTCAGGATCATTGCAGTTAACAAGCCATCACTTAAAGTTTAACAGCTTTCTCAAGGGACGTCAGCTCCATGTATAGGCTAATCACTCGTGGCTTCCCCTTACCAGCGCAATGGTCCCTCAGAATCTTTAGCGCCTTTCTGCCATCATCCGCCGCATCTCTCATCACAAGGGACAGGCTTTTATCGTCCAACAGCTGAATCAGTTCTGAATACACCTCTTCATTTTTCTCAGTGTCATCGTCGGCGTCCTCACGGGCAGCTCCTTGAGTATGGTGCTCTTCAAATTAAGCAGAGACGCGAGGTGTGCCAACTTAGTTTCCCACAATTCATAATTCTTCTCATCTCCGTCGAAATATAAACGGTTCCATCGGCTTCCAAACTCCTTCCTGGGCCCATAACCTGTTGGAGCTGCCATCATAAAATGGGCTAGAACACCGACTAAAATGTTTTAACTGACGGAGGAATAATCACACACAGCCATCGGTTTCGTTTGACCGGCATGCGCACTCTGCTGGGGCAAGCAGTCATTTATTGATTTGCGACACCTGCTACCTATTTACCACACCCCCTTTCCAGACAACCGAGTCAGTGTAAGAGCACGACAAGATCAACAATATTCAACATATCCATTTTTTTTTCTGCAAGCAAGAGACCCGGAATGGCATTTACAAGATGGCCATTATTGTGACAATATGTTTGAATCAAATTGGAAAGGCGCAAACAAACTTTCGCAACCATATTGGAATTTCAATCTCGACCCTCTGAACAAATCCAGGTGTCTTCATTGGTAAGAAGATGTCTGGAAAGTTTTAGTTACATTGGTCAGTAGTTTTAGAGAAGATTTTTAGATAAATTCACAAAATTTGGCAGCATATCCTAATGACGAGGCAAAATGAGGTGCAAATACATTGCACCGCATAACCTGAAATATGTGTCTTGAAGCTTGCTGTGCAGTGCCTACATACCAACCTTCAGCTGAATCACAAGATTTTCAAGATGGCTGCCCTGGTGGCCGTATTTGAAAACAGATCAGAATGCCTTGAGCAAACTTTGTTGTACTCATGGTTAGGAACAATCACGCTAAGTTTCAGCTTTCTTGGTCAAGTAGTTTTGGAGAAGATTTTTGAAGATATTCATGAAATTTAGGGGTGTGGCCATATGACACAGGTGAAATCAAAGCCTAAAGGAAACTTACCTCAAAACCTGGAGTAAATGCATTGAGTCTTGCTATGTGTATCAAATTTTAGCTGAATTGCTGCAGTAATGAGTCAAAATGGCATTTTCATTATGGTTGCCATGGCGGCCATATTTGAAATTAGATCCAGAGCTCTTGAACAGATTCAGGTGTCCTCATTTGTAGGAGGATGTCAGCAAAGTTTCAGCTTCACAGATTGAGTGATGTCAGAAAAGATGTTTACACATGACGGGCAGCGCGTGACACACAATGAACGAGGGACAAGCAGACCATGACATAAGCTCCCTGGACTTTGTCAAAACGAGTTAACAAAAGGTAGGCATATTAAAGGAGCTGTGTCACTATTACTGTGCATGCTCTCAACCCTGAGCAAAGTCTGCTCAACTGCTATTCAATATCGAGATTTTTTTTTTCTTCTATGATTATTGGCAATAACAACCAGCTTATATTCTTTGTATCCCTTGGCTAAAGCCCAAAATAGTGCTTTGAATCCTCAAATTTCCATAGAAAGCTCCTTAATATAAAAAGTATAATGCAGGAGTAACTAAAATATATAAATCCAAAGCAAAACGAAGACGGATTGGCAAAGCTGGAATCCATCACCAAAGCATGGATTATCCTTTAGTTTAGTTTTGATTAATTATCCATAATTAGCAGTTTTTTTTTTTTTTTAATTTTTATAAGAGTTAGTATTTCAGGTACTAGCAGTTACAATAAATTCAGAATGATAATATTGTTCAAGTGCGGTTATTTAGCTTAGGCTTTTATCCAAATCAACATGCAGGCCTCGCAAACGAAAACAATAAAATAATATAAACAATAAATTGGTATTCAGGAATGTGCAAAAGTTTAGGGCACTCTTGATTTTTTTTTTTCTATTTAAATTTATTCTTTTATGTTTATTTTTTGTTTTTTGCATAAATGTTACTGCAGAAAGTATTGTGTTTCTTTCAAGACAGTTGATTCAAATAAATATAAACAGTGCCCTGATTTTAATATTATCTAAGCTTATCTGGAGAAACAGATGCAAGTCAGACTGTTACGTTGCAAAAAAAGTGGCCAGTTCTCCGCTGTGCTTGGAGCAGTAAAACTGCCAGTTTTCTTATGAAACTATGATACTGCAGGACAGTGACCCTAATTTTTTGACAAAAGGTAATGACACCAAATATTGATGAGATGTTTTATACTGTATAGCTATGCTGCTTCTTCATCCTATCTCCCGGCTGCTGTTCGCGGTCCTGAATCCGGCATATTCTTGGCTCCAGTCGTGATCCCGGCCGCTGTCCGCGGTTCTGAAGCACAATCTCGTCAGTGTGACAGAGTGCGGGAGGAATGCGGGGCTCAGCATGTGAATAATGCAGCTTCTGATTACTGAATGTTTGTAGGCCCTGATACTAGTGCTGGTCCTTCAGTTAGAGTTTATCACAGCTCTCCTGTCTGTTCTATCCATAGACTGTATAAATAGATGGACAAAGCAACCGTGACGTCACCCATTGGTTTCACCATACCATTTTGGAAGCCTCAATTTTGGCAATTTGAACAGTGCCATTTTGTCATTTTGAAACCGGATGTAATTTCTATCGGACGAGAGCGTGAATTGAGGATCCAGGAGAAAGGAGGGGTGGATCTACGAGTGGATCTTGCCGTATCTGACGAGGACCAGAGGATAGCCATGCCCCATAAAGCATATCTGGCTTTATCCTTTATTCTAGTCTATTTGGTACCATATTTTACAAAAATGAACATCATGATATATCGAAGGACACTTGAAACTTGTGATAGATAGTGTGGAAAATCATTATTGAAATAATAAATCAGGTGGGAAAGTAGGGTCATTTTCTCATGGACTTCTAAAGCATTGAACTTCTTTCTTCAACCACCAATGTTGCCATCTGCTGGCCATTAAATAGAATGCAATTTTCAGAGATATCTGCATGGGCTTCACTTTTCAGACCCGGCGCTGCATCCATCTTTTTATACAGTCTATGTTTCTATCTGAAAGAACCTCTAGCCCAGCCCTGCTTTTACATTAGTTTTTACTTGAGTTTTGTCAGTAATCTTTTGACTGATAGATTCTTTCTCCAATGTTTTATCCACCTTAACCCCTGAAGGTTCTATCTCCCATGATTCATAATGGTTCAACGGACTCGCCGGTCTACTTCTTCCTGTCGAACTGTTGCTTACATCCGTTTTCATCGAACCGAGTAGTAGATTGTGGCCAGCGTCTGTGGTACATTGGGATGTGTACATACACATACATACAGTGTATATTCAAATGTAGAGGCTAGGTAACCTATTTTTTTTTTTGGCCAAAAACTTGATGAAGACATGATATCTATTTGGATGGCTATACATGTTCCTACAGCCTAAAGTAAAAAAAAAAAAAAAAAAGCGTGAAAGACAGCGAGTTGCAATTCATATGCAGGAAGTGATTAGCTAGCAAACTGCATATCAAAATGCTTTTGATTCAGCAAATAGTCCGGCGAGCAGTTTCTTTGTTTTGCACAAGCGTAAAAACCCAGCCGTCACCCGCTCCACTACTGAATGATATCACATTAGCTGTGGGCAACAATTGTTATTCAGAGCACGGAAGTACAGTCCCCAAGCTTCACTTCGCACGCTGGAAATCACCAATGCTTGGAACGAAATAAAGATCTCACAACCGCTGTAGCTGACAAGCTAAATATTTGCCTCAAAAATATAGTCGACTAAAGCTGAGGTTTTTACAAAAACCAGGATTACAATTATGCACCTTTCAATATTCACTAACGCTACTGGTGAACCCCCACTGCTCAATGTCAACTTGTTCAAAAGTGCTAATGTTAGCCTGTATAACTGCTAAATGTGTGGGTTTCAAGATGCATCCTGCGTGTGACCGTAGATGGCCACTAATTACATGGCAAACGCTGGTAACTTCACCAGAAAACTAAACTGACCACTGGCTGACAATACTGATTTTTGTCGGATTTCAAAAAAAGGATACTTGTGGGAAAGGATCTTTGAATTAACGTATCAGGGGACTGAATAACGTATTATACAGTGGGATCAGGATGATCATCTGTTGGGCGCTTTTTTACAAAATGGTGTCAGCATATTTATATCCTCTTGGGTGGATACTTCAGTCTTCAGCCACTCCAAGCACCTACTCGCTGGCATACTGTAGGGTGCTGGGCAAGGGAAATCTTTCCTAATCACCTTGTAAATAAAGCACTCTGTTTCCATCCAAACTTTTATGTTTTTTGAGTTACTGGCACAACCAACAACGGAACAAGTGGAGCCTGAACGCATTCTGTCTGCCGATCTCTCTTCAGTACAGCAAGCAATGACCGGAAGTAGGAGACGGTCAGGGTTCTCATGGTGGTGCGCATCGTTAGAACAGGAATTAGGTGGATAATTCAGCATCTGTCCCCTGTGGGTTACCATTCATTCCTGCCCCGTTCAGCAGTAGCCTTTTGTTTCCTTTTGTAGCCCTGCTGATTTGACTAAGCTGGGGTCATTCCCCTCAAGCATTAAGGGGAAGCATTGCATGCTGGGATATGTTGAGCCCCCTTCAGATGAGGTCACATGATGCTGCTTCCTGTCACCTGCAGGCATACCTGCAGCATGCAGATCTTCTGCAGTTTTAAACAGTGTGTGTCTTATTTCACACCTGCTGCCATGGCTACATGACAATTTTTATTTGTTCAATGAAAAAGTGGTATTTTTCATATGCAGGGGCCAGTTATTCGAACATAGCTTTTAAACAGGCATAGCTATATGCCAGGGTATTGTCAATTATTTAATTACTTAGAGATCAATCACCAGAATTAAACAACAGTCCTAGTTGAAAGCTTCGGTTGAAGTATAGAGAAATATTAACTGCAAGAGTATCATATCATGAGCACAAACTCGATATAGACTGGAATGATTGTTTTGACTGTGCGTTGCATGGTTGCTGTAACAAGTCTCATTTATGCATTCTTTAGAATGAAAATTCTGCTTACAGTTAATACATGTTTATATGTTTGATTGAAATGCTCTGATATTGTGTTATTCCAAAGTATCACATATTTGTTTTTAAATTACATTTAAATGAGGGAATAAAACAGCAGATGGTTGAGTCGGCCATTTGCTCTGAGCATCCTGCTCCCAAACCACCCGCTGCATGTTGTTACAAGTTTACACATCATCTCTGAGATGTTTTTATTTCGTTTTGAAAGTTAAGAGCATTTAATAGTGAAATAAGAATATGTTATTTGCTAAGTGCTCAGGTGTATCTCATTTCCTACACTAGAAGCCTGTAAAGCTTCATTTATACTAACCATGGTAAATGGTTAAAAAGCCCCCTGTGTCATTACATGTAAAAAAAAAAAAAAATCCTCGGAGGCAGACAGTAATACAAGCTGATTTCCAGTCCTATTGACTCCATTTTGCCTCTGAAATGCTAACGATTCATCTGTATCCATTTTATTTTTGCCATAATGGCTGAAATTACACCCTGAAGAAGAGGTCCCTCAGACCACATGACCGGTGGATCTATGGAAAGCTCATTATCCTCCTGAGAAGCAGGACGGGTGTTATAATGATGAATGAACAGGAGTGGAAATAAAGGGTTATTGACATGACCTTTGTTAGCCCCTCTGTTTGAGGCTAATGGAGTGAGATATTGTTCAGAGAGGAGAGGGACACCAGCTCTGTGACATTTACATTAGTGCTGCTGCCCTCTGAACGAGCTCATGCTCTCCCGGCCTGAAAGGATTCCGCCCGTCTTTACTGATGCTGCAGGTATTTCCGATGAAAAACTGAAATTTGATGAAATGGTGCTTTTTGACAGATTCAGAAGACAGCTTAAGATAAAGGTAAGGTTGTGTGGTGTCATAATTTGTCATTACGTCCTTTCACCAGTCACCTTAATGGCAAACCTTCACACCAAACCAGTTTCTTTCAGTGGATCAGACAAGATAGAAGAAGTCTTCACTGCACTAAAAGACAAACGTTTTCAATGGAGAGTCGCTATAGCCCCAACTGTAAAGACATTCACATTTTGTACTTAGTGGGGCATTCAACATGTCAGTAGAGTTAATTATTGCACTATGTTGGTTATTTGAACTGTGGTTGGTCAAATTAAAGACCATGGTGAATGAGTTGGCTCCTGATTGGAGGAAAAGTGGACACCTGGTCACCAATACTAAACATCTGGAGGATAACAAAGAAGCAAACAACGAGACAAAGTTTACATAATGAGACAAACTTGAATTCTGCTGAGTTGTCCATTCAACAACCAAATAAGGAGCTCAATAACCCCAGTCCTTTCTGTTCCTGTCCAGGGTTAGACTCGGAACCAGGAAGGAGGACTCAAATTCAGATGGGAACAGAGCCAGACCGGGGCGATAAATGAGTTTTAATAAAGTAAATAGTGAACCAAATTACATGGGTGAGGAAATGCAGGCAGGTAGGTCATCAGTGGCTAAATACAGTCCAGAGAAACGAGGAACACAAAACAGGCAGGTTGGAGAAAACTAGTGTCTGTAGAAATGCAGGAAACAGAGAAAACAATGAAACACAATCAGGCAACTGACTGTGGAAACTGGGCTGGTAGATACACAGGCCTGCGAAAGCTGATGAAATAGAGAACCAAATTATATGGGTGGGGAACAGGCAGGTAGATGAAAATGTGATGTCAAATAGTCAGGTGATTGAGTTTGAAGGAAACTCCAATCAGGACCTCTGGTGGCTGGAGGGAGAACTGACAGGGGGAACTGAGGAAAGTGAGAATGATGGTTTGAAGGGTCCAGAGACCATGGAGATATAAAATAGAACCAGAGAGAGAATGATGGTTAGGGTACCATTGATTCAGCCAGTTAGCATGTTAGCCAGTTCCTTAAACTTCCTGCTTTTTCCCAAGGATGCAATTTTGTGGCCAAAGATGCGGCAGCTCCATAGACACCAATTGAAAAGTGCGCATTTTTTTCTTGCAAAATAAAGCGAAAAACAAAAGAAAATGTATTCGGTAATCCTTCATTATTTTACCCCTTTGTCTGACGCAACTGTTTGATGTATTCAAGAGGGCCTGTAAATTAAGAACTGCTACTTTGAGTTTGATGACAGCTCGCGCACGAGTTTGGTTGTCCAGCTGTTGCTCTGACTGCAGCAATTCAGCCAATGAGTGTATAGTGCGTGCGCGTTCCGGATGAACAGCATTGCTCATCATTTCCCCTGGAACTCATTCGCCAATCCACTTAGACGACACATTTTCTTGGCCGTTTGTGCTGTGTAATCAGATTGGCAAGCTTATGAAATGGTGCTGGAAATAAGCACCCATGGAACACCATTTTTATAGATGGCATCGGTCAATTCCGTATTTCTTGGGCTGAAGTAGCTAGCCTAGCATCTCCCATTGAAAGTAATAGGGGCGGTACTTCCTTGATCTCTCCAGTTCTATTATATTACCTCCATGGTGGAGACTGAGGCAGAGAAAACCTGGACTGGAGCAGGAATTGGGACAGTTACAGCTTTTTCTTTAAATTTGAGGCCATATAGTCCAAAAAGCACAATATGAAATGGCAATGCAAAGCTGTTTCTGTCATAATGTGGATTTGGACAGTAAAGAAAAAAATAATAAATTTTAAACATCAAATGCCACCCCCAAAAAAACTTATAAAATGTATGTTAAATTCTGTAACTGAAATTGTCGATGGAAAAAAAAACCAACCCCAGAATTCATAAAGGGTGTTTTTCCCTTGATCACGGTTAACTTGGCTAAACAGTGTATAAACAGGTGATGATCGAGCGGACAAATTTAGGCCCAATTTCATAAAGAGAGATCAGATCAGCTGCTGTTTGTCCAACGTACATGGTTAGTCACACCTGTCTTAGTAACAAAAGAAATTCTAATCGTCCCAAGGGGCTTGTTTATCTCGTGTACAAGCTACCAATTCTGTGTTGGCTTGCTTGTGTGGCTGGATGTATGACCATGGATCTCTTACGCATAATTGAAATAGCACAGGAAGAGATGGCTGACCAAAGGCAAGGTGCCAAATTGAGGGTTTTCAAAGACAGGACGAATCCTTTAGAAGAGTATAGCGACAAGAAATTTGTCAAGCGATACAGAATTTCCAAAGAATCATACCGTTATATTCTAGAACTAATCAAAGCAGACATTGACCATCCCAAAAAACGAAACCATGCCCTTCTTCCAGTACACCAACTATGTATTGCCCTGCGCTTTAATGCATGTGGTGCATCCCAAATGGTTGTTGGTGACACGTGTGGTGTATCACAGGCTACCTGCTGTTGAGTAGTTTGTCGTGTTACCGAGGCAATATGTGCCAGGAAAAACCACTTCATATCATGCAGAGTGTCACATGACACCACTACACATCGGCTAAGCAGGGATTTGTACATGGATGGGTAAACACCCGATTATGTTCTACCTGAATTGCGCTAGTCACAGGAGTTTATCCACACGCGTACTTCTCTGTTTTAGCTACCGTACAGTAGTTGTACGTGACTAAAATAATCGGGTGATCATCACCCTTTATGAATTGAGGCAAAGCTGTTTTGCTTCATAATGTTTGAGAACATTTCCAGAATGCTTAAAAATATAAACGTGTCAGCTTACACAGCTTTCATTTTTACTGCACTAAAGATAAAAAAAAAATCACTTTGGACTTTAGAGGCGAAAAAGTCGTGGGTTTGAATCTGACTTGGGGCCTCTCTGTGTTGACTCTGCATGTTCTTCCCATACTTGTGTGGCCATCTTTTGGGGACTCCACTTTCCTCCTAAATTTTGCCTACAGGCAAATAGGGTGTGACCCCTGCACGCCAGGATCAGCACGGATATCGATTCGCTGTCACCACACGCTCCACACCACAAGAGGGGCAGGTATTTTTTTTTTATTTTTCAGTGGGTTGATATTTTCCCTTTGCTGTAAAAATGATTAAGGTCTATTTAAGTGCTAAATTGCAAAAACAACTTTTTCCTGCAGCTGCATCGAAACAAAGCCGCCCGCTGTGTGTTTAATTGTGATATGCACACCCGCAGGCTTCGAGTACGGACTGCTCTCAGGACTGTGATTGGCTGTGGATCTTCTGATGAAGCACATTCAGTCAAACACTGACACACCTGCACCAGGCACACACACACACACACACACACACACTCACCACACAGACACACACTCACACACACACACACACACACACAACCAGACACATACAATATGCTACACATACAGTGCCGTGAAAAAGTATTTTCCCCCTTCCGGATTTCTTATTTTTTTGCATATTTGTCACACTAAAATGTTTCAGGCCATCAAACAAATTTTAAATTAGACAAAGATAACCCTAGAAAATATGAAATGCAGTTTTTAAATGATGATTTCATTTATTGAGGGAAAGTAGCTATCCAAACCTACCTGGCCCTATGTGAAAAAGTAATTGCCCCCTAAACCTAATGACTGGCTGTGCCACCCTCAGCGACAACAACTGCAATCAAGCGTTTGCGATAACTGGCGATGAGTCTTTCACATCGCTGTGGAGGAATTTGGCCCACTCTTCTTTGCAGCATTGTTTTAATTCAGCCACACTGGAGGGTTTTCATGCATGAACAGCCTGTTTAAGGTCATGCCACAGCATCCCAATCGGATTTATGTCCGGATGTAGACTAGGCTACTCTAAAACCCTCATTTTGTTTTTTTAAGCCATTCAGAGGTGAACTTGCTGGTGTGTTTCAGATCATTGTCCTGCTGCAACCCAAGTGTGAGCTTGAGGTCACAAACTGATGGTTGGACATTCTCCTTCAGGATTTTCGGGTAGAGAGCAGAATTAATGCTTCCATCAATTTTGGCAAGTCGTTCAGGTCCTGAAGCAGCAAAGCAGCCCCAGACCATCACACTACCACCGCCATGTTTGACTTTTGGAATGATGTTCTTTTTATGAAATGCTGTGTTTGTCATGGTTTAGGCGTGTGTTTGTTTGTTGGACCTTTCTTTGTTTTATCGTCCGGGACAATATTGGAGTTCTTTTCAATCGAATTCCTGGCCCAGCTGGCTGATTGAGCTGGGGTGGAGTTTTCCGGACTCTATATACTGTATATGACTGGGGGTACGCCACGCCTATTGTTAGCGTGTCTGTTTGTTACTAGCACTTCGGCCGGACAAATTTCCTGGTGATTTGTTATATTCCTTTTCTTGTTAGGAATTGCTTCTTTTAGAAATTTTCTGTCTTGTTGTTTATTTTCTCTTGCACTGCTTCCGTTTCGCAGACTTTTATGGGTCCTTGGAAGCACGAGCCTTTCCCAGAGGTGTTTACCTCTTTTGCATTTGTCTCTTGTCTGGGCTGCTCATTTCTCTTTCTCTCACTGGTCGCAGCACCTGGCGTCCTATCACCGCCCATTACAGTGTTAGTTTTCCGCCAGATGTAACGGGGCACACACCTTCCAAAAAGTTCAATTTTTGTCTCATCAGGCCACAGAATATTTTCCCAAAAATCTAGGGGATCATCAAGATGTATTTTGGCAAATGTGAGACAAGCCTTTGTGTTCTTTTTTGTCAGCAGTGGTTTTCACCTTGGAACTCTCCCATGGATGCCATTTTTGCCCAGTCTCTTTCTTATTGTTGAATCATAAACACTCACTTCAACTAAGGCAAGTGAGGCCTGCAGTTCTTTAGATGTTGTTCTTGGTTCTTTTGTGACCTCCTGGATGAGTCTTCGATGTGCCCTTGGAGTAATTTTGGTAGGCCGCCCGCTCCTGGGAAGGTTCACCACTGTTCCAAGTTTTCTCCATTTGTGGATAATGGCTCTCAACATGGTTCACTGGAGTCCCAAAGCCTTAGAAATGGCTTTGCAACCCTTTCCAGACTGATAGATGTCAATTTCTTCATTTCTCATCTGTTTTTGAATTTCTTTAGTTTGCGGCATGATGTGTTGCTTTTTGAGATCTTTTAGCCTACTTCACTTTGTCAAACAGGTTCTATTGAAGTGATTTCATGATTAAACAGGTTTGGCAGTAATCAGGCCTGAGTGTTGCTACTGAAATTGGACAAAAAAATTTGGTTAATCACAGTTAATTAATGATTTAATGGAGGGGGATTACTTTTTACACATAGGGCCAGGTAAGTTTGGATAGCTTTTTCCCCTTAATACATGAAATCATCATTTAAAAGCTGCATTTCATATTTACTCGGGTTATCTTTGTCTTATTATAATATTGTTATAATATAATTTGTTTGATGATCTGAAACATTTAAGTATGAAAAATATCCAAAAAAGTAAGAAATCTGGAAGAGGGCAAATACTTTTTCACGGCACTGTACATATGTGGACACATGCTCACTCACACACACAACAACACATATACTGTTCAAGAACATCATACTCAAGGCTAACTTAAAACAATTGCATTAGTAATAGTAGGTTTATTACTGTAAAACACAGATATATGAAAGATAGACATAACCAGTCCTTTTACACAAATCCCTCAGCAGTACCACAGGTATCACCCATCAGAGTTTGGCTGTGGGGCTGGTTTATAGCAGCGGATTTCTGCAAAACCCGACCATTTTGGTCAAAATCCTGTCAGCCACCACAGATGGACTGTCGGTAGAAGTATTAACCAAATGTTTTTTAATCTCAGAGCTTTACTGGAGGAGATAAGAAATGGAATTTCAACCAGATGGGTTCACAGCGAGAAATTTCGCCAAAAAGCTGACAGTCTGTCTCACAATGCCCTAAACTCAAAATGTGTCTTCAGCTCTGAATTCATTAAACACCAGAGTTTTTCTAAGCCCACAAACAGGCTCAAAAGCTGAATTTGGCAATCTCTTTACTCACAATGAAATATTTGCAAAGAAGAAGTTAATTAAAATCGCCACTCAAAGTTCAATAGCAGCCTGGATTCAGAGAAATTTGGTGCAGGTATGGAAGGCCACAAAGTTCTGCCTGTTTACTGCAAAATTGGCAAAACTCATCTTTTCAAATACAAAAACATAGAATTTCCATTCCAGAGGAGTAAAGGTAACCTGAATGAATGAGAGTAAATGTGGGCAGTGATGAATCAACACTGCTGGCTGCATGTACTCTGTACAAAATAAACAAATAAATAAATAAAACTTTAAAAAATAACGCAACCAGTTGCACAGCATTTTTGAGTTTGCTCGGTTTGAGTTTTTGAGTTCGCACAAACTAATTTTTGAAAGAACTTGGAACTAAACATTGAGTAAAGTTAAAAGCCATACCATTACTCGATCTGCTCCAGCCGCATGGCTGAAGCTAAGCAGGTGTGGGTTTGGTTAGTACTTGGATGGGAGACCACCTGGGAAAACCAAGTTGCTGCTGGAAGAGGTGTTGGTGGGCCAGTAGGTTGCGATCTTCCCTCTGATGGAATAATCCCCAATGCTGTGATGGGGCCACTGTACTGAAGGAGACGCCGTCTTCCGAATGAGATGTTAAGCTGAGGTCCTGACTCACTGTTGTCATTAAAGATCCTAGGACACTCTTCGATAACTGTAGGGGGTTCCACGATATCCTGGCTAATTTCCCAACATGGCTCCTTTAACCTGCCACCTAATCATCCCTTGATCTAATTGGCTGTGCAATTTGTCCTCTCTCCCCACCTCAACCCCCAGGGCTCCCTTGAAAAATAGATTTCAATCTCAACGGGACTTCCCTGGTTAAATAAAGGATAAAAAAAATAAAAAGTGCTGGTTGCCCTACTTTTAAATGTTGAGCCAACTTTTGATTTTTACTGTGTAAGATCATGAAAATTATTAGATGAATTAGTTCAGTTATTGATGCCACACCTCCCAACGTGAAAAAACTGCTTCAATCACCACTGAGGATGTTTAAATGCCACATCATACCTCAAATTTTATATTGATATTTTCTTTCTGGGACATGATCACAGATGTGGTAGCAAACACTGATAATTTAATTGATTCCTGCAAAATCTCCGCACCTGACCATTAATAATGTGTCAAATATAGCAGTACAGTATAATTCATCACAGGGCAGTGTGGAGCCGAGGTCAGACAGTTTTAAATTAAATGCTCACTGAGCCTCTGAGCTCTGCTGCCCAGAGAACTGAACTTCACACCATCTGCTTCGTCACCAAGAGTAACTCAGCCCTGATGACCTGCATTAGTCACAGAAGGATCCACTGCTAATGATCCCCTGTTGGCAGTTAGGAGTACAGTTTACCTCCACCCCACCCTCACAGGCACATGGAGCTGCTTCAGTCACGTCAGCGGAAAGATCCAGAACCAGGAGAAGATGAATTGTCTCTGTGGATATCCACTGCAGGGTCTAATATGACTCCTGGGATCAGTTTTTTCTTAAAAATCACAACAAGTCCCCTCTGCAGCAAATCCAACAGACAGATGGTATTTGTGCAAACATTCGCTGTGCATTCAGCCGTTATTTAACCAAATTATTTCGGGTCGGTTTCTGAGGGTCTGTGGACAGTGACCCAATCCATCACAGGGCCACTCAAGGTCAGCTGCACTCATACAGACATGTGTGTGTGTGTTTGTGTTGGATTCTGTCTCAGCATACGATGGATGAAATGCAGGATTGCACCATGGAAAGATCTTTAATCAGTCACAGGTAATTTACAGTCTCTCAGTTAGCCAAGCATGCAGGTCTTTGGACTGGAAAGAGACCAGAGTATATAGAGGAAACCCATGTAAACACTCGGAGAGCAGCAAACTCCACACAGAAAGGCCTCAGGCTGGATTCAAACCCACAATCTTCATTCTGGACTCAGAGAGTTATTAAAATACACCGTAAATAATTGAGCACTTTGTAATTTAAACATCATACGTTGTCAATTCAGCTGTATTTATCCCGACAAATCACAGGAAGTTGTCTGTTAAACCAATGTTGAGAAGGTGAAAACATTTTTACTACCGAGCTGGGTTAAATGCCTTTGTTCTCAGCAGCAGTGAGTTGAGAGACTGAAGAAAGACAGCGTTTATAAAGCTGTTTAAATAATGAGGATAAATGTTGAACTGGATTCAGGAGAGCAGCTGATTCATTAAGCACTGAGCTGGCTTCTTAGCGAGAGGGTGAATCACTGAGCTAGTTTCATAGGCAGAGCGTGAATTGATGAGCTGGTTTCATAGGCAGAGCGTGAATCACTGAGCTAGTTTCATCGGCAGAGCATGAATCACTGAGCTGGTTTCATAGGCAGAGGGTGAATCACTGAGCTGGTTTCATAGGCAGAGGGTGAATTGATGAGCTGGTTTCACAGGCAGAGGGTGAATCGCTGAGCTGGTTTCATCGGCAGAGGTTAAAAACAACATGTTTAACAAATTGGCGACATGTTTAAAGTCATGAGCGACAGGTTACAAAATAATGATTTTAAATAGGTCATCAACACTGACTGGCTCGCAAATCAAACACAATCAAATTTTCACAATCAAAACATACTAAAACCGTTATAGCATACAAAAATACATACAGCTAAGTTTCAGACATGTTAAGTAAGGCAGAAATGATGAAAGCTCAAAAGAAATCGAGAAAACAAATGGCTCAAATGTGCTGCTTTATCTCGGGGCTCCAGTTCACTTTAGCGGACGTGTGGCCGACAAGATAGCCGGACAGGTAAGGGCACTGGAATGCTACCGTGCCGGTACTCCAAGCCACATCGAGGTTCTTGAAGAGTAAAGGATGGCCCATTCGTAGCGTCGCATTTGTGGTGAGTCATTCTGAGCTCTAGCGCAGTTAAATAGCTAGCTTGACCTATGCACGTGTACGGTGCACATGTACTTTTTAAATTATATCAATCTGACTGTTCATCAGATTTGACCCATAGAGCACCATGATCCAGAGATCTACGGTCCAATCCGTGCACACATACAGCTGGCCTAACTCCCATATCGTATTCATATAGTGTGCAGTCACTGCGGTGAATGGTGGCCTTTATTGATTCAGTAATTGTTCTGAAGTTCAACTTGATCATCAAATCATGGAAAAAAAAAAAAAAAAACGGAAGCAGCTCACTTTAACAACCATTTTTAAGCGAAGAGACAAGCAATGTCCAGATCCTCCTGACCGTCCCGGTACATCTGGAATTGCCGGTGTTCTGTCAATTTGTGCTGCCTTATCAAAAACTGCTACCATAATGCAAAGCGATCGTAAAGTCTTTGTTTTTGCCATGATGTTGCGATATGAATTAGTTTACAGTAGTAAATGTATTATTTGTTTGCTTATTATAACATAAGCAGATTTTAAAACGTGGGGATAAGTTTGTTCAGATATATGCCCATATATGCCATTATCATCTAATTTCTGCATTTTCTGGAAAACCCAGCGTGTACATGCAAATATATGTACACTTACAGGTCAAAAGGTGCACTGAAAATAAATCAATTTTATGATTTTTGAAGACACTTAAGATACGAGCGAGGAAACAGCCCGAGATTTTAGGTTTGCGCAAGCGCAGAACTGTGAGGCAGCATATTTTGATAGGTAGCAAAATTTGTCAGAACACCAGCACCGAGTCTAGTTGAAGAGGCAAAGGGTGGATTTTTTCGAAACCCTGGCTCAGTCGATATGCCTGGCTAGAATACGAGGAGGGAACTGGTAAGTTGTTTTTCTTCTTCCAATTATCATAATTCATAAAAATATTAATATCATTTTGCCTATTGAGCTGATAAAGGCCAATGCATACTCTAAGAAAAACACCACCTCACCCAGTGAAAAAAAAGTAAGACGAGACAGATAATCAAATTTGGCATTATTTAGAAAGTTAGGAATAAACTAGTCCAAGTGAGAGAGGGAGAGAGGGAGAGAGGGAGGCAGAATTGTATGAAAAGCAGGCACGAATGGCTTTGTAGCTTCATATCCAGGCTGATATTTAAAATCTACTTACCCAAACTTGACCAAATATTAGCTGAATGTTTTCAAGTAAGCAATACGCATCAAATCTTTCACATTAATTTGAACGAGATAGGACCACAGGAATTAAGCGTTAGCTGCCCAACCTTCAAACAAAAAAATAATTCATGTAGCATATCCCAACGCTTACGCACGTTAGGGGTTACTGCCCAGTTGACCAAAGGTCCACAAGACCGAAAGTGTCTACTTTAAACAAAAATGAAGTTATAAGATACGGCATTTATCATTTCCATTTTCAAATTCGAATAGATATGAGGTAATATTTCAACACTTTGCCGCATACATTACCTCGCCCCATTATCTTAGCGAGCTGTTAGATACGGCATTTATCATTTCCATTTTCAAATTCGAATAGATATGAGGTAATATTTCAACACTGTTGGAAACAAAATTATCTTAGCGAGCTGTTGGAAACAAAAATTTCGTGGAAGTTATGCCTATTGTTTTTATGCAGCCCTTCGAACTCTGGGCCGACCCCGCACTAGACCATGCGGGAAGATTTTAAATTGAATATGCAAACAAATGATAAAAGATTACATGAGCGGGGTTTTGTATTTTTTAAGCACACATATTGCCCAGAAAAAAAAATAGATGACTAATATTTTTAATAGTAATAAACTTTCACTTATGACTTCAGGAGAAATTATGAACAAATTTTACTCAAGTTATTTTTTTTTTTATAATTTTTTATAACCTTCAATATGAATATTTGTATTGATCTTGATTCTTGATGTTTCAAAAATTCTACTAGGAAGAAGGAACTACTGGGAAATCTATTCTAAGTCTATCTCTGATCATTTATTGAAGAATTTATTTGTTATTGTCAAGGTGTGAATCACATATATACATAAAATTTGATCACTCAGAAAGAAAGCAATTAATTGCATCACATTTTAATGAGGAAAAATACATGAATTTGCTAAATTATTTCCTCAAATCTTGATTATGTTTAAAAATAGGTCTAGGTTGCACCAGAGAGCATCTAGAAACCTTAGAGTTTGCCTTAGAAACCTTAGATCGCTTTGCGCTCGTGATGTCAACTTTTCATCAGTTTACATGTTTAAATTTTCAATTGTGGATAACCCTGTTTCATAGGGAGAGGGTGAATCGCTGGGCTGGTTTCAGAGGCAGAGGGTGAATCACTGGGCTGGTTTCATAGGCAGAGGGTGAATCACTGAGCTGGTTTCATAGGCAGAGGGTGAATCACTGAGCTGGTTTCATAGGCAGAGGGTGAATCACTGAGCTGATTTCATTGCAGAGGCTGAATCACTGAGCTGGTTTCATAGGCAGAGGGTGAATCACTGAGCTGGTTTCATAGGCAGAGCGTGAATCACTGAGCTGGTTTCATAGGCAGAGGGTGAATAACTGAGCTGGTTTCATAGGCAGAGGGTGAATCACTGAGCTGGTTTCATAGGCAGAGGGTGAATCACTGAGCTGGTTTCATAGGCAGAGGGTGAATCGCTGAGCTGGTTTCATAGGTAGAGCGTGAATCGCTGGGCTGGTTTCATAGGCAGAAGAGGGTGAATCGCTGAGCTGGTTTCATAGGTAGAGGGTGAATTGAAGTTTCATAGGCAGGCTGAATCACTGGGCTGGTTTCATAGGCAGAAGGTGAATCACTGAGCTGGTTTCATAGGTAGAGGGTGAATTGAATTGAGGCTGAAGACCTCTGCAAAGATCAACTCATAACAATGAAGTACAGCTCATAGACAGAAATATATGAGACACATACATGAGTCAATTCAGGTCTAAACAAACTGCACTGTCAAAGAATAATTGCCTTTAATATCCAGGCAATACCATCTTTGCATATGTCAACTGGAAAACAGGCAATGATTTAACAATAGAACTGGGTTATCTCTAGTTATAAGAAATCAAGTGTTTTCTCAAATTATGAGACCCCCACACACACACACACACACAACCTCACAAAGAGTGTTATACACATATCCCTATTACCAGGAGAGATGAACATACTGACCTGGTACAAAATAATTACATAATTGATGGCAGTTTTTGTGTCCTACTGACACCTATTTGAAATTGTAAATATAGAAGATGAAGTACATTGTGCAAAAGGTTGGGTAATGCATAAGGAAATAAATGAAAATGGAGAACAGGACTGAGAGAGAGCATATTTATCTGAGCCCGTATACACTGTTTTTCAGCTTTTGGGGTATGCATGTGTAACAGGCAATGAGAAGTGACAGCAGCAAGCAGCCTCTACTCTAGGGCATTTGCTGCTAGCAGCCTGCCTCAAGTCTGACTGTCTAACACAGGGATACTCACTCTTTTCCAGAATGAGCCACAGTGGGTGCAAGCTTTCACTCTATCCAACCTGTTGCACACCTGATTCTACTAATCTCCGCTTAAAGCTTTTGCCATAGACCCTTGATAAGTATAGAATCAGGTGTGTAACTGGATGGTTAGAATGAAAGCCTGCACCCTCTGCGGCTCATTCTGGAAAAGAGTGAGTATCCCTGGTCTAACAATTGCGAACAAGGAGATTCAAGAAAAAGGTTAGAAATCTGCTTATTTTTACATTTCAAAGTTATAATTTTCATCAAAATGTAGTTCTCAAAAAGTGCTGTCTAACCATATAATTTTCATGAGAAAATATTAAAGTTCAGCAGAATAGAAGCCTGTTGTTCTGCTGAACTATCCTGCTAGCAGCCTGCCTCAAGTCTCTGACTGCCTAACAATTACAGAGAAGGAAAGAAAGAAAGAAAAAGGCCACAAAAATGCTGTATTTAACTTTTCAAAGTCAGAGTTTTGATAAAAGTGTAGTTCTCAAAAAAACGCTTTCAGAATATATAACTTTCATAGAAGAAAACCTACTTTTAGATATGAAGAAAGTCATCTGCAGCTCAGTAGGGCAAAATGACCTTCTCCAACCGACTGGCAATTACACACTGTGAGATTCCTAAAGGTGCCAAGGGGTCTGGACCTCATGTGAAATGGAGAAACAGACATCCTGATTACAAATTGTTATAAATTGCTAAATACACATCAACGGATGGCAAATTTGATATGGCTGTTTTACTTACCTTCTTATCTGTCAGAAAATGTTAAGATAATTACAGAGGTGTCAAGTAACGAAGTACAAATACTTCGTTACCTTACTTAAGTAGAAATTTTGGATATCTATACTTTACTGGAGTATTTATTTTTCAGCCTACTTTTTACTTCTACTCCTTACATTTTCACGCAAATATCTGTACTTTCTACTCCTTACATTTTAAAAATAGCCTCGTTACTCCTATTTCATTTTGGCTTGTTTTCATTACGGCTTGTCATCGTTCAAAAAAACACACACACAAAAAAAAAAACCCATCCAGATAAATCGCGCCATCCGGATAGAGTGCATTTGATTGTGGTTGGATGAGAAGTATAAACATGTATCATTCCCACACCCTATTGGTTTGTACGCGATGCACCTGCACATGACACAAATCAAGTGTGACAAATCACGTCAAACTCCCGCAAGGACATAGCAGACTATAGTCTAGTACGAAGATGTCCGTGGCGAGCGAAATGTCCCAACCAAGTACCAGCGAGGAGGTTGATAGCCAGGAAGACCAGCCAACCCTTGTACATCCCTGGCCGTACCTGGAAGAATTTTTCGAAATGGTTGGGTGCAAAAACAACTCCTTTCGAATGCGCTGCAAGCTCTGCGCACCCAAGTACCACGAGCTAATGGCCTTCAAAAACTCGCCCTCTAATTTGAAAAAGCATATTGAGGTAAGCTGAAAATTTGTTATTATCAGTCGATTATTGACAAAATATTGTAGTAACGTACTAGCGCTAATGGTAAATTTGCTATGTTTGCTATGGCTAGGTACATGCCAAAGACATGCCATGGTTTGCTTTCTGGTAGCTAGGCTATGATTCAACGTTGCAAGTTCGTTTGGTGGGCTCTGCGTGAGATTTGATATTTGACTTTAGCCAAATGTTATCTGAGCTTATATTATTGCTATATGCAACATCTGTATGTTAATTATGAAAAATATAGTTTTCGTTATGATAGTCGATTATTGAAAACATTTGTAGTGACCTAGTAACGTACTAGCGCTAATGGTGAATTTGCAATGTTTGCTATGGCTAGGTACATGCGATTGCCAAGACATGCCATGGTTTGCTTGCTAGCAATAGGCTGTGATTCAACGTTGCAAGTTCGTTTGTTGGGCTCTGTGTGACATTTGAAATTCGTGTTATGAATGAGTATTTTATGTAAAGCACTGTATATCATTTGTAAATGGAGATTTGTTACATGCTGTTTTTGCTGCCTTGCTGGTCACCCTTTTATTTTGTTCTTCAGCACCCTCTGGTGGTGTGTCTGTAGCAAAACATGATCTGATGTAATCTCACTTCTTTGTAATAGACTAGTGCTTTCTAGAAGCTTCTGGCATCTTCCTGCCTGGAGGGGGCGGGATTACCCAGGAATCCTGTAGATCGTTCCAGAATGTTGCTAGTCTATATAATTGTGATGTTGGACAGTGGGAGCGGAGTTTTTGTTATGGCAACAGACTTACACAGTGGCATTAGAGTGTTATTATAAGATTAAACAGTGGATTATTTGTAGAAGTTTTTTTTTTTTTTTTCAGCGAAGAATAAATTTGTTTTGGTTGCCATTGCTGGTTTTCTTTGTTGTGATTTTCAAGTCATAATATTCGACTTAAGCCAAAGGTTATCTGAACTTACAAATTTTGCATATAGCATTAATATAAGTTAATTGTGCAAAGCTGTAGTCTACAGCTGGTTGATAAAGCATGTACTAATTAGGCATGATCCTGTCTGTGTATGAGAGTGCGCGTGCCTGTGTAGGGCAGGCCCCATGGGTCCTTGTAAAGAGGTAATAGGCACAACTATCAGCCAAATGCAGTTTAAAATGAATTAAAGTCAGACTATCTCATCAATAATGCTACTTTTCAGTCATGCCAGCAGTTGCTTGTGGTCCTAAAACAGCTGGAAATATTCCGGTCTGCTCAACATAATTGCATAGACCAGTGAAACTGCTCCCTAACTTGACCTTCATTCATGAACTTCAAGCATGACATTTAATACAGCAGAAGTCCGAGATAATCAGAGCTTGTGGTTTGAGAGAAATAATTTGAATCTCAATCTGTGCCTGTACATTTTCTCCACAGAAGAAACACCCCACTCGTCTAGAGAGGTACTCGCAGCTTGCTTCATCAGCCGGCAAAAGGAAGTCATCCATTGAAGGTTCTTTGGACCCACCCTCTAAACAAACCAAGCTGTGGGAGACTCGAAGAGTGCCCCAGGCAAGTGTGGATAAAGTAGTCCTCAAATTTGTTGTCCAAGGCCTGCACCCACCACACATTGTTCAGGAACAGGGCTTCATTGATCTTGTGCAACATCTTCAGCCAAATACAAATGTCATGACGCGCAATACTGTTGTAAACCAAGTCACAAAGGCCTCTGTTGAAATGAAAAGAAAACTGAAAGCTGCCCTTAGTGAAATTGAGTTCATAGCAACAACAACAGACTGCTGGACGGCACACCGTCGCGGTTTCATTGGTGTCACTGCGCACTGGTTTAACCCCCAGACCATGCAGAGATCCTGTGCTGCCCTGGCATGCAAGCAACTTAAAGGGTCATATACCTTTTCTGCACTGGCTAGTGCCCTAAATGATATTCACACAGAATTCAATATCAGAGAGAAAATCGTTCGCACTACAACTGACAACGGATCAAACTTCCTGAAAGCCTTCAGAGTTTATGGGCAGACTGACGAGAACAATAATCCTGAACCTGTAGGAGAGGGTGATGGAGAAGAGGATGATGGTGGCCAAAATGATGATTACGATGAAGATTAGGAAAGCATTGAGGATGTTGAATTTGTTGATGCCGGAGCCCTGTTGGATGAAGATGACTACTTGGAATACCAGCTACCCAAGCACCATCGCTGTGCCTGCCACCTCCTCAATTTAGTGTCCACAGTTGATGCTTCAAAAGCAGAGGTCAACCCATTGTACAAGCGTGTGGCAAGGTCCACATTTGCCAAATGCTCTAGCCTGTGGAACAAAAGTTCAAGATCAACCACCGCATCTGAAGTAATTGAAGACCACTGCAAACTCCAACTCGTAAGGCCTGTTGCTACAAGGTGGAATTCACTCTTTTCAGCTGTAGAAAGAATGGTGAGAATAACAAGAGAACAAGGCGAGGGAGCCCTTGCAGCTGTCTGCAGGGAACTAGATACACCTAAGTAAGTGCTTGCTTTTCTGCCATTCAGTTAATGAAGTGATTAACAATAGATTAGGTTACAGGTTTATACTTTGAGTACTGTTGGACACATGTGTGCACTATGCCAATATGCAGTCCCCATATTTACTATGGATGTGATTTGTAGCAACACAACTACATTTCTAAAAGTCTCAGATGACAATATGTTTTTAATTATCCAGTTGAAGGTGCTACATCAAGTAGGCTAAATGTTTCATGTGTTTTTCTTTTCTTTGTACAGGTTTACTCCAGTGGAACTTGCATTTCTTGCAGAATATGCAAAGACAATGAGCCCAGTTGCCAAGGCACTTGACGTCCTTCAGGGCGAAACCAGTGTGCAGATGGGATGGTTAGTCCCCACCATAACTCTACTAAGGACCAAGCTCCAGCACCTTCAGGTCGCCTCCAAGTTCTGTGAGCCTTTGATTGCTGCACTTCTTTCGGGCCTTGAAAAACGCTTCGGAGAGATGCTTGCAGATCCAGAGCTGATAGCTGCAGCCATTCTAGTTCCCAAATTTAAGACCTGCTGGACAAGTGACGAAAATATCCTCAAACTTGGTAAGTGTCTCACTTCTCAAGTTCCCCTCACTATGTGTAATTTCTATGGAGACAGTGAAATGAGTTTGAAATGACATTTAATGACACACACACACACACAATTACAGTACTGTCATGTGGTCTAAATTATCCTGATTTTGTTTTTTTTATTCCACAGGCCTTGACTATATCAGAAGCCACTTGGACTGTCAGGCTGAGAATCACGTCAATGAGGGCTCCCAATCATCTGAGGAAGAGGACTTCTTTTCCTCCTTGAAGAAAACCGGCCCTCTTGAAACAACCCAGCAGTTGGATGCGTACCTGGGGTGCCCAGGAGACACGGTAGAGGCACTGAAGTCCTTCCCAGCTGTGTGCCAGCTATCACTTAAGCTTAATACGGCACTTCCTGCCTCAGCAGCCTGTGAAAGACTGTTTAGTGTTGCTGGGCTCATCTTCAGGCCAAGAAGAGCATGCATAGGCTCAAAGAACTTTGAGAACCAGCTGCTTTTGCGGCTGAACAAAGCCTATTGGTAACTCTTTGTTGCATGTTCTGTGCTTCACTGATGTAGATCCTGATGTAGATTACCCTGTTGTACATACAGGATTGAGTCCAAAGTGTGATACCTGAAGGTATCAATTAGGAGGGTATCTATCAAGATTATTACTTATTTTTTTATTTTTAGGGGTTCAAGCCCGTAGGGCTGAAATCCTATTGTTTTTCTGCTGGTTTATTTCTTCTTCAGAAATGTTTTTGCAAATTCCCGTGAGATGGTAAATGGTAGGGACCTGAAATTTTGCATATTGGTTGGAAGTTGTCTGCAAATGCTGCCCAAGCCATTTTTAACTCAATCGGCCTGATGGGGGCGCTATAATTCAAGAAAGTTTTTAACCTTAAAGGTCATAACTCCTGCGCTGTAAGTCCAATTTACACAAAACTTGGTACAGACATTCCTTGGTCCAAACCCTACAACTTTCCTAGAGGGACCCTTAAGGTCTGCCATATTGGATTTTCTGCTATTTTGAATTTTTTGAAAAACAAATTTTTGACATTTCCTCCTAGGCCATAAGTTCGATTCCTTCGAAATTTGCTGTGGATCATCATTGGACCAAGCTTATCAAAAGTTGCTTAAGGCTTGTTGAAATCTCATTTCGTTTTCAAGATATTGACTAATTAAGTTTAGCAGGGGCGTGGTTGAGCACATAAATGGACAAAAGTCAACAACCATTGGACCAATCATCACAAAACTCGCAGGATATATCCATATAAGTACCAGTAACATACCTTGACAGTTTCATGCAAATCGGCTTATAGGGGGCGCTATAAATGTGAAAAATGGGCATGGCATGACACAAATCGGACTATAAATCAGCAGTTGTTAGTCCTATAACCATGAAACTCACAGGATATATTCATATAAGTACCTGAAACATTCCCTGAAAATTTAATTCGAATTGACCAATAGGGGGCGCTATAAATGCAAAACAAAGCAGCGTGGTATAACACAAATCAGACTATAAATCATAAATTGTTTTCCCAATCAGTACAAAACTCACAGGGTGTGTCCACATAATAACCTGAAACAGCCTGAAAGTTTCAATCAAATCGACCACTAGGGGGCGCCACAAATGCAAAAAAGGGGCGTGGTATTACACAAATCAGATTATAAATCAGAAATTGTTTGTCCTATCACCACAAAACTTGCAGGATAGGTCCACATAAATACCTGCAACATATTCTTCAAGTGGTTTTTAATTAAGCTGTTAAAGCTTTCAACTACTAATGGTCTTTCTTGGCTTAAACCCCGGAATTGCCGCTTGCGGCTATATTTATTTTTTTACTTTTTTATTAATCACTTGGATTAATCATTCATTTTGACAGCACTAATGTCTACTGTATATAGACAACCAAACAAGGGCAATTGTTACTAAGCCTGCCCTGGGTACACCAATTTTCTTGTCCAGTTTTGTTTTGTTTTATTCTCTCTCTCTTTCTCTGATTTTGACAGCACTAATGTCTACTGTATATGGACAATCATACATGGGGTAATTGTTACTAAGCCTGCCCTGGGTACACCAACTTTTTTTTTTTTTTTTTTTTGTGTGTCCAGTTTTGGTATGTTACATCCATTGCCCTCACAGATTCCTGCGGCTAAGCTTGGATGTACATTTGCCTTCCAATAAAGGTTATTGATAACATGCCACTGAAGTTTGACTTTTTGCACTATTACAATACTTATAGGCAACTAGTTATCATGTCTTCCGCTCCATGAAACACGTTAATGCTCAGTAGTACACACATGGTTTTTTTAATGTATTTGCATTGTACTAAAATGCAATCATTTTCAATGGGCATATATGCAGCTGAAACAGGTAGCCTAGTGCATCCCACATTTTTCAACATAACATTATAGTCATTCATTATGGCCTTTAGAAAAATGTTTTTTGGGGGAGGTGGGGTAGTGCACTAGACGCGGCCTAAGCGTTTGTCCTTAATGGAATTTTTTCCCTTGCATTACTTTTACTTTTATACTTTAAGTAGTTTTGAAACCAGTACTTTTACACTTTTACTTGAGTAAAAGCTTGAGTTGATACTTCAACTTCTACCAAAGTCTTTTTAAACCCTAGTATCTATACTTCTACTTGAGTAATGAATATGAATACTTTTGACACCTCTGGATAATTAGTATCTGACACCTTAGAGCCATAATAGGGAGAATGTGTGGAAAGTTTGAGCCTCTTGTTACAGCGGAGAATGCTAAAATAACAGTTTTGGGGGAAAAAAACACCTTAAAATATTAAAAAAAAATTTTAAAAAGCACAAATATTTACACATATACATTCAGTTTAGGTTCTGTACATTAAACACATAATTGATTGATTACTGTGTGATAATAACTTTAGGAGTAATTCAGTTTTAAAAGTTGAGAGGTCCTGCTTGTAGAGCTTGATACCCATAAGCTGAAAACAGAGTGTATAAGAGTGTATCAGGCCTGCTGTGTTACACTCTGCAGTTACTCCTTGTAAATGTAAATTGAAAAGAATGTGACTATTTTCTGCATCACAGAGTCTGTGAAACTGGATAAACAAATTCTAATTTGATAGCAACTCACATTTAATAAGCAAAACCAATATTCTGTATATTATAAAAGGGGGAGACTCATACTTCATTAGTTCCAGTGAAATGCAGAAAAACCAGGGCTCAGTGGCTGTGTTATTAGTTTTCTTGCTAAGTAATCTTTAATTAAAATCAAGTCTAAGGCAAAAAAAAAAAAGTCTATCTGAAGAAATCTAAGAAAGCCAACGTGTTCAGCATATTACGCATTTGTGATATGAGTTGCCAAGATCTGTCAATGGGAGAGGTTGTGTCTGAATTTGAACACATGCAAGTGTCTCACAATAGCCACAGGTGGGCGTGGTACAAAGTGTAGTGATTTGTGTATAGAGGCTGAGGCAAAGCCAAGATCAATACTATTACCATATGTTATGGGTGCTTCTCTCTACGCTAAAGGTCGTTATATACTGGCAGGACAAATATTATCTTCAGAAAAGTGTCAGACTATACAGATTCTTTTATGCTCAAGAAAAATGTTTGATAACATCTGTGGTGCAATCTGTTATCTCCATGGTAATTATAACTAGTTATTTCTAAATAACCGTGACAAGAAAATCTTTTTGAGCATGTTACTGTATCAACATTGCATAACCATGACAACCACCGAACCCTCGGTCCATCCAGCCGACAAAATTATAAAAAAACAACGACAACTTTATAAATATATGACAGGCACAAGACTCCATTGGACAACACTTTTTGTATGTCTCTCTAACATCATTTTGGTCATCAGACACAGCTGACAGATACTTCCTACAAGTTTAAAATGGCCGTAACATGTCTCCTTCTCATGTTTATAGGGTCAGTCCAAGTGAAGGCATCCAGAAAATCAGAAAATTCCTGGCAATCTATGGTAAAGATTTGAAGGATGTGGTCAATTGCGCACATGGTGAACCATGGACTTCAAAATTGCTATTTTTTCCATAAAATGAAAAACGAACAAAATAAAAAAAAAAAAAAAATTTCTTCTCATTCCTGCCAAGATACAAACAAGATTAAAGTGGATTACCTATGAGAGGTATCAGGAATTGTTATGGTTCTGCCTCATGTGCTGTTCTGTCATTGTGCTTGTGCTTTTTCTCCCGTGCCTTACTTTCGTTTTATTTTTCAGCTTTCATTCTGCCGTCTGATGATCGATTCCCTCTCTGCCAATCTCCAGTGATGTCGCATGACAGCCTTCAGCATGCCTGAGTCTCGTTGTCCAATCACGTTTCCTCTTTCGGTTTCGGCTGTGGTATTTCATTCATTACTTCCACCTGTGCTTAATTCTGGGTCTCGCTAAACTGAGTGAATGCGTTCTCTGATAGGATAATTACTGACCGTACTAACCAGCGCTCATTTGAGGGTGATTGTAAATATTTCGTTACGTAGTATTAACCTTAATTAACTCATTAGCGAGTGCGAGCGTTTCTAGCTTTTGTAATTCCTGCCTAAGATTTGCCTGATTAACTGCGTTTAATGCTGTGCTTTCCTTTGCTTCTCTCGTGGTGCTTTTTACTCGTCACGTTTAGATTAACCTTAATCTAAACTGTCTAGTTTGATTGATGGTCTCAGCGTCTTGTCTCGAGTCATTATGGTTTACCCGGTCCTCGTTAATTTGTTTATTAACAAATTATGTGTTTCTGTTCCAGTCGAGATTGCTTTTCGAGTCCCCGCCTCCTCTCGTAACTATAAATGTGGCAGAGATGGGAGGAGACATCAGAGGGAACTTTATTAGACTCTGCATGGTGAAATCTCAGCTCCTTGTGCCTTCCGAATATTTCCTTTGTATGATTCCCGAGTCTTGTATTTTGCTGCGCCCACATCTTGTCTGCCCCTTGTTTAAGTCTCCCAGTGTGTCTGTCAGTCTAGTTAGGTTTAGCTTTTGTTTTTCTAGTTTAGCCGCTCTTGGAGTGTGTACTTCTGTTTCCCCCTGCCTTGGGCAGTGCACCTTAGTTTTCCCATTTGTTCAGTGCATGTGCACGGTGTTTTGTTTCTGGCCTGTGCCTATTTTCTCTTAGTGTTTTGTGTCTCAATAAACCCTTCAGTTCTTGCATCTGGTGTTCCCCTGCCTACTTCTTAACAGGAATGGTCACAAAAAATTTTCAAGCTTGAATTCCCTAAACTTTCTGATCTGTAGCATTTAAAAAGTACAGCAATTTTTGCGATTTTTGGCTTCTCGGCCAACTTTGGAGCCCTATTGTGGGGCAACCAAGGTAGATACACCTAATCTGACCAGAAATTCTGATTCTAGGGGAAAAGTGGGCCAGCAAAACCAAAAATCTGATCAGTCGGTTAAATAATAGAGGAGCAGTGGAAGCCCAAAGTTGGATGAAACACAATTTCATCAAAATTAAAAAAAAATACTTAAAATTGTGACAGGCCATCACTTCAAAACTATTAGGGATATTGGTCTAATACTTGATATTATTTCATAAGTCCACCAGAAGTACCCATATGAATTTTTTGAGAAATTTCTGAGGGGGTCATCTGGGAGGGTCTGGATGCTTAGATATGGACTGACCCTATAGCTGCCCAGAGTATTGCCTCAGTCCAAACGCATCTGTATAAGGGGAACTCGCGGTTTATTGGAGGGGAGGAGCGGCAGGGTAGAGGGTTAAATGCGTCTTACGATCCTCTCTCGTCCCAAAGGTTGAGACGGACATATTGCTAAGAACTCGTGAGGGAGCCATAAAAGACTCTTGAAACAGAGAGTTTAAGACGCCTATTTCGCTGCTTTCATGGACGAAAAACCTCGGAGTCTGCCAGCAAACAAGCACATACAAGTTTTTTTTTCCTTTTTGAAAACCGCAGAGCCGCCACTCTTCATCCGTCTCGCGGCTCCCTGGAGTTTCGAGAAGAAAGAGTCTCCCCTTTTTTTATCAACAGGATAATGGATGTCGGGGGGAAAATGTGAAAATTAGACCACAGAGATCGCACACTGTCACCCTGACTTCCTTATTTAGCCCAACCATCACCTGTATCTGGTCAGCAATCACTACACTGCAGGCTCCTAGGAACATGACTGGCTGAAGTCATTCAAAATAAATAAACAGTCTTGATTCACAGTGTGGTACCGTAATCACCATTTTACACAGGAGCAGAATGAAGTGTTAAGATATCAGCCAATGTTCCTTCGCTCTCTGTGGGTGACCAGCTCAGATACAAAGTTAGCAGACCAGAGGATTTAAGCACTGTGCAGTTGGCAGATTACAGACGTCCAATAAATGCGAGCAGGGCTGTCCAACACTACTCCTGGAGCTCTATCCTCCCGCACGTTTCCACGCCAAACATAACAAACCACATCTCCCTCTACAACTTCAGATCCCAATGAGCTGCTAATTAGTACAATAAGGAGCCAAATTACAGTGTGAAACCCGCAGGATGTTTGATCTCCAAGAGCATGTTTTGGACAACTCTTCACATACAGTACATCTTCCTGCTAGTACTTTATAGTCTATTACTACTTCCACAATATTAGTCTGGATATAATCTTTTTCGTAACTTTTAATTTGGAAACATTCTTCCTCAAAGAAGTAGAAGTTTGTCCAGTTACAGTCAACACAGCCAATAGTAATACCTAAACCACTCAGTAAAGTGAAACAATCATAAAACGGCGCTGATAGTTCCAAACTGTTTCAAATTGTTCTGTGTATGAATGCATATTGAGATCCATATGTTTCTTATTTTTGGAAGTGGGATTAATATGATGCCACAATCCCATGAGTCAGTGATGTACAGACAGGAAAAGATGGGATATAATACATTTCCGGAGTGAATGCATAGAGTTACATGTGCATGTATAGGGAAAATCAACACCCATAAAGATTAACATGTCAATCTGTCAAAGGTAAAATGACGCGCAAGAAACATGGCTCCATTAAAATTCGAACACAGTCTGCTTACAGTGCCTTATTGCCAAGACTGTTACAGATTCAGAGTTTAATGAACAGATTGAAAGGAACGGGCATAGACTCCAAATGCAGTTCAGCATTGGCAGGGCGTTTATTGGGATTAACAAAGCTCATGGTCAAAACAGAAATGGATCAATAGCCAGGCAAACAGAGAAATGCAGAATAGGCAGAATCGAAGTCAGGGGACAAGCAAAATAATCCAGTAACCAGAGAATCAGTCTGCACAAAGACAGTAACAAAGAGGGCTGAAACTAAGGGAATGGAAGGGGAAGGAAAAGGGGAGTTGGATGGGATAAGGGAGAACACAGGAGAAGCTAAACAGATTGGTACAAACTGGGAATCAGGGAGAACGAAGTACTAATCAAACAAACCGCAATCTCACAACGCAATACAAACAACCAATTACAAGACTTACGGGAGAATCACGAGAAACGAGCTTTCAACAATCGCAACGAGAAAAAAAAGCGCAGAAACGAGACTGAATAAGACAAGCTGTGGTAGAAACGAGTCGACAAGAAGCTGAGGAAAAAGTGGGTCTTTTAAACGCAAACAAATTAAGTGGAATCCCAGCTAAACACAGAACAGCTGAAGAGAGAGGTGGAACTAGAAAAGCAAGGACGGTGATAGGAGAGAGAGGGGAAACGGGTGGAGTCCTAACTCTAATCTAACTAAGCACCCGTGCCTCAATAAACTACTCTCAGGTGCGGATAGCCAATGAGAACAGCGAGAGAGAAGGAAGTGGAAACACCCAACCGAAATTACAGGGAAGAGACTGTGATGAAAAAGACAAGACGCCACGGACAGAAACGAGATGAAGACACTGAAGACCAGAGACAGAGCAATCATCCAGAAACATACATGCTCTAAAATGAATATATATAATAAATATATAAATAATTAGCAATACTAAAAAAACTAAGAAACAAACTAAAACCAGAAACTAACTAAAAACAAACATACAAATCACTGATCTCTAACACAGATATCAACATTGCAGATCTTGTTAGTTGGTTCATTCTTATCTCTCTCTCACAACTGTCAGGCATCTTAGCTGAAATATTCAGAGTCAAAAATACAGGCAAATATCTTCCCTCCCAACACTTTCACTCCATTTAAAATCACAAAGCAAGTAACAGCTGAACTTCCTGCTGAGAGCACCATTAGCGCCATCACTTCCTGTTCACCCATGAGTAATTTTCCATTTCCCACTGTTGTAATGGAGATGATATCACATTAAAATCAAAACGTTTAGCAGAATGTATTCTCTTCCTCAAAAAATAATATAAAATAAAAATAAAACTGCTGAGAACTGAGCCATGTCCATAAACAGTGCATGTGTGATGGAGAGTGTTTTTTGTCATTGAACAGTGCTGTGCTCAGCGCTTTCTATCTCACATATTCAAGTCCAGGTTTCCTTGTCCAATCACAGCCTGAGCTGAGCAGAGCAGTAATCCACCCAGCCTCCAATCAGCAGTGCCCTGGCTAGGCTCTCTCTAACCTGGCAGAACAGGCCCAAGATTCGACCAATCAGTGAGCTTCACCTCTCTGCCCCAAACCAGCAGAGGTGGAAATATCTACATCCAAAACAACAAAATACTTCCTGCTATTCTGTTCCAATATACTGGATTTTCTAACAAGAACAGCACTTCAGTCAGGAGGCAGAACTAATTACTGAAATCAGCTGGCTGAGTTTGTGGGTGGATTAAACAGCTGGTCGGACTCGTGTTCTCTGACCTGTGGACTTTCCACCTCTGCTCTCCAAATATTTCAGGAGAAAAGGCCACTTTCTGAAAATAGATTGTCATCAAGTCCTGTTCATTTCAGTGTGAATCTAAACTTAAAGCCTTATACATACTCAGCAACAAATGTTCCTGTGACGCTATATAAAATTGAATCATAAATAAGGTACAGCACATCCCTAAATCTAAAAATTTTTTTGGTTCCAATAGAAAACAGACTCTTGTTACAAGTTCACAGGTTTAATAAGCCATATCGGTTACAGTTATGACGTCATGACATGGGAAATATGGACAGGCATAAATTACAATTCCCACATCAGTAACGCGTGTGTCCTCCTCTGGCTTTGATGCAAGCAACAAATCTCCTACGCATGGAATGAATCAGACGTCTCACAAAGTCCTGCGGGATACCATTCCATATCTGTACAAGCCTGTCACTAAATTCCTGGAGTGTCTCTGGGGCATGTGCTAAACTTCGGAGATGTCGTTCCATCTCATTCCACGTGTGCTCGATTGGAGAGAGATCTGGAGAGCGAGCAGGCCAAGGGATCACATTCACGTTGTTTTGTTGAAGTGTTTGTTGCACAACTCGAGCCACATGCGGTCAGGCGTTGTCATGTTGGAAGAGAACGCCAGGGCCATGTCGATGCAAAAACGGTAAAACAACAGGATGGATGATCTCCTCACAGTACCACTGACCAGTGAGGTTGCCATCAACCAGTAACAAACGGGTTCTCTGTCTAGCTGTGATCCCACCCCATACCATAACACTGCCACCTCCGAAACGGTCTTGCTCCATGACACAGTGTTCAGCGTAACGTTCACCTTGATGTCGCTGTGGCTGAGGTTGAAATGAGACTCATCAGTGAACAGCAACTGTCTCCACTGAATTGCTGTCCAACGTATACGCTGCCTGCACCACTGTAGACATCATCGTCAGTGATTGTGGGTCAAAATTGGACGTCTAGCGGATCTTGTGGCGACAATCCTGAAAAGTCTGAGGTGGCGAGGTACAGTTTCTGCCGATATTTTTCGAAGTCCTGGGATGGTTCTGGCAGTGACTGTTGCAAGTTGGAACCGATTTCGCAGGTGTGTGGTTTGAATCCAACGATCTTGTCTGATGCTCGTAATGGATGGCCTGCCACATTGAGAACGGTCTCTGACAGCATTTGTTTGTTGCCAACGCTGCCATAATGTCCAAATGGTGTTTCTATGGACGTTGAATTGTCTTGCGACACCCCGTTGAGATGATCCAGCTTCAAGCATACCAATGGCTCTGAGATGTTCATTTTCAGATAGGCGTGGCATCTTAAAACTTCGAGTAAGGATGGAAACGGGTTGTTTTTTACGTGTGGCAGTTTTTAACACTAGCAGGAACAATGAGTATCGAATCCCTGCAACACACATGCTTTTATACCCAAGTTTAGGTCATCAAATACCTGATGTTTGCATAAAAGTCACCTTTTGTATTCAAGGCATGCTTTTCTGCAGCAGGTGTGTTTTTGTGACTTATTTTCATACTTTCATAACAGATTTGAACACCAGACATTTTTTTCTGCTGAACAACCTGTGAAAATTGGTGTCACAGGAACTTTTGTTGCATAATATCCAGTGCAACTGCTAGCGAGCATAAAGGAGTCTTGCCTGCTAATAAATTCATTTCTGCTTTTATTTTTCATAACGCAAATATGAAAACCCCTGGAGATGTGATGGTATGTTTCACGTCCTGCACCCAAATCGTCTGAAAAACTTCAGCCAGTCACAGCTCTTCTGTTAATTATGAGCGTTGGAGATGAAATATCCTCAGAAAAATTGACTCTCGTCTGCGGTCGAAGAAAGCAAGCGTAGTCTGGTCTACTCATGTTGCCATGGAAACCACATTTTGTTTTTTTTTACCGCCCCCAGACATAAATTTGTCATTCGATTCGGCCGCTAAAAATATCTCACCTGGTTGCTCTTTTCTCAGAACAATTCAAATTTTCTGTGGTAAAGCAGCTTTGGCTCAGATGTGAATCTTCAGACAGTTTTGAAATGAGTTCTGAGAAAATGACTTCCTCTATTTCTAACACTTTGATGAACAAATTCATAAATTCATGAAACAGAAGTGTTTTCATTTCCCCTTTGGGGACAGTGAAATTTTAGGAGAGCCTTGAGTTTCAGTTGTGGAGTATGAGTGTGTGTCAGAAGCTCAGTGGTTAAAGGCCTTGTCCTGTCAGCATACAGTCAGCACTGCGGGGCCCTTAACCCCATATTCCTCTGTGGGGGGATCGGCCCCTGTTTCATCTCATCAACAGGTAGGTGCTTCGGATGAAAACTGTGGGGATCAAGTATACTTTACTTCCATAAAACTGTAATCCGAAGATGCAACATGCAATTAATAATAAATAAAATTAAAGTTTAATAAGATTGAAATATGGCTGGAGAGATAAAAAAAAAAAAATGCAGAAAATCATATATATTATAAGATATGAAACACTGGACATTCCAGACCACCTTTTGATCAATGAATGTGTCACATGAAAAAATATTCTTTTATAGTCACACCTCAAACTTCTGATAAAAATTTAATCAGGTGCTTTCATGAGGAGAGATCTCTCTTTCCATCAGGTGAAAAAAACCTTATTTAATTTATGAGCTAAAGAGTGAATCTGTTTCCATTTTTTTTTTCTGAGAAGTTTTTCTTCCCATTTTTTTTACCAGATCCTACAAAATATGACAAAAAAACCCCTGTTGTGCATTTCCAATGTAAAACCAGGTAAATAAAAAAGCAGATAAATAACCTCTCATACTTAGCAGTGAACCATAACCAGCAGGGGCAGGAGAAGAAAAGCTGATTCAGCACATTAATGGAGGAGGCAAACGTCTTTAAAGCAGAGTCCATTACATTAATTGTGAGGCTCCGCTCGGCAGCAGGAGATAAATGAAAGGCTACAGTATGAATAAAGATGGCCGACAGTACTGAGCACGGCTATAACCAGGCTTTTCTGCTGACGTGATCCCAGCAATTAATCACAATGGCTGGAAGAAAGCAATGTTTACGGGGCCATGTTCTGAAATAAACTGTCATGTAGGTGTTGGCTCTGTGAAGATAGGAAAGAGAAGCTTTTATCTGAATCTATTTCAATATTTTTTGGTGCATTTCATCAACATAAAAAATCTTACGCTCAGGTCCTCCCGTCTTCAAGAAATATTCAAGCACTCAGACTTCAGGCATGTCCAATTTGTACCACAAATGCTGTGAGTGCACTTATCTTGAAGAAACAGATGAATATTAACCAGCTCTGAATATCTACGCATATTCTGCACATCTACATTTTCTCGGAATATTTTTGCCTTTATTATGCACTCATAAGTTCCTCTCTTTCCTCATTTGTTTCTTTAAAATGAAGCCAAAAATAACCATTCCATTTTTCTTTCCAAGTTTTCCTGTGAAATGGTTATAGTTGCTCTTACAATAAAGGCCATAAAAACAAAAGAAATCAGAAAAACTGATTGTCATGGTTCTGGCTGTGTGTGTGCTTTTAGACTTTCTGTGTGGCTGGTATTTGGACCACGTCTGTTTCTTTAACTATCGGATTCTTTTCCCAGCTGTTTCGTCAGGCGTGGGCGGCGCCTTCCCCTAAGGCTATATAAGCCGGATGTCCGCCACGCCTCCTTTGCTGGAGTGTTTGATTTTAGTTATCACTACAGCCAGAAGATATCTCTAGTTAGGGATTTTTGGCGAATTTCTTCGCAGTTTATTTGTGGTTTTTTTTTTTCTTCAGGGAAGTTTTATTTTACTTTCCCTATTTGTTTTGTTTCTCTCTCGCTCTGCTCCCTGGTTCGTGTTGTTGGGCGTTCGTTTTAGAAGCGCGAGAGCTGTTCTGTTTCTTCGTTTATATTTCTCCCTGTGGGTATTTTAAGTCCTTACTGGTCCTGTTTTCTCCTAGCCGCTGCAATTGGCCTCCTGATTCCTTTGGCCATTACACTGATTTCTGATAATTAGTCACTGGTGTAACTCAAAGTTTATCCCTAAATTTTTTTCACAACCACAGATATTATTTGTGTTGTTATTGCCTCAGTAAAGATTCAGTTTTAATTCAATTTAGTTCAATTCAATGGCATTTTACAGCACTTTTTACAGAAGAACTGACACAAAGATGCTTTAGAGAGTGGCAGTTATGCAGATGCCTCAAAATAACAAATAGAAAATAACAGATGAGGTGATAAAAATAATGAAAGAAACTCCAAATTGGGAGAAACACAAATAGCAGTGAGAGAGAGAAAAAAAAAAAAACTCCCCGATTGGGAATAAATCTCAGGATGATCCCGGCTATATTAGGGGAGCCCATCCTCCGTTGGCTGGGTAAGTGAGTGTTTACATGTTATAGTCACAGGAAGTATATTATATCAAAAGAGCTCATTTCAATATTCTCTGCTCTTCCTTTCAGCTTCTAGGCTGTGTTGTGGCTCCCTCAGTATTTTGTACAGGCTGATTGTTTGATAATTATCAGGCCAAGGGTGCATAATTACATCTCAAGCCTGATAAAAATCAGAATTGCTAGAGGAAGCCTGTCAATAATTTCAGCATTTAAAACATGTTCATCACAAGCTTACTTTGCAAGTAAATATCTCCCCCAACGTATTGATGTATTAAACAGACCCATTCCATGTTGCAGCTACCTCTGCTTCATGACAATGCATTGTGCTAATTAGCATTCATATAGCCTCTATTTATGGCCATGGTAAATCAGTTTCTTTTTTCTGTCAAATATTTGATAAATGGTTTATATAAAGTATCACAGAGTTTCTACGTGAGTAACAGCTTTATAAAGTTGTGAGTGTAAACACTTCTAACCACCTGCTTGTCAACACAGAGTCCTGAAATGTCTTTGACAGAGTAAAATACCGTTTTTCTCCTTTTCTCCACAGCCTGACTCTGTCTCCATAGGTTACAGAGCTGAAGGAAGCAGCTTTGCTACACAAAGTGAATTGGGCCATTTATAGAGGCTTTCAAAGCCCAGAGAGAGGATGCTGTGTGAGACACACTGACAAAGTTTCTGGTAGTAAAAGGGCACAGAGGCCTGATGCTGTTGATAACAGTGATGTGGGAGCAGAGGTGTGTGATGGGACTGAGTCAGACCACTGCCCTCGGGCATAAGGAGAGCTGGATGTCCAGTTTGTGTTCAATGGAGCCATGACAGCGTCACACACCTCCTGTGCCCGTGTGAAATTCAGCCAATCAGCACAGAGGGCGTTCGAGGGACTAAACTTGAGCTGCAGCTGTTCTGTACTGCAATCAACACTGCGGGGGTACGGCGTCCGTTCACTTTCGCTCGAATGAAAAAAATCTAGTTCTGTTACATATTTTTACACTTTGTTGAGAATGGTGAGCAACTCACTTCCTGAAGATCTATCATTTTGTTGGTTTTCACTGAGAGCCCAGCAACACACAGCTCTTTCAACAGTCATAGGTCTCACTCAGAAACTAATTCCATAAGTCTGATGCACCACATTGGGTTGAAATGAAAGCCTTCAGCATGGCTCATCTCTAGGAACAGGGTTGGTCAACACGACCATAGAGTGTTAAAGACAACATAGCGGCCATATTGGTCAAAACCCCATAAAACCTAGAAATGAATGAATTCCACTGTAAGACACAGGAATCTCCTGTCTTTCAAGAAAAAAAAAAAAAACTTTTTTAATTATCTATGAAAAACATTTTCATAGAAAATAAAAGAAAAAATGAAAAAAAAATGGTAGTAATACTTCAAAAATTTTGTGCAGGGTGATATATGTGTCAACTCACCTTCACAATGCAAATAAAAATTAAGTAACTGTGTTAATACAGTATAAGCCAAATGGAAAAATCTGTACAGAAATATTGGTCTTATTTGAGCAGGAAAAATATCAGCCGTGGCAATTTTTTGCCAGAGCTACTCACATTAATTTGCTCAATGCAGCAGAAAAGAATCTGCCCACATTGTCTGTTTATAAACTCAGAATTGTTTGGCACTCTCGTGTCCCGACCACTTGGAGGTTTAAGTTAAGGACGGCATGATAGAGCAGATTTCATTGGCGTCTGATGCTCCATGCTCAAAAAACAGGTTTCCTTTGGATGTGTGGCAGGCTGAAGGAAGGCCCAAGCGGGAAATTGAACCCTAGACTCCCAGGTAAGAGTCAAATGCACTTACCACATCGCCAGAGAGCCAGGCTCATTGGCAAGGTAGTCAGGGCGCATACTTATGAAGAGACATTTCTAGTGACAGGACCCTTCAACTGTCACAGATGGTTTTTAGATTGCTAAGTTAGTGTAAAACCCCACTGCACTTCAATTACCAGCAGCAATAGTGCTGTCAACAGTTTGAATGTTTGTTACTGAACTTTTTAATTATATACATGAGATCTCACACCTCAAATGGTTAAAAACAAAAGGGAAACCTTTAGTGCACCAAAATAAGTAATCTGAGTGATGTATCCATGATAAAGTGCTACTGAGATAATTAGGACTGAGAGAAAATGTGCTCCTCACTAAATATAATAAATGTGTTTCTGGAAGATAGAAAGGCTAGTTATAACTCACTTTAATACTACGTTTCTGTCCGTTTGCCAATAGCTCTGAAGCATGATAAAGTATATTTGTACTTTTACTGTGCTTTGGCACAACATTTTATGTTATGATTCTGTCATCTCTGTCTTTATTCTGCCATGTTTGTTATGATTCTGCCATGCTTGTTATGTTTTCTCCATGCCCTGTTTTGTTTATGATTATGTCTATTAGGTTTTTGCCATGTTCTGTTTAGTTTTTGTTTCCTTGCCATGTTTTCTTTTTTGCCATCCCTGATCCACTTTTCTGTTATAGTCCGGTCCATGTTTTGCCCATGCTCTTCATTGCACTTTGTCTCCCCTGTCTGGTCTCTTGTTAAGTTACAGCTTCTCCCCAGTCCCGCGTGTCACATGTTTAGGTGATTTCATGGTTTCTGGGTTTCAAACATTCCTTCTAATCTCGTTTGCTTCCTTCGCCTCTCTTTTCTGTTTTACTAACCAATACTAACAGTTTGTTGTTTTGTTAAAGTTACTAACCCAGACTAACATTGTGTTAAGAAGTGATGTTTGTATGCTTGGTTTTAGTTGGTTTTAGTCCATTCTAGCATATTTCTAGTGTATTTATTGTATTTATATATTTATTCTGAGTTACATGTTTCATGTTTAGAGAATGAATGCTTGCAGTCTCATGTCTTACTTTCCTCTTGTTTCTTTGTGTGGTGTCTTTCTCACTCTTCTCACTCTTTCTTTTCCATTTCGGTTTGGTAATTCCTCTTCCTTCTCTCTTGCTGTTCTGATTGGACTATCCACACTTAGAGCAGTTCAGTTAGGCACGGGTGATTAGTTAGTTCAAAGTTAGGATCCCACCTACTTCCTCTCTCTCTCTCCTATCACCGTCCTTGCTTTTCTAGATCCTCCTCTCCTCTCACCTGTTCTGAGTTTAGCTGGGCCTCCACTTAATTTGTTTGTGTATAAAGACCCACTTCCTGCTGCTTCTTGTCGACTCGTTTCTTCCGCCTAAGCTCGCTTTGGTCAAGTCTCGTTTCTGCATCTTTTCTCTCGATTTCTGCAAGTTTGTATTTCGTGATTTCTCCCGTGAGTCTTGTTTTTGTTGTTTTGCATTGTGTGATTGAGATAGTGATTGTGAGTACCACGTTTACCCTTTATTCCCATTGTACTAACTTTGTTAGAGATTTCCTTTGTGCTACCCTTATCCTCTCCAACTCCCCTTTTCCTTCCCCATCCAATCCCTTTAGTATTTCCCTGTGTTACTGTCTTTGTGCGGACTGACATCCTGGTTTATAGATCTTTCTGCTTGTCCCTTGATTTACGATTCTGCCTTGCCTAAACCATTCCTGTTGCCTGGCTTTGATTTCTGTTCTGTATGACCATGAGCTCACCTAATAAACGCCCTGCCATTGCTGAACTGCATTTGGAGTCTCAAGCCATTCCTTTCACATTGTATATAATACTAACTTACTAACGAGCACTAGGGATTGTATAGCTGCACTTACTAATTGATTAACAAGCTCTCAGCACTCGCCCTGTTCTAGTCTCCGCCTCTTGCCTTCACTTAGTCTTTGCTGCAATTCAGCAGATCCTCCGCACCTGCTCCACTCTGTCCTGCCTCTCATTATCTGTGCACATTAGAACTCCCTAACCGGAGCTGTATGTTTTGTCGTAGGCTGTCTCGTGTTCCCTGTCCACGTTTTGGCTTTTGCCAATTTCATGTGGTTAGGTTCTCCCTCTTGTTTTGCTCCCACGTAATTAGTCTGATCCAGTTCACCTTTCCCTAATCATAGCATGTGACTTCCCTTGTGTGTATTTAAACAGTCTTCTCACTGCAGTTCCCTGTCAGAACGTTTCCCTTGTTTACCTGTGCTGCTCTCGTTTCTTGCTGCGTATTCATAGTGTTGCTTTTCTGACTGGACCGTCCGACTACCTCTTTTTGGCTCTGATTTGGCTTTATTATCTGCTCCTGCGTATCGAACCCTTTTTGTCTGACCACGATTACTGTATTGCTGCCCTGGTTTTTCGACTCTGGATTCTGCCCCTGGGATTGTGATTTTTGGATTGTGGACTTTGTACTGTTGCCTTCGGTCCTGCGGGGGTTTACCCCCTCGCTAATAAAAATCACTTCCATTGCTATTCCTGATTATCGTGACTGGTTCCTGAACGATACCTCACATTTTATCCAATTAAAATTTAAGAAATAATTAACCCACATCCACAATAAAAAGCCTCATTTTCTGAGAACTGCAGTAGTTTTCTATATTCAGTCTTAATTGAATGGCTGCCTTTGGCCTAATGGCAGTATGCTGGCTGAAACAGGTCAGCCATTTCTGCAAATGCATCAGTGCCCTCAGTGTGGAAATACAAGCATGAAAGAGCCGTCCTCGGAGCCATTATGGCTCTGATTGTCACGCTGGCTGCAAGAAAATTGAGAATTTGGATGAGGATTTTGTACATGCTGTGGTTGTAACATGGATCATAACCAAAGGATTTTATTTTGCATATTTCTCATCAGCTTTTTCTACTTGCAAAGGGCTGTAAATGAAATTAAGTGCACACATGTGTGTAAATATGCACTCCTGCAGTTTTTTGAGTCAGCAAAACCCATCCCTGCTCCTTACACCTCCCTTCCACAGCTCAGGGAAATTAAAGCTTCTCCATTAAATCGACACTGACTTTCACCATAAATCACATCTGACCTGATGACCTATCGCTGCCCCTCTCTTGTGATTGGCTGTGAATTTACCGGTGGAGAACTGTAAGAGGCCTCATTTGTCTCAGGGAGAGAGGGAGCAGAGTTTGCGATAAAGGAGAGGAGGCGGAGTCTCTGTATCCAAAAGTGATTATAGCGGCACATCGCTCACTCCTCTGATTTATGCGCAAGGTCACCATGTTTCTTGATGCCAGCAGAAAGCGAAACAGCGATGACCCAATCACAGACCTGGATGAATTTGGACTCCAGAGTCATTGATGTGTTGTGTGAGGGATAGATTTGGTGGCTGTGTTTGGGGAGGGGGGGCTATTATCAGGAGGCTTGTGGATGGAGGTTTGAAGCATCCATCATGGTGCTTCCACACAGAGAAACAGCAGGAACTGAATCCTGAACCTGGATGAGGGAGGGTATGGAGGATAAGGGACGGACTTTAGGGATGAGTGATGGGGGGGAGGGGCAGCAAAAGAGCTCGGGGAAGCTGGTTGAGATCCTTCATGGTGTTGCCAGTCCTTCACCAGGGAGACGCGGCTTTGACTGATTCTCAGAGCTGGACGGCTGCGGATACTGACCCCATTGATGTGCGGGATAAAGGGTGGATTCTGTGGTCGATCAGGCGAGTGGACGGGGATTGTGCCAAACACCTCCGGGGGTGGTCTGGACCCTGTGCCAGCCCAGATGTCCTCTCGAGTCTCCCCCGCACAGCACGTGTCTGGGTCCAGCCCGGGGGATGGAGACCAACAGCTTTGTTCGGTGGCCAGGCTGGCACTGGGCATGTGCCCGGGAGAGCTCAGCTGCCCCGAGGCCTTCCAAGAGCAGCACTGTGTGGAGAGGGCACTTAGCCTGGCGGGACTGTGGGGCACAATCCTGCCTCACAGTGGAGTTAGTGTTACCTCAGCTGCTCTCACACGTGCTTATCCAGCTACAAAAGAGCTGCTGAGCCTCCCTGTCTCTCAGGGACAAAACACATCAGCTTCTCCCTAATACTGACAAACCTGCACAGGGGCTCCTTTTAATTCTGCAAGACGGACCAGAGTTCCTTTGTGGCTAAAGCCCTTTCATTCACCCATTGTCCTTCTAATGGTGGCGGAGTCCTGTTCCCATGGATACGGAGCCTAGCTAGGGGGTCAAGATGTCAAAATACTTAAGCCACAAACACAAAAACCGATCGAGTAAAAGATCTCGCCCTCGGATACTTTGCTTCCAACCAATCAGCTTTTGCCTGAAATGTTCCCTCTGGAAGCATAAATTGCATGCTATAAAAAGCTTGCAAATAATGTTCTTAAATCTTTGTGTCCCTGACCAGAAATGACAGTTACTAATTAGATCCTGTCAAACAAGATTTCTCAAAATAACTCCAGGTCACAATAAAAGGGGAAAAGCAGGAAAACTGGACTTTTTCAATAAAATTAACATATGTAATTAGAATTTTGTCATTAATCTAATCCAATGCATGCCATGTCATTTCTATTGATACAAATTAAGGGACACTGCTTGCAAGGCAACTAACCAGTGAAATTAGAATTCAATTGTGCACTGAATGATAAAATTGCCAAAACAATGAGAAATGTGCATTTTACATTGAGCCCAGAGATTTGAGCACAAGGTCAGTTCAACCAGCATAACGGCCATGCAAATAAATCAATCCATTTTTCATTAGCTGGAAAGAGCATTTGCATTCTTATAAAAAATTGCTGATGCAACAATTTCTCCTCTTTTTAATGGACTTTGACTAGACTGGATTAACTCTTTCAGTGCCAGTCCCAATATCCTTCACTATGACACAATTTGTTTAGCAGTTTAGAAAATAAATTAATGCTGAAATGAAAATTCATATCTCTCTGTCACTATATCTCTCTTTTCTCTCTCTCTCACTCTCTCACTTTGTCTCTGAATGAAAATGAAATTATGCTGACAAATACTCAAGCCACATGGAGCGGATGGCTTACACTTAACCATTCCCGAGATGAGGGGCGCGACTCCTTTAGCGAAATGCCCCCAGTCCACGACCTGTAGCCAGCCTTCGGTGTATCTGTGCATACAGGGGGGACTGTGATCCCCTTAGATCAATAATCCCCCAAAACTGTGATGACAGGCATGGGGAAAGATTGCGGGCTGCAGCAATGAGACGATACAACAGAGATTTGGGTGGGACGTGGTGGCGAGGTGATTCCTTCTTCAATTATTTTGACCATTTCTACCATTAAGGGTAAATATTTTAATTGGGACCACTGTTTCGATGGACGGACCCAAGGGCTAGCGTAAAAAGAGGATGTCGGCTGACTTTGAAGATCGTGACCCCAGTTACCCATGTTCAGCATGCAATTACAACCTTTTTTAAGATCCAACCGCACTTACAGTAGGTCAGGAAGAGACAAACAAAAGGTCTCATAAAGCGAAAGTGTGCTTTTATCGTGTCACGTTTGGATAGGCAATAGCGGCACTGGCCACTAGGGGGCTCTCAGTTTCCTGAATAATTATGAGAAAGGTCAGAACTGACACTTTAATGCAAAGGTCACTTATATGAGCTCGGTCTTCACAGCCTTGTGCACTTGATGCTTCCATTCAGACTCTGTGCCCTGGCATGAAGAGTTTCTTTGTTGCTCACTCAGTTCTCAAAGGGAAAAGGGCAGCGAGTGTGTTATGAATGAGCTCAGTCACATTCTCCCTCCTGGGCTAAGGTACAAGGTCAGAATTGGATTTATTTATTTATTTATTTATTTATTACAGTAATTGTATGAGATCATCTCTGCTGTCATTTCTTATTAATCTTATCCCTGTGTCTGATATTCTGTCTGTACTTAATGATCCATCCATCCACTGTCTAAACCGATCCTCCCTCAGTAGGGTCATGGGTGAACTATCACCTATCCCAGCTGACTATGAGCAAAAGGCAGGGACACACCCTGGCCAGCTCACCAATCCATCGCACAGAACAGCCCCAGGCCGGATTTGAACCCACAGCCTTCTTGCTGTGTGCTGCCCTGTACTTTATTACATCATTGTCAAATCTGCATTATGCACATTTTTTTCTGTGCAGTTTTTTTCCAGTTCTTATTGAGCAGCACATTCAACATGACAGACCTTGTCCAGGAAAACATGCTGTTCTGGAAAATAGAAAATGCCATTTACCTCCCTGTCACTGTGTGAGGACCATACAGAATATTAATGCAGTGGGTCTTTAGAGTAGACTAATATGCCATTTACAGTTCATCTTAAAAACTCAGATTCAAACTCCATTGTGCCTCAGCCATGGATAATTAGGCCATACTGAACGAATAAAAGTGCAAGAATACAAGTCTAAGAAGTTCAGCATGAGACTTAGATATTACATTTGACAAAAGAGAGATTAATGGGTCCCCATCTGTATTCATGCGGCTGTGACAGCCAGTAACTGCGACTCATTATTATGAAAAATAAGATGTTTTTTCAAACTATGTTGTTATAAGCCATGAATGAAGTCATAAAGTGGTGAGGTTGTGCATTGCTATTCCTGTCGACATTCGCTCACTTGGCCTTTCCCCTCTTTGTCCCGAAAACTATTTAGTCGCTCAAGGGAGACGCAGCCAACAAGCTGGGAGCTGCTCTGTGTATGAGAGTCACGTCAATACGACCAGTTTGTTTGGATACACAAGGCTTATTATTGCAAATTCAGTCTTTATTCGTGCAAATGAAAGGCAAAGACTGACCCTGGACTAATATTAAAGCTGGATGTAAAGGTTATCTCACTGGGTTCAGTTGCATTTATGTTACAGAAGAATGGCAGTTTTTCACAGTCACTAAGAGCTTTTAACGGTGGCCTGGATGTACCATTAATCTCCAAAGGTTGTGTCAAAGTCAAGGGCGTAGGTTTAATGTGACAATTGGTAGGGACACAGAGCAGGAAAATTTTGCAAATCTGAGTGCTGATGCTGCCTTTTTTGCGAACAGAGATTATCCGAATGAGTGTTTCTTAGTTTCTTTTATGATGCTAAGCAAACTACCTCCATAATCTTCATAGATACTTCCGTTTCTATTTTGTAGCCATCCAAATATTTTTTATTTGATTTTTGAATACAAGTTTTCAACTTTTACTAATGTCATGAACATTTATTATGAAGGTTAGCAATATCGAACAATTGAAATACTCTTACCAATTCATAAGTTTCTTAATTACATAATGGTATATTTTATTATTAGAGAATGTTAAAATCGTTACAGGCAATTTATGTCTTTTAAGCATTTCTCTGTGCGGTAACGCGACTGCAGCCGTGATAAACACTTCAAAATGAACCACTCACTATCTGTGAATTGGACAAGCCACAAACCGAGCATTTTATCGGACTGGATCATGTTAGATTTACGATTTAAGATTACTTGATAACTTGGCACTGCAAGCACACTTAATTATGAGAGTGGCAGTTAGCTAGCCTGCTACAGTGCGAAGCCGCACCGATTCAAGTTCCCAACATTACACTTGGCAGTCAGTTTGGCTGAATATTAATAGCATGACATGGAACGATATATTTTTTTCTCGCGCTCTCAGACAATGAAATTTCTGTAAAAGTGATATATACCTTAGGTAATATCAAATATATGTCATGAGTTGGGCCATGGGAAAAGTGCTATAGCTGTGTGATGAAGAAATTATGGTTCTCTTCTACGGGTAAGCCATTGCAATCACCATGTACTCAAAGCCGGTGATCCAGTTGCACGTCTCAAGCCCCGCTTTGGACAAAAATGAATATTCATGACCTGAATAGATTGGTCAATTTACACTTGACTTTTCGCTTTCAGACAGCCCTCCCTTTCAACCAATCAAACGCTAGAATGCGTAAATAGGTTGTCTTGGAGATGTAGCCTCCACAACTGGGTCTAATATGGCTTATCTGGGAAGATGATAAGAACGAGTTCACTGAAATATTGGTAGGGACAATCTGGCTTCCCAAAATATTGGTAGGGACATGTCCCTACTGTCCATATGCAAACCTATGCCCTTGGTCAAAGTCAGAGAATAAGTGCAGCAGAAATATTAGCAGGGCTTGTTATACTGAGCTATTCCTGTCCTATCAATAGTGTGGGATACAGTAATTGACTGATACAGCAAAGAGAACAAGGGTTTGTTGTTGATGCTGTTTTCAGGATATGGTCAGCAGGTCTCACTGAAGAACCGCAGCCCAGTGCAGCCGGGGGGTGAGGGGTGGGGGTAATGGGGAAGGGGAGGAGGGGGCAGTTTAGACGAGGAGGGGGGTAACTGCTCAAGTCCTGGAATCTGGGCTGGGAGTCGCTGAGCTGTGATCCAAGACTTTACAGCAACACAGAGCAGCAGCAGAACACTTCAGGGACAGAGAAGGGGTGCTGACGCCGACTGGCACCGTGACGGTTTGGGTCGAGTCCTTGGACTGAGGCCAGGAGGTATAACCGTTCAATCAGCCCTTAGAGTGAGTGCAGGTCAGCGCTGACACTCTCTGTTAAAAACAGCCAAAGCCATGAAGGGCTGGGAGGTAGAGCATTTATTATAACTGTCTCTATTCACTGTTTGGAGATGACAAACGCACTGACACTGCCCTGTTAGATCTCATAAGGATATAAACACACACTCCGCTTACACTTTGAGGGTAAAGAGCAACAACTGATCAATATTCCCATTATCTGGTCTGTAAAATATTTGCATTGTTTGTTGTCTCTGACCAATCACTTTTTGTTTATATAAAACAAATAAAATACAGACTGTTCTATGTATGTGACCATGCATTTACGTCTGTAGATTAAGACTGTTCAATTTGTTCTTTATGATAAAGGCCACTGTTAGAACCAGAATAAGATGAGAAAAATGATTATCTACCAATAAGACAGTGATATAGATAATGAGAGCAGTAAAGACAGATAAAATAATCAGGAAAAGTACCAAATGTTGGTATTTATTGCCAGCAGCCATACCACTATTCGATCTGCTCCAGCCGCGTGGCTGAAGCTAAGCAGGTGTGGGCTTGGTTAGTACTTGGATGGGAGACCACCTGGGAAAAGCAAGTTGCTGCTGGAAGAGGTGTTGGTGGCCAGTAGGTTGCGATCCTCCCTCTGATGGAATAATCCCCAATGCCCCAGTGCAGTGACGGGGACACTGTACTGAAGGAGATGCTGTCTATTGGATGAGACGTTAAACCGAGGTCCTGACTCACTGTGGTCATTAAAGATCCTATGACACTCTTCGATAACAGTAGGGGGTTCCCCGGGTTCATGGCTAAAGTCCCAACCTGACTCTTTCCACCTGCCACCTAATCATCCCTGATCTAATTGGTTGCCCTCAAAACCCCCCTCTCAAAAAAGTAATTTCAATCCAGAGCTCCCTTTAAAAAAAGCTAAAGGCAACAGCTTTCAATCTCAGTTATCATAATTACTTCCCTGGTTAAATAACTTTCAAAGAACAAGATGACCTAAATGTTTACAGGAACAGCTTTACCTCTTCTCTCAAGGCATTATCCCACATGTATTGTATGAAAATATATAGTTGTATATATATATAGTAGCAGGTAAATGCTAATAAAAGAGTTCTGCTATGGTCAACACAGTAGTTGAATAATAAAATAAAGGTTGTTATTAACCTCTTAAACCCAAACGTCCTTGGCTGGGGGCAAGCTGGGAATGGTGTGCTGTGAGCTTCTGACCCTTAACCCCTTAAGCCCTGAGCCTCTTTTTCAAAAATGGCAAGCCCAAAATGAAATTAGTATATCTCTGCAACTATCTGGTCCATTTGAGTAATCTTGGTATTATAATAAAGGTAAAACCATTTGGGATTTCTGCCGTGGTGTAAAAATCAGTATATATGTCACTGAGTCAGAGTAAATTAAGATGGAACACAGTATAAATGAAAGATCTCATTTTGTACCAAACAATGTTTTATTTCTATTCCTTGTGAACTTATTCAGTTGCAGTCTGAAACCTCAATTAATTTACAGCACAGAATTTCAAGTATATTCAAATCAAGTAAATCAGAACAAAATTAGAGAGGAATGTCTACGTGGGTTCTCCAAATTGGCAATTCAGGTACCTTGTGTGCCAAATCAGATTTTCAAATAATAAACTGTAAAACTCATCTAATTTCACTTATATGTCACTGCAGGCATATATTCCACCCAAATACAACCAGTTTTTAATTTTTAGAATTTAGAAATATATATTTTTTTATTATTTCTGCTAGTCCTACAGCCTATACAATCCCATTCAAAGACAATAAATACAAAGAAAATGAAGTTTGGCTCCACTGGAGCAGATTTATATAAAAAAAAGCAAATTAATAAGATTATGAATACAACTGAAAGGTAAAAAAGTAAAGAAAAGAAAAGTAAAAAGAACAAAAACCCCATCAATTATTTATACATGAAAAATGCTACCGTTGCTACGTAAAAGTACAGCTGACCGGGGATCAAAACCTGTTCGCCTGCGTTTCAGTTTGTCATCTTAACCACTAGGCTACAACAGTTGACACACAAATGCCTGTCAAGTTGCCCATATAAAGAATGAGTCAAGAAAACAAGTCACTTACCATGTTTGTACTGCTGTGCCCTCAGTATTCATGCGTTGAAAAGGACGGTTGAATATTTAGCGGATAATTATACCAAAAATACCACAAACAAACCTGTTAAGCGTTTATATTGTCGCGCTATTTTTAAAAGTACATTCGAATGGCCCGTGGACTCGGTTTGATGCACTGGGAATGCAAGGCTCTTTCTCGGGCTAGGTTAGTGCGATCAAGCTGTTTTAGGGCTCGTTGGAAACGTCAGAGCCCATAGAATCAAATGGCTACCGGCAAAATCTTACTGACAGCATCGCAAGCTGATCACAGAGAGGAAAATACATTGCAAGCAAGCTGAATGCTGAGGAGCTGAGATCTTTGAAGCAACACTTGAGAAAAAAACATGCTTTGAGACTCGCAGATCTAGTTTCTTTATAACACGGACACATTGGGCTAACAATAGCAAGTGTGGATTTACCCTCAAACAGTTTTTTTTATTACAAAATATCAAAGGTAAGAAATTTCTTTGCTCATCTCTGTAGACTGTAAAGTGTATGTCCGCTGTTCTTTGAGTGTGGTGTCGGTTTAAAATGACAGTGCGTATATGCTTGGGTTCTGTGGACTTTCCTCTTTCATTTGAGGTATCGCGTGCATAGCATCCTTCAGGAGAAATTCTAGTTCTGTGATATGATTTTATCCTATGTTTTGCAACATGCTTATTTACTTGCTTGGTGCTTGAATTGTTTTTGGTTCAGGTAAAAATGGTCTACATGAGCTTTTTGCCGAGTTTCTTTGCAGAAAGCGGATATGCCGCATGACAATGTTGCCATTTGGAAACATGCTGTATTTATCATGCGTTTTATCATGCGTAAGCACCGCCGGTACCAGGGGCGTCAGGCTTAAGGGGTTAAGTGATGATTTAAAGTTTTATTTTAACACTGCAAAAAAAAAAAATAAATAATAAAAAAATAAATAAATAAAATAAATCCTGGTTTTTTTTTTTAGAAAGAGAGGTGTTTTCAAATAAGAAAATACTTCTCAGAGGAAAATGTTCCCTCAGTCGGCTAAGTATCTGACAATTCAAATAATTCAAATCCCATTTCCCTCTCAGTCACCAGATCTCAACCCAAGCGGGCATTTGTGCTTGCAGCCTTTCTCGACAACAACATTTTCCACTTTCAAAACTGACACTGTTTAGGTTTTTTTTTTTGTGAAACAGGATAGTACCATTGAATCCTGTCACAGCTTCCGCAAATGGCAGGTCTTGCAGCCTTTTAAACAACATGTGCTATTTTAAAACTACCACCTTATTAATTTTGAGGAACCAAAATGTGATTTTAAATATTTGTCACCACATATTAAAAAAAAAAAAAAAAAAAAAATCCAATACTCTATATAATTTGGTCTATCTTGTATCTTTGTGTAAAACACCTCCGACACTTCTTTTATCACTCCTTTCAAAATATGAACATGGGTTATGCACATGAAGACATAATACATTACTTTAGAAGAATAAAGATTGTCCTAAAAGAATGGCTGTATGAGTTTATTTCATGAAAAGGCAATTGATTAAAGCCATCACCTCTTGTATTTCATGAGTCCAATTTGATAATACATAAGTCTAATATAATTTGTGTTATGGTGTAGAGCTCTGGAACAGGAAGCAGAATTTTCATGCCGCTGAATCCAAACCACTGACTGTTATCATGCTTTTCTGAGGACTGTGGGAGGGAACAGGAGTAACTGGAGCAAACATGGAGAGACCTGGCAAACTCCACACAGAGAGGCCCCAGGCTGGATTCAAACACATGACCTTACTGCAGTACGACTGCTAACTGCACGACTCACTGCGTCCCCGTGCCACCCTGCTTTTTTATTACTTCTGGAGTCATTTTTGAAATGAAAATCAACCTGTGGGAGCTGTCAATCATGTTCTCCAGCTAAGGCTCCATCATCTCTTCGTCAGCAAATGCACCTCCTGTATTACGACTAAAATAGTCTCAGTTGAAGCCCACCTCTTACACAGAAATTCAATAATAGACCCCTTTAATTAAAAACTCAATAAAAGTAAAAATGTGATAGTTCTGCCTTTTGAATATTATTTATATTTTCAAATCTCTTCTGAGAAGGCTCCAGTTGCATTTCTATCTGGTTCAAACATGATGAGAGGGTCCCTCAATCGTGTTAAACAACATGTTCATCACAGAATAATGATGTAAATGCTCTAACACATTAAAACTGACAGTTATACTGTACAACAGAGAGGGGCCTGATTGTATCTTCCTTGATATTTTTTGAAGTATACAGAGTGCTGTGCACTTTAGTTTCATGAAGATGCTAAGATATAGCAGCTCAAGTATGCCTGACTGCTAACACTCCATTAAATATGATTTTAATTCTGGATTTTCTATCTACTTTTCTCAGTTTGCCACTCCTGAAAAGTTTATTTCAATTTAGATTCTCAGCTCCTTCTGCAGTACATACCATAGAAAATGGCCTCTCTGTCCTGGTAACCCACACTGAATACTGATTATTGCTGCTTCCGTAACCTCTGCATACTAATGAGCTGTTAATTGTTCTTAATTAGGCATTTAATGTCTACTGAAGGATGATTTACTCAGTTAAGCTCACATTATGTCAGATGTTGCTGGGGATGCCATGGAGGATAAATATTCCCTCTTCAGATGGAAGTGTCATTAATCAGATCCACTAATGCTTTCTGTTCCCCGTGTGTCATGTGATTCCTCCACAGAGACACTGTTATTTAAAGCAGTTTGATTATTCACTGACAGCTGAATCCACTGTGATCAAAACTACTAAAATGGGCGGCCATTAGGAACTGAAATTAAGGTAAATTATAAGCATAGATTGTCAAATTCTGAGTCAGGTGTAAATAATCCTCTAAACCACAGAAACAGCTGACCCTTACTTCACAGATGTGGATAGTTGTTCCAGGTGTAATGCAGTCATGTGGTTCAGCAAGTAAATACCAAGTTTTAACCTGCAGCTAAACACACTGCAACTGATCTGAAGGGTTCACTAGCAACGCAAGTGACACAGAGTCAAACCTTTATTATGCTGGAGTAAAAAAGCACAAAATTATTTTTTAACAACCTAAATTACTCAAGAAACTGGCTGGGGAAAACAAGCATACTGGATCGACTTTGAAAATAACTGCTGTAAGAAATAAAATATATTTCTCTTTAATGAATAAGAGCCCCTCAGTGCCATGTATCAAGGACTGTACGAGGTGCTGAAACTCCTCTGTAGAGTAGATGATCAAACAGTATTTAATTAAATGAAAGTTTGTGTTCTTTTCAACCAACACATTCAATATCACACACCTCCTCCATTTCCAGCAAGCAGCACCTGTTTATCTAGTGGCCTTAATGTAATGAGAGCAGTGACTCATCTCAGGGAAACCAAACAGTCTTCTTCATGTCAAAAGTGACGTACATTGATGAATAACACAGCCTCCCACCACCAGGAGGAGCTGTATGATGGGAAAAGCTTCAAGGTTAATTATACCCGCTCCATTACTGGCAGGGACCTGTAGCCTGTTGCATCAGCCATATGCAAGTTTGCGTGCAAGTCTTGTCTTTGCTATTAAGTCAAAACTTAGTCAGTGTGGTGTTGCCTTTATGCAAAATGGGTGAATAATAAAATTTTTATTCATCCACTCAGTGACTTCTTGCCCCCTGCTCTGCCAGAACATTCTATTTGTACCGGTCAAGGGCCTATATAAGGGTATAAAGTGAGGGACTGGGGTATTACTGCTGAGAGAGAGTATTACTGAGCACAATGAATGGAGGAGCGATGAAGGGTTCATGTTCATTATATTCTATGGAGGGAACAACTTTCTCACAAAAACTGAGCATCGCACCTTATACACGATCACTGCAAAGGGTTTTACTTAAATGAGTCTTTATCTGCGTTCATGTGTTTCTATCGCTAAGTCTAAAGGAGTACAGGAGTTAGAATTTGGCTAAGTGTGTGTGTGAGCTCTCCAAGGTCCTGTAGGCCTCACTGCCTGTGGGAAGCAAACCAGCACAGCTGCTGTCCAAGGTCCTGTAGCCCAGTGTGTGGGAGAGAGAAAGCAGCTGTCAGGAGCTGAATGGGTGGAGCTATTCTCCCACACATCAAAGCACCTTGTTGTATATGGGCTGTCATTATTGGTGGGAATTTTAGAGGGAGGGTAGGGAAGCTGGTTTAGTGAGTCAGGTTGCTAAGCTCAGAGTGTGGAGACTCACTGCAGTTTATCTAACAATAACCATGGAGACACAGGACAGAACCTTCGGATTGTTTAAGAGTCCAGCGCTAGTTATCTCAGCATTAGAAAGTTGGATTAAGAGCATTACAATCACATGACTTAACTCGCTCCAAAAGACTCTCTGGCACCGCGCTACCTAGTGATGTCATGACGAGCCCCGAACAGAGGAGGCGCTAGTCAGATATGAGTAGGAGCTGCATGGGGTTTGCAACACTGACTTTTTTTACTTTTCAAAGTCTTCTTTGGCACCCCAGTCTATTTCTGTTATGATTAAAATAAAAGCTTTTGGTCACTAAGTAAACAAACAAACAAATAAATACACAAATAAATAAATACATTTGATGAAATTTTTTGGGAAAAATTTTGGCCTTTGAGCCATATTTCTACGATTGAATTCAATGGTTCTCGTTTAATGAGTCCCAAAGCCAGAACTGAAGTCATTTTTCCTCTTTTTTTTTTTTTTTTTTGTTTTGTTGGAAGCACCAGGGGGCTTTTGAATTGCGTGTGATTCCTATATATTCTTTTGTCATGGAATTTCCATGATGTGTTTGTTTCCTGGGTTTCTGATTCAACAGCAGAACAGCAGGAAAGCAGCCTGAGATCAGATGTGCTAAAACTGCCTCTCACAGCTCTGCACGGAAAATTCTGGGAAGAAACACAAGCATGACTGACAGAGGAAATCAGTCTCTGACATGAAGAAAGCATCCGAAGTGCTTTACCTGCGCCAGAGTGAGAATACGTCCTCAAAACCGCCTTTGCTTCCTGAGAAAACAATAGATATTTTGCCTGAGACCCATGTTTCTCAGTTAAATGCGATCAAGCAGAGACACAATCATGTGTGTATATTTCTATGTCGCTAGAAAAATGCTAATAATGTGGGTATTTTTTTGGGTATTTTTGACCCACAAAAAAAGTTTCACAGAGGGTTACCTGGGTGGCCTTTGGGCATCATAAGTGCTCCTGACCACATACATTTGATGCATGAAGATCTGATGCCTCATCAATAATTTCTGAAGTATTAAAGAGGTAAAAAATCTAAATCAGCACTGGAAAAGGTCACTGTTTTTTTTGCTTATTTTCGGCACAAACTTTGCTGCACTCCACAACACAAGGTCAGTACACCATTAGATCAAGTTGCAGGAGTGGAAAAACAATTTTTTTTCCCCTTCTTAAGGATCCCCAAAATAAATTATTCACTTCATATACAGTATATATTTTATAAACGGCGAGAACAGATGTTTTAAAATGTAAATCGATATGGGGTCAGGGCTGTGACTGAACATGGCGGAGTTTCTTTAAATGTCGTGACTGGGAATAAACCTGCTGTCCTTTCCTTCATGAGGGAGCACTTGTAGAGCACAGACAGTAGCAGAGGGGAGAACAGCGCAGCCTCTCCCACAGGCTGTGTGGAGCCGGACACCATAATGAGGGAGATGTGTGCGCAGCCGAGGGCCTGTAGCTGGGCTTTTATAGGCTGATCAGATGCAGGGTTTCAGGGAGACGAGAGGCCTTGGCTCCTGCAGTCAGAGGCTCTGCTGCTCCAGAGTCGCTGGCGGCTTTTTCCCCCGCGGTAATGGAAGAGCCCCCTGCTGCCTTCAACTCTCCCCCCTCCCCCCCATACTGACTGATCTCTGAGCTCCGCTATAAACCTCAGCCTTCTGTGCTGATCACATGATATAGTGAAGGGGGCGGGATTTACATTCTAACGCAGTGCAGTACTGTCTGCATCACACCTGGGTCCATTATGTGAGAGATTTGTATTTGATTACTTCTCTGTGCTTTACTGAGCTTGTCTGCTGTATTGAAACTGAGGAAAATAGTATTGACACCTATGTAATACTCTTAAAACCTATGAAGTGCTGAAATACCCTCAAAAAGTGAATCCAATCCCACCAACCTGATCTCTCAGTTGGCGAGACCAGGCAAGAGCAATCGAGCACAGACTGGTATTTAAATCACAAGAAAAAAACTTTAAGAAAAAAGCTTAAATTGGTTATTGACCGAGGACTGGCCGGCAGTCAACAGAAGCGCATCGCGCTGAGCGCTCACATTGATGGCTAAAGTGCCATAAGACTGGGGAGAATGCTGACCACAGTCACCATAATCAAACACTTTCAAGTCATATCCATGACTATTCAAGAAGGGCCAATCACAGAGGTCGATGTGGTTTACTAACAGGGCAGAAATAACATTGCTCAATTTAATGAGTGCAAAACACTGATCGCGCATCAATGCTAATAGGTGTTCAGCGATGATGCGGATTGACATATTGTTAAGGGGGAGCCTGAGACACTGTTGAATTAGTAGAATACAGCAGGTACAGAGTGAGCCCTGCTTCAGCATCCTTGCAGCAGGCTGATGACTCCATGTTTTAACATCAGAATTATTCCCTGTAAATCTCACACTGCAAACAGGCAAACATGCCCCCCCAATAAGCAGCACGTGCCTGATTCTTCTCCACAACATTTTCCAGAACTTCCAGCCAAGCAGCTGTGATGCAAAGTTGAACCAAAATATGCATACGAGCCCCACGGCCGGCAAGCGAGGCCATCAAAGACCAAAGAAGAAGACAAGCGCTTGCAACAGAAGGGCTGGCACTCAGATCCACCACCACAGTCTTAAACATGCCTCTGATCTCGTCTGCAGCATCCACTCACCACTCCGTGTTCTCTGCCGAGCCGCTAGCAGTAAATCGAGCTGTCGATGGCGCAGCTCTCCTGACAAAACACAAAAAAGCCGGCAGGCAGAGGGGTGTCAGAGAAACACTTTCTTCCCATTAGCTAAGCAGCTCGGAGAGGTTTGGCCGAGTCGCTACGCGGGGCTGATCCTCCATCTGCTCCCACAGACAGCCACAGCGCTAACCGCTAAATCCGCTGGAAAAAAATCAGTGCGGGCGGGCACCGACCCCAGCTCACAGAAGTAAAGGAGGAAAAAAAAAAAAAAAACAGTCAAAGCCTGCACTTCCTGCTGGTGCCTTGAGCCTCGATACGGCCGTCGCGCTGCACCCCACTCCAGCAGGCAGGACTGCATCCATTTTCATTCCAAAATCAATTAAAAGTTGGGGGTGGTATTGGGCAAAATGCATGAAAAGCTAATGGAATCGACTGCAGCTTTACCCTGAAATTGTGTTTATCTGATTGGCCCACCACCGCAGGGCATGCAGGAAGATGGAGAACATGATTGGTGGGGGAATAAGGGGAGTGGCCACGAGGGCCTTCTTGCTGAGAAATCGATGGCGTTTGTTTAATTACTGGGTGGATTTAATCAGCGTGGCAGTTGTAATTACTTCGACTGCCCAGCAGTTATTTAAATCTAACTCAGACCTGCCGGCGAGCCGCCCATAATTAATATCGCCCATCAGACTGCTGACCCAAACAGGAGCCGAGACAAACCTGTATCCGTCCTCGTTTGACTGCAGAGCTGAATATTCACACTTGGCGTTGGTGAATGGGGAATCTTGAGTCAAAAATCTGTTAAATACAGTGTGTTTCACCAGGATAAATGTAGTGCTCTGTCAGTGGTTTGTTCTGACAGGAGTAACTAACTGTCAATGGTTCGGGTGATCTGACTGGAAATCTATACAGAGCCCTGTAATCAGTGGCGTGGAACGCATCAGAAGGGCATGTCTAAAAACTACTCCCTGAGATGGAAAGTGAATCATATTATTTTCATTCATATGCGATTTGTTTAGTGACGCCAGCACCAAATAGAATTATTTTAAAAGTCAAAACACTCAGTTAAAGACAAGCTGAACTTCATAAAATATTAGATAAATGAAGCCCAGTGAGGAAGTGTGGGACCTGACAGTACAGTTTTCCTTATCTTTGTTTTTCTCTCTAAATTATGAAAAGGGCATGGACTTACTGTAGGTACTGCAACAGGTGTGTCAGCTATGAGATAAAAGTATACATAGTATACATAGTATTCTAGAAATGATATCTCCTAAAAGTTTGATTGCACAGGAATACAAAATATTGGATTCCAAGCCTCGAAATGATAAAAATGTGTGCTAATAAATATTCTGCAACATCCTCAGTTGCAGAGAGCCACAGTTTTCACTTCATTCAATTTATTTTCTGACCCTGCCTGTTTTCTTGTGATTGCCTCTTTCAGTCCATGTTTGACAGGAATTTTAAAAGGCAAAATATATCTCATTCTTGATTCCAGCAGACCTCAAAACATTGGATCTGGAAATCAATGTTTTACAAACAGATATAAAGGTGAAAAAAAAATGTGTGTGGGGTTTTTTCAATAAAGACAAATTCAATTCTGGGATCCCAGGAGACCTATTCACAGCCCCACATCCTCCAGTCCTCAGTACTGTTCTCATTTGTGTGTGTGCATTTGTGCATGTAAAAGAGTGTGTGTCTCTGTGTGTGAGAATGTGAAATGTTTTCATTCATGTGTGTGTGTGTATGAGAGCTTCATCAAGAAATTAAATATATCTGTGCATTTTCTGACAGAGTGTGTCACAGTGTGTGAGGGTGTGCATTTGTGTGTGTGTTTGTAGGAAGGGTGTCTGCTCCCTGTCTCCTGTTTTTTTTCAGTGTTGAATTAGAGACACAGAGGAGGGTGTGTGTGTGTTAAAGCAAGAGAGGAAGGAGGAACTACATTCCCTCACCCCGAGGCTCCAGAGAGAAATCACAACATCACACAGGGAGAAAGAGAGAAAACAGGAGGAGAGAATATCCCAATGAGCCTGTCCTACACCTGTTCCTCTTTGCAGTCCCCAAACACACACCAGCATGTTTGTGCTACAGTTCCTCAGAGCAGGAGGGTTTTGCAGTGTGTACCCCAACACATACCAGCAGCCTTTCCTTCAGTCCAACACCTGTTCAGATTTAGGACCTGCAGTGTGTACCCCAAACATAGCATTAGCCTTTCCTCAGTGCTTGTTCACTACAGAGCAGGAGGGTTTTGCAGTGTGTACCCCAAACACACACCAGCAACCTTTCCCTCAGTTCTACACCTGTTCATTTACAGAGGAGGAGGGTAAGGACCTCAAGTGTGTACCCCAAACACACACCAGCATTAGCCTTTCCTCAGATCTAGTTCACCAGGAGGGTTTAGGACCTGCAGCCCCAGAACACACACACATTTAGCCTTTCCCTCAGTTCTACACCTGTTCTCTTACAGAGTAGGAGGGGTTAGGAAAGAATGGATCACCATTAGTCAGGATTTGGCCCCAAAGCTGATGGCCCTTCATGCCAGAGCAAACTACAGAAGCCATGAAGAAGAAAGGTAAACACTGTAAATATTGACTCTTTGCGCAAATTTAATTTATTTGCCAATAAAAGGCTTTGAAACATATAAATACATGTAATTGTTCCTCAGTATTCCATGTGCCTGAAACATATAATCTCAAAAACAGAGTGAAGAAGGAAAGTTTGCTCCAGCCTGTCTCTGCAACACAAAATTTGTGCCACTGCTGAAACTTTTTTACCCTTGACTGTGCAGCAAATATCTGCAGGGACCTCAGTTGTTTTTATGTCACCTGGGCCCTCACACACCAGCATTAGCAAATGGACCAAACTATGGACAAACATACCAGCAAGTTTTAACTCTGAACTGAGGCTCTGTGTACCCCAAACACACACCAGCATTGGGGTTACTGTAAATCAATCCACACCAGCATTTTGTTGATTGACAGAGGAGGAGGGGTAGTTTCTATTTCCTCAGGTTTATAGCAGGAGATTGATTAGCCAGTTAGTTTGAGGCATGATCAAATACAGCTGATGAGAGGAATGCGATCTGTCAGTCAATGGTTTATTACTGTGCTTTTTCCCTCTCCATCGATTGCTGATTTCTACCACTCAGCACTTGCTACACACATTTAATTTGTTTTAGATTGTAAAATTCTTTATGGATGAAATGGCAACTCGTTGCTTGGCATGAGTCTGCAATCTTGCACAATCACCTTGAATTCAAAGGGCAGTGGTGGGGTATTGCACTGAAGGCAAATACAGATAAAGGTATGAATCGGCTGAGCTAACTACGATCATTTCAGTGTTCTGTTGCCACACACTGTTCTTGCTCAGGACCATTGGATTTTAATTCCAGTCTGGTTTGAGCTTTGAAGCCCCCCCCTACTGGTGATTAAAGGGATCTAGATAAAGTAAAATTACTTCATCACCACGTAGCCCCACTGAAACAGACAGGGGGTGGGGGTGCCAGGAAGGGTGAGGTTTGTTTGAGCATGAAAGAGAAGGACGTGTGATTAAACCGAAGAGGTCAGTTGGAAAAGTAGGCTTGAAAATTTCTGGAATTTTCCAGAAACGCAGCACTAGATGTGATTTAATATCTGGCAGGACTAATGGTAAATTTATCAAACAGCCTGAGCCACTGACATCATGGATGAAGGCCAACTGAACTTGACTGAACATTTGAATTCATTTGAGAACATTCTTCTCACTTTTAAAAGTCCTGAAAGTAAAGTACTAAATTCTCTGTACCACCACGGTTCACAGATTATCATTACTGATGACTGTATTGGATTTACAGCTATTTGTTAGTTAGAATATGAATCAATATCTTCACGAGTAGTGAACACAAGTGCACTATATATAATATCATTTCATAGAATCATATCTAGACTTTTAGTTTAACTCAAAATTAGATAAATCAGCTCGAACACAACTCTAACACAACACATTCTGCTTAAGTTGCAGAGTTCATCACTGCATTTTACTCTGCATGAATACAGGAAATGGATTTTTAGATTTTTCAAGACCATAAGCCGTGCATTATCACCACAGCACCTAAACAAAAATAATGGCTGGAACAGTGGCGGGCGGTGGACGGAGAACAAGGAGGGCAATAAACATGTCTTTAAACTGCTTATTAGTCTTGATCTGTTTTCAGTCAGTTTCCCTAATAAAAGACACTTGAACTCTCCCCTCTCAGGTGTAGCTAATTGTCTTCATTAAGACGAGAAATCAAACGCACCAGTTGAACGCAAAAAAAGAGCGCATTTAAATCTTTTTAAATTAAACAATCATTACGCACAGGTTTGACGACTTGCTTAGGATGTGACAAAATTTAACACGGAAAATCCACAGTGGTTTTTTCGAGAAGAGTTGCATATTAGGGCATGTGAATGAAACATTTTATAGAATTTATTATTCACTCGCCTAAACATTTCATTAAAAGGGAAACTAACCAATATAGAAAGAAAAGCAATAACAGAAATAAAGTAACCCGAGAATGACACATACAAAACATGTGATACTGAACTGCTTCGTAAGTATGAGTCTAATTGTAAATTGTATCACTTTGAAAAAAAAAACCATAATAAAATGTTTATGAAAAAAAAAAAAAGGAAACTAACATGTTGACCAAGAACAATGATTAAAATCGGGTCACTAATCTCATCCATTTCAAGGGATGCTTTCCGCCCCCCCAGTTTTCCGTCCACCGCCCGCCACTGGGCTGGAAAACTGTAAAAGTGCAATAATTCCAAAGCAATACTAGAAGATTATGTTCGCGAGATTTCAATATTATGCAAATTATTCAGTTATGCACAGGTGAGCATAACACTGTTGTTTGGCTGCCCATTAGCACTCAGGTAAATATAAATAATTAATCAGGAAACAATGCCCCTGTACTGGGGAATAGCAACATGATTTGAGTAAGTACAAGAAATAATAATTATTTTTATTATAATTATTTCCAAAACCCAAAAAATTATTAAATCAAATACAGCCCTGCAGCCTCATTGGTTTGTACTCCAGGAAGTGCCACGCAGTCTTAATGCAGGTACATTTACAATAGTTCCCAGGAAGTATTGTGGCTTTATGTCCTCACATGACCGGCCAATTCAGTTTTACCCCCCTGTCGGGAAACAAATGTCTCTGATCTCTGAACCCCAAGAACAGAGTTCCCAAATATGCTGACATTCACTGCAAACATAAAATAAATGAGATCTTCACACCGGCATGTTTTTGTCACCCGAGACGCTTGTATTCAATAAAAAGCCCTGAACACTGAGACTGAACAGTCCTGGGAGAATAACACTGTGAACTGTCAGAAGTTACACCCACACAATCAGCACAGCATCACAATACAAATGTCAGGGAGGACAACCTGACTTTTTCAGTGCAATTTCCTCACTCATCTCCAGCTCAAAGTTATGTATTTATTCATATTTTTTTAACCTTCATCCTACCAAGTGGGGTCCATCTGGACCCGGCACCTATATATTCATTTGCCATTTTAAAAATATGTGACATACTGCCTCACCGTTTTACAAATTTGTCAGAATTTATGTCTTAATTAAAACACTAAAGCACCGGAAGATCAGCTTTTTGCATTGTGGAGGTATAATTAATTTGTTACTGGGGTCCAACTGGACCCCAGAGTAAAACTTATCTGTCTTTTATTTTATAATTGAATAGCACACTGAAAGTTAACTTCTTTTTGGTTGTTTCAGATTCATAATGGCCAACAGACAAAGACAAGCTAGATACACAGCAGCAGAGGCCTTAAGGCAGATTCTGAACACAAACAATGAAAATTATTTTACAATTACTTTTCTGTTTTAAGTTCTGTAAGAAAAGACAGAAGTTGTATCCAGAATGTTTTACAGCTACATGAGCTGCAAAAATCATGTATATGATGCCAAAATTTCTTTTGTGGTGCTATAATTTGCTAAGTGTATGCTAGTTATTGCAATATTATTACAATGTTATTTCATTCCCTCCTGGGGTCCATACGGACCCCGCCTGGTAGTCTGTGTATGTAAAATTGGCCGGCAGGATGAAGGTTAATCTCAGCTGAAAGGAAATCTCTTCCCTGGCACCCACCAAATGAAACCATTTTTATTATTAAAAATGGACCCTTTTGTTGGATTAGCCAGCGGAGGAAATGGAATCAGGTCTAACAGCCATTCGCAGCCTGAATTGTGCAATATTATTACAATGTTATTTCATTTCCCTCCTGGGGTCCATCGAACAGTGAGAATATTATCAATATATTCAGCTGCACAGAGAGCTCTGAGTCCCAGCCTGAGTCATGTGACATTTCAGCAGACGAAAAGAGCAGCCGGCGCACGCCAGCGGAATGCGAACGCGAGAGTCGTTACACTTTACAGCTTGCATTAGTGTTATTTTTAATGAGACGATGTCACTGTTTCGCAAAGGGTGCAGAGCTCAGCATTATTCACTGAAATTAATGCTTTGTACCAAAGCTACTAGACTAACCAGGCTGAGAGAATACAAGCAAATCTGGGGTTGAGGACACAATACAATACATAGTAACGTTCATTATGTGTGTATGTGAGTCTGTGTGTGCATGACTTTATGTATAAGCTTGTGGGTTTGTGTATTTGTGCATATGTGTGAGTCCATATGTATACGTGTATATTATTATAATATTATTAAATTAACGATACAGCCACGGCAGAAATAATCTGATATATTGAGGACATGGAAAGAGCGCCCAGTGACTCACTTTTAATGTCATCGAAAATAATCTTAGGCAGCCATTTCCCTGCCAGCCTCCTCAATTCCTCTCTGACTTTGAAAAATTAGACTCTTACTTCGACAGTTTTCTCCCCGGAGTAACACTACTGCGGGTGAGCAGCACCCACACAGACATGACATTGATTGAAAATACTCCACATTCTGTATAACACCTGTCAAGCAACCGAGGGAAACCTGCATCCCATTTTAAAATTCAAAATCCAAAGTAAATCAATTTTACAAGATCACACTTCAATTTTAACTAGAAAATGTTTGCGCAATGTTTAGGTTGCAACTTTGTCACAAGGTATAAAACAGCTATGTTCATTTTATTGTAAGTAAGACACAGTACTTCAAATGGTTCTGCTTTAATTAGACCAAAGGAAACTTTCCTTATTACTCGATGGAGTGGAAGAACAAAGTTCTCGAACGAATGAAAGACTGTTGACACTTGCTTCAAACCTGTTTATTTTGTATTTTCCATTTTCCAATCTGATCTGCTGAGTTTACGTTTTTCGTATGGTTGCACTGGGGATATTGTCTGTAACTGATCACCATGTGTTCCTTCCTCATTTCAGCTTCCCTCTGCCAAACTGTGGCCCAATGTCTGCTCATACAGCATGAATCTCAAGTCAAGGGTCATCAGCCTCTGTGTCACTGAAATACAAGGAGTCAATGCTCTCAATTTCTTATCTCTGCCATTCAAAGAAACTTGCATCTCAGCAATATGTATGAATGAGACAGACTCATCATGGCAGGCTCAGCATGTTATGACAAAAGTTGGACCTGAACCTTCACTGACTGCATGAATGTTCCAGGAGCATTCTACAAGCCAAAGGAAATCATTACAAATGAGTGAATCCGGTAACAAGATAACAATAAAGCAAAACACACAGCCGCAAGTGCTATTCTCTCGCAAACCCCTAAATCTGGCACAAGTACAGATGGCCGAGTTGACACTCTCAGTGGCATGACCCCCAGCAATAACAGGATGAGCGCAAGTTTCACTTTTTCAGCTGCCGATTACATCGTCACGGCAACGTGAGTCTGGCTCCTCTCTGATGCGCACAGCATGCAAACTGAGCAGAAATTTTGCGTAGATGTATTTATTTCAGCTCAAGAAAGCACCCAGCTCTTCTGCAGTCTGTGTTAGCGATGTGTTTCATTGCAGGCTGAAGACACGCCAGTCTAGCTTACCTGAGCTGGCGGTAATCTGCAATCTTTTGGGGTGATACCGCCTCTGTGCTCTCTCTCTCTCTTTCTCTCTCTCTCTTTTCTGTGGTTTACTGTTAGCATCGCTGCAGTCGCTCCCTCTCCTTGTCTCTCTATCTTGTCGGAGTGGTCGCTGGGTCTGTCGGTTAGTGCGTATCGATCAGTTGTCACGGGGACAGCGAGTCCTAGTCATTACTGCTAGAGCCTGTTATCCTAGCTCCTCTCCCACTGCCTGTCGCGGCTGCAAAGGGGACATGGAGCTGAGTGCGCTTCACCGACCAGTCTCTCTCCCCCTCTCCCTTTATCTCCCTCTCTGTCTCTCTGCTCATTCTCTCTCCTCCCCTCTCCATCTCTATCTTTTCTCACTCTCCCTCCCCCCTCTGTCCCTATCTCCTCTCTCCTCCTCTCTTTGCCATTCTCCCCTCCTCCCTCTCTCTCTTCCTCCCTCTCTCTCAATCCTTTCTCTCGTCCTCCCTCTCTCATGTCTCTCCCTACTCCCTCCCTTATTTTCCCTCTCCATCATATTCCAATTCTACCTTCCTCACTCCATCCTGATCGCTCATGTTTCTCTCTCTTGCCCCATCACCCTCTCACTCCATCTGCTCTCTCCTTCTCTCTCTCTTCTTCCTCCTTCTCTTATTGTACAGATCCCTCTCTCCGCTGTGTCGTGTGTTACATTGTACCCAGGGCCATTAAACAGCGTCACTTAAAATGTCTTAAAACAAAAAAAAGACTAAAAATATAAATCTTACCTGGTCTGGATTCAATGTTCCTTGAGAGACAATAAGAGACTGAAAGGGGAAATCTTTGATAATCATCACTGAAATTACCAATTACCATAAATTAATATTCTGTCAATACTTACCAGTGCTGTACTTACACATTTTCCTTTCCTTTAAGTTTGATTCGTTTATGTTTGAGGTATGACATTGATTCAACTGGCATTTTGCTGAAAATAAGACTAACTCAGTGCCTAGAGTTGATGCCATCTCCATACGTGCAGTCATTCTGTGCACCAGGACCACAGGTCTGTGCAAGCCTCATTTCCAAATATACAGCACTGCTATGCTCATGCACAGTCAGTTTATGGTGATGGTATTATTATTACCCCACCCCGCCCGAAGGGGGAGGGAAAGGGGTATTGTTTTTAGTTCAGTTTATTTGTTTGTTTGTTTGTTAACACTTAAGCAGCAAAACTAATGGCCAGATTCACCCCAAATTGGGTTTAGGGATTGCCACTGACCCAGAATAGATGCCTACTGAATTTAGGAAAACTAGGTTAAAGTATGTGCGAGGGGCGGGGTTTGTTGTGCCTGGCACCACTTGTTATTATTATTATTTGTTTTAAGAGTTATCTGCATTTGAATTCCCAAGGGTTTAATTAAGGGAGCATAATGATTTTTTTGAGCGTGGAAAAAGCCTTGAGAAATGTTTATTGGTTGATTTTTGATGTCAAGGGCAGAGTGGCAGCCAAATGAATAATCCACATAAGCATTTGAACGGTCTCCAGTACAATAGTCAAGCTCTTTTAAAAAACTAATAAGAAAAACAATCTAATAATGTCCATCATATTTTTAGTGCACTACCTGTTCCCGTTTATGGCATTTAAAATGTGTATTTATCTGTCCATACAATATGTATTATTCCACATGGCTAACTTACGTGGCAAATTCACAAACTGGTCATGAAGCTCCTGTATATGACTGAAATGTTTACAATATGTACCAGTGAAATAACGAGAAACGTTCATCTGAAAAATTGAGCATTTACTTTATGAAAGAAGCAATATCATTAGATCCTTCATCAGCTCAAGGTAATACTCGTTATTAACTTATGAGATTAGGAACTATTGGGAAGTGCACAGTGAGCATCCTGGGTTTTTATCCATGCGGTAAATAGAATTTCAGTATAATTAAGTGAACCCATAATGTTGATTTGATTGTATTCATTTGATAGAGATAACTCAATTCCCAAGTTTTGCCTCATAGTGTAATCTAACGTCTGAGAGTCTAATGACAGGGAATCCCTCTTGGAGACAAACAGCAATTATACCAACTGAAGTCTTCTCATTTAATACCAAACACTTATATCAAAATTATACTTCTGCTTGTAAAAAAAAAAGTCAAATATAATTCTAAAAATTATGTTTCTATCCAGACAGACTGCAAAAGAAGTCAGCTTGGCAATGGTTTTAAAACACAATATATGAATGCATTATTTTTTTTTATTATTATATTTTAATTAATTTTAATTAATGTCTCAAGTCAATTAGCTGTAGAGAAAACATTCCTGGTGGCTTAACACTTTAGAAAATATATTCCTGTACAAACTGAAAGACTATAGTCAAATTAAAGGATATAGGACACGTTGGAAATTGGGCATAGGGTGAGAAGCGTAGAATATTGGCCACATAATATGGGGCATAGATGAAATATACGTAGATGGCTGGGAATAAAATACATCTGATTGGTCAGTGAGAGGATAAGATCCAGGCAGATATGATCCTACATTTATGTCTTCCTGTGTTTACTATCAGACACAGAGTCAGCACTTTGTTCCATAGGGCCATGCACTCTTTGGTATTTATGTTGTGAATAAAACAATAACTTATAGAACAAACACGTGAACAGGAGGGAATACATGAACAAACTGGACAGGCACAAGTGAAAGTGTTTGGAGTCTGAATAACGAAAGTTATCAGTTTCCGAGAGGCCAAATCACACATTTCCAGTGTCTTGATGAACTGTTTTTATTGACCCATTCTTTTCCACAGGTATTCAACAGCGCAAAGTCATTTCTGTATGTCTGCATACTGTCACCTTTGATATTTGAGATGCTACTTCCTTCTGAGGTTCTCTGCACTCGTGTTCCTTCAAATGCACTTGGTGCTCAAGCATCACCTTTTACCTTTTGTCCAAATCTAAAATAGGCATATTTTCTTATCAACTGCGTTTTATCATCGCTACGTCTCTTCTGTGCTACCGAACATTCTTGCCGTGACTCTAAGATTTAGCACACCTGATTCAGCTGATCAGCTCATTCAGAGAGAAACTGATCAGCTGAACTGGGTGACTCAGATTAAGGGAGCATCTAAATGCAGGACAGGGGCACTCCAGGGTTAATGAAGCTGCTTTCACACTGGAAGCGAAACGAATTTTTCGCACGACAGATTACATTCAAAGTCAATGCAAAGCGCGAATCTTTGCATTGACTTTGAATGTAATCTGTTGTGCGAAATATTTGTTTCGCGTCCAGTGTGAAAGCGGCTTAAAGTTGGGAAATGCTGCTGTAAAGAATAACATCGCCCATGACTGGAACTCATCCGAAGAGATGAAGAGGCGGTGTTTCACGAGGAAAATCAAACAGCCACAATCTGGCAAGGAATGCAGAGAAATGAGAAATGCAAGATACTGTGTTTTATTCGGAGTTTTTTGCCCTCAGCAAAGCGTGTGATGAAACTGGGGTCTCATCCAACATCGCCGCAGTGACAAGGCGCCTTCGGAGGGGCATGGGGTGTGCTTTCTGAATCGTTTAAACGAGCCGCCGAGGAGCGAAATCATAAAAGCAAACAACCCTGAGGCAAAACTAATGAATGTCAAGGTAACACTCCAGGAATAAAGTCAAATACACAGTGCTGAAATTCACATGCTTTACAACTTTTTTTTAATAACATTTGATGCATGGTGTATACAATATGTGTAAATAAACATGAAATCTCGACTGATATTTTCAGTTAGGCAAACAGCGGCTCATGGTATTTAAAGTATAGTTTGACCTTTTCTATTGTGTTTGCTGAAGCAAAGTCCATCACTAAATCTGACATTATTCATCTTCCACATATTTCATTTAATAAGTTGCCTGTATAGCTCTGAAGGTTTTACATTTTTTCTTTCTTTTTTTTGAGGAAAAATGAATTAAGTTTGTGCCATTTTGAACAATAAGCTCTCTGTATTCTTTCCTGTAGTCGGTCCACATTTATCAGTGCTGGTCTCACAGCATTCGCGATGGAAGCGGCTTTAAAAATTTAGATGGGTTACGGCAGAGCCCCACAGAAGAGACCCTCAATGCCGATCTCACACTGAGACTTCATTTCATTTTGTCCAAGCTCTCCACCTTCGAGCACCGATAAAGCAATCCTCCTGCTCACAAAGTGAGAAATAATGCCTGTGATACGAGGCATACGTGTCATGATAATTCCTAAGAGGCCAGAGGCACTAGAATTGCTGTATAACATTACGGGATGGGAAAGAGTACTAGTTTTGGACTGGAAAACAGATGAGCTGCACCTTGGTTAGGGGCGGTAGGACTGGATCTGAGATATATTGTAAGCCTTTTGGATATGAGGATCAAAAATGCAGCCACAAATTGCTGCTTGACTATTCCTGCTCACACTTAGCATGGCAGTGTTCTTCTTGTTAGGGAATGAATTACCATTATGGCAAGAAGTGACAATCTGTATTGTTTATGGTCAATCGCCGCATTTCAGGATGCTGGTCTTTTCCGAGTGTTGTAAAACGCTGATAGGATGCCTTTAAAACGCAGCAAGGGTTTGGAGGGAATGTTCTATAATGGTGGTGCACTAATTGGCCCGGTGTGTCTTGCATGAATGGTAGTGTGATGGAGTGCCAATATTTTATGCAGTCTTGGACATGAGGCAGTTGAGATTATTTCAATTTTTGGTGCAGTGAGCTCCAGCAATGTTACATTTTGGAAATTTACCTAAGCAGCAAGCTACTCTCTCCACTGTTTTATATACATACACAAGTTGCTTGCCGGTTTCTACCCCACAGTAGGAGATCAGAATGCTCGATTGTGTAAGCGACCAAAAAATACTTTGTGCTCATTAACTGTGGAACTTGATCTGTTCTTCACGATTGCTCTGGCACTGGTCGATATATGTAAAAAGCTTGCCGAATTGAAAATTGCCCTGTCATAACTGTCAGCTTCAAACGCACATCTCAGCTATTCAAACTGGGGTCCATTTCCCAAAGCACAGATGCTAACTTGCATAGTTGGAACCACTAACTGTGAGTGGAAAAACTATTTAATTTGCCAACTTAGTTAGCGACTACACTTTCGGGAAACGCACCTCTGGCCGAGAGTCCAGATAGTTTTAACCTGAGAAGCTAAGAAGGGAAACGTTTTCTTGTTGATGACGCTCCTAGCCTATACATTGACTGAAGAATGCTCTGGTTCCAATTGATATGACAAAAAATTCTAGAATGTTTTTGAAGATTTCACGAGGCTTTTCTCATTTAGGAGTGCCTCAGACAGCCAGCGTTATTTAAACAAGCAACCAGATGACATCACACTCCCAAGATGGTTTTTGAGCTTACAAATATGGTGGCCCCTAGAAAAGTCAAACAATGATACAGCCTTACTTTCGCAGTAAATAAAATAATGAATGGAGAAAGCCATGGCTTTAATTGAAAGTATTTATGTAGATTCAGATTCAGATTCAGAATACTTTATTAGTCCCAAAAGGGCAATTCATTTCTACAGCCAACCCGTCCAAAAATTACAAAAATATAATACGATAAAAAAAGAGATAAATAATACAGCAGTTAGAATCTACAGTCATTTATATTCTGAAAAGTACAACAGGTAAGATTTACTGCTTACCAGAAGTTTCCTTTAAATAAAGATGCATTAGGTAGGTAGGCGACAAAGAAAAAAAAACAGAATAAATATATATAAATATATATATATATATATATATATATATATATATATATATATATATATATATATATATATATATATATATATATATATATATATATACAACCTCAATTCAGTTGGGACAGCTATATATTTCTATTTAATACTATTTAATACTATACTATTTAATACTATTTCGAATTGAGGTTGTATATATATATATATATATATATATATATATATATATACAACCTCAATTCCGAAATAGTTGGGACAAAGTGTAAATTGTGAATAAAATCAAAACGCAATGACTTTCAAATCACTCCAGCCAGTATTTTATTCACAATAGAACAGAGATAACATAGCAAATGTTGAAACTGAGAAATTTTACAATTTTATCCACAAAATGAGCTCATTTCAAATTTGATGGCTGCTACAAGTCTCAAAAAAGTTGGGACAGGGGCCTGTTTACCATGGCGTAGCATCCCCTCTTCTTTTTAACACAGAGTGGAGGCGTCTGGGCATTGAGGAGGCAAGTTTCTTGAGTTTAGCCATTGGAATTTGATCCCACTCGTGTTTAATACAGGCTTCCAGCTGCTGGAGAGTTTTGGGTCTCCTTTGACAGACTTTTCATTTAATTATGCGCCAAATGTTCTCAATCGGTGAAAGATCAGGACTGCAGGCAGGCCACTTCAGCACACGGACTCTTCTACTACGAAGCCATGCTGTTTTAATACTTGCAGTATGTGGTTTTGCATTGTCCTGCTGAAAAACATATGGCCTTCCCTGGAATAGATGTCATCTGGAGGGGACTAAAACCTTTATATACCTTTCAGCATTCATGGTGCTTTTTAAAACATGCAAGTGTCCCACAACATATGCACTAATGCATCCCCATACGATCAAAGATGCTGGCTTTTGAACTGAACACTGATAACAGGATGGGTGGTCTTTCTCCTCTTTAGCCCGGAGGACACGACGCCCATGATTTCCAACAAGAATGTCAAATTTGGACTCGTCTGACCACAGGACATTTTGCCACTTTGCTACAGTCCATTTTAAATGAGCCTTGGCCCACAGAACACGGCGGTGCTTCTGGATCATGCTCAACAATGGCTTCCTTTTTGCATGATAGAGTTTTAGGTGGCATCTGTGGATGGCACAGCGGACTGTGTTTACAGACAGTGGTTTCTTTAAGTATTCCTGGGCCCATTTAGTAATGTCAATGACAGAATCATGTTGGTGAGTGATGCAGTGGCGTCTGAGGGCCCGAAGATCACGGGCATCCAGTAAAGGACTTTAGCCTTGTCCCTTACGTGCAGAGATTTTTCCAGTTTCTCTGAACCTTTTGATGATGTTATGCACTGTCGATGATGAGACCTTCAAAGCCTTTGCAATTTTACGTTGAGGAACATTGTTTTTAAAGTATTCCACAATTTTTTTACGCAAGCCTTCACGGGTTGGAGAGCTTCTGGCGATCTTTACTTCTGAGAGACTCAGAAGAAATATATTAGAGAAATATAATATATTTTGGATCACCCAATCTCCAATACTACTTGTAAGAGCACAAAAAAAAGTTGATAATATTCTCATCTTGAAAGTATTTTCGCATGCTCTACCTTACAGCTTTCATGTCCCTTGTTGTTGCGTTTGACTCACGTTGAGCAGTTTTGTGTCTGAGGTTTTAGTGACTGTGACAGAGATGTGTTTTCATCCTGACATTTTGCTCCCAGAGTGCATTGCCAAACTGCAGACTTTAATCTCACAAATGGAGGGAAAAATAGTTTCCCAGCCAAGGAACGGCAATCATAATACACATTGATGTATGGCTCTTAGTGCTTCAAACTTTTTTATATCCCATGGGCACTGGATTTATTTCCAATGTGTTTTTAGCCATTTGTTTTGGTGGGTAAAATGTATCTGAGGAGCAAAGATTATCTGTTTTCCTAGCTTTGCCTCCATGATATGCTATAATGTTTTTGTATATTTGTAAGAGGTGAAGTATTTTGTTTTGGTTAAGGTAGTCGTAAAGAATAATAAAAATGTCATCTAGAGCAGACTGCTAAGGATGAACAGGGCGAGTGTTTGTTTGTAGACGTTGTGCGCTGGTGTGCCATATTGTATGCAGCCTATGATATATCATTTTGCAGAAACAAGTGACAAATTAGCATTATTAGATTCTGAACCCATCGTCTGTTTATCTGTGGATGTGCACACAGGACCCCTGGGTAAACTGGTGGGTTGAATCTAATTTGCTGGTTATTGTGGTTTTGGGCAAATTGATACAGCCACTTCAGCCAATTACACTGAAAGGGAAACAGTAGACTGGGCATATATTCTGCGCGTGTATTTAAGATTAAATTAAACATTGGAAGACGTTTCTGGCAAAGTGCTCTCCTCTTCTGAAGTCACTGTTGTGGTGCGGGATTCTAGCGCAGTTCTCCAGGGGATGTCCGTCCTTTCGCTAAGCGAGCGTAATCACAGAAGCTGGAGGTAGAGTCGGCCAGCCCTGTTCCTGCTGTTCTGTCGGTTTTCATTTCATCCCTAATTTAGCACATCTGTTCATGCTAATTAGCAGCTCAATGAGATGTCTCACTGCTGACTGAGATGTGCTGTGTTAGGGTCGGAACGAAAACCTTCTGGATGGTAGGTGATATACTGTATATGATTCGACCTTTTCATTGTTCTCTGAAGAAGGATATATTTATACTGATGACCGCAGTTATATAAGGGAAATGTGTATATGGTCTATCCGTATCCTCCATATGAAAGCGTCGGCAGATGCTGTGCATCAGTGGTCGGCACGCTGTTGCTACGTCTGCCGACACCATAGAGATTCCCTTGTATCTTCTCCAGAGCCAATTATTTTTCTCCTGTTGATTTATAAGCTGGTGGGGATCATGCTTATGATGAGAGGGCAAAACCTATCAACTTTGGAAAAAAATCCCTTGATTATTCATAATACTTAATATTACTTTATTAATGGATAAGACCGTGTTCTCATGATGCCCGACAGAAATGTTGAGTGATTTCTTTCAAACTTGCAAAAAGCATCGTCTTTCAAGGGGGTCGAACCTAACAATTTTGGTAACAATTGCGCATACTGGTAATAAATAAAGCACATTAATTTTTATTTAAATTTTTTTTAAAATATTTATATAAAAAAAAATCAATTTAGGTGTGGTTGGTCCTTTTTATAGACTGCCTGAGTTTTATAACACTGATTCGCCTTTATAAATAATTAATCATTTCTTTTTGTTTTCCTCGGCAGAAAGAATTTTAGGCCAATAAGAAGGTTCTTGGGCCTGAGCCCATAATGTTATGGGACTGCCACTGTATCTAAGTGCAACATGGTTATTACTGAAAATGGACTCACTGGACTGTCTGTACAAAACTGCATGGCCTGGTTACTGCTATCATAATTATCATGATTATTGTTATTAATACCATGATATAAGTATAACCAAAATAAGTAACATGCAGTCAGGTTTAAGCCGTATGGGGTGTATACCTGCAGTTGTATGGGACTGACTTTGCTATACGCAGTAATAAGTCTTGAGAGTTAACAGTGTATGTAGGGAGATTCTAGTCCGCTTTATTAGAGCAAGAAGCCTGTCGATTCCACTAGTGATTCTGAGCAAATGTGATGTGTCTCAATGGGTACATGAGGGAGGGCATGTAATTTAAACAAAATAAAGCATCAGGTTTCTTATATCTGAGCATGATGTGGCGGTTTAAATTGATTCTGAAATGCTTTGAAAAAGGCGCATGACAACTCGGTAGGAAATATAAAAAGGATGGCTTTGAAAGAGCCCGTTTCTGTGAGGCAGCCAGCGTTTTTCAACAGTTTTGCCATGACTATCGTAGAAGCTAGCCTCTGAAACAAACGTACAGGGGGTAATTGAGAAAATAATAGAAAAATACTATTTTTTTTTATTTAGGAAATGGGGACATTTGTTGCCCTTTAATTTAGAGGCATTTTAGGAACTGAGAGAGCGTTTTTTCCCTTTACGCTCTTCTGTGTTGAACATCTGAAGGAACAGAAGCAAAACTGTTTTTGCGGAAAGTAAGGACAATAAGATTGGTCTGGACTGGTGATTTTCTCCAAAACACGTTTAGGCTGAATTAACAAGAATCCCGCAGGAAACTGTAGCTGCAGGGGTGACGCAGGTGAGAGCATAGACGTTACAATGAAGATAACTGTGGTCCCGGGGTACAGCAGGGTCTGCAGTATTTTTGTTCTGCTGCTGCTTTTAATCATGAAAGTCATTAATTTGAGCGAGTGGAAGCCATTATTATGAGTGAGTGAAAGTCATTATTTTGAGCGAGTGGAAGTCATTATTTTGCATTAGAGTCAACTCTACTGGTGCTTTCTGCGTGTGGATCATTTCTTAATTGAAACTAACCGAAATTAACAGGATGCCAGGAGCAATTGCCATGGCTTGTATCCTCAATCATAAAAAGAACAATGGTTTGGCATGCCAAAAGTCAGTCTGGTGTTTTTGGTGTTCAGAGGTGAAGGAGTAATGACTTAATTTGTATGAAAACCTTCAATGGAGTTTGATCTCAAGATTTGAGATCAGTTTGCCTGTCATTTGAGAGGGGGACTCCCCACTAAATGTCCTCCTGAGATTTTTGATTTTATTTTTCATACTCTTTTACAATTTTTCTCCCAACTGGCGATAGTGTTGGTTTATTTATTTATTTAATAACTTCACTGGTTATTTTGGGGGCTTAGGCTGGGAGTCTGCCCTCTGCGACTCTATAAAGCATGTTTGTGACAGGTCTTCTGTAACAAGCTCTACACAAATAAAATTGAATTGTAAAGAATGGTGCTCTCCTGTATAATTGGTCCAGTCTGTGTGTGGATATGAGCGGAGAGGCTCCTTTTGTTCTTAGCGCTTGCAGACCTTACTAATGCCTGTCAGCTCTGCCTGCCTTTCGCTATGTTAATAATGGCTTTTTAATTTGCGTCGGTTTGGGGCCCACTGCATGGCCTGAGCATTTTGAATGATTAGCTCATCATTTCTTCATTAATCGCGAACATCGGGGGGTATGATCTCAAACTTGGTGCATTCACATCAATTCAAGTGTTTACAACAGCCAAATATATTTAAGTGTAAAATTGTGTACTTTATTCAGCTGTTACTCGTGTAGGTGTACGTCATAAGATAGAAAACTCCTTTGACAGTGGCCTTTTCCAGATGTTAGCAACACAGGTTAGCACATTATCTAGCCAGGCAATCATACCCGAATTAGACTTCCGGAGATTACAATGGATGATCTGCGTGTTTTGTGTGAAAAGATGTATATTGGCTGAGATCATTCTCTCCAGTGCTATTAATCTGTCATTTCTCTCTCCTCTGAACCTCTGATCACTCAATCATTTTCTGGAGGGGTTTTGACTCCTGTCTTCTAGCTGGCAGAGCGTGATAAGAATCCTTATTTGTGTTATTTTTAATCCAAAAAAGAGCTCTCTGTAATTTGTCATTGTGAAATCAGGCCCAGAAGACAGGCTGCATAATGCAATCTAAGACCAGATTAATTTGGCTATAAAAAAAAAAAAAAAAATTTTCAATGTTTTACTGTTTTGTTTTCACAGGAGTCCAATGTGCTGATAGCGGCCACCAATCAAGGCACAATAAAATTACGCATCTCTGGTTATAATGCATTATTTTACAGCTTTATTTGAATTTAGGTTTACTGTATAATTCCCTCTTCTATCCCTGCATTTTTCTTACATTTCAATTTCGTAATGGCCCCATAATATCTAAATTTCCTTCAGATCCACATCATTCATTCCGCAGTTTAGGAGCAAGTAGACAAAGACACATCACCTTGAACGTGCATGAACCTTTCCAGGCCTGTTTTCTGTTGCTGGCAAAGTGTGCAGTGTATCTGAGATCAGGAGAACTGCAGCAGGGAGAGCAAAATGCCCACAACCTACAGCACTTATCACAACATTGAAATCTTGCTTGTCTGAAGGGAATCTGTGTGCTGTGCAGTGTGTGTGAGTTGGGTTATTGGACTGTAGTTGTGCTGTTCAGAATGAAAGACTCCCAGATTAACCGGTGTTGAAAGGGCGAGGCCTGTGGGAATTGATTATCACACTCGCTGTAAGTGTGCTGTTTTTAAATGTCTTGTCGACTGACCAAGGTTGCTGTGTCGGGGCGTGGCTTCATTACGCAGCATCACAAGTGAGTGTTGTGTTTTGATGGGAGTTCGCGCACGCACACTCACCCATGCCTGCACGTATACTTGAAAGTGCTGATATACTGGTGAACAGGCATTTAATAGTGCTTAATTTCATTCGCCTCATTCACTTTGGGGCATTCGGCTAAATGGCATCATCTACAAACCCTGGAGCCGTGATTGGTGTGGCATTCCATAATGGGAGTTTTATCTCATCGGTCACATTTATTTCACATATAGCGCAAAGTGCTAAAGGCAAGAAATTCAAGAAAGGGTGATGTATGAAAGAGAGAAAGATTGTGATAGCGACTGCAGCAATAAAAAGTGAATTTTATTAGGAGTTTAGAGTTATAAGCATCATCATTCCTGCATATATTTTTTTGCTCATGAGCGGAGTGGGTATTTTAATTATCTGCCTCTTGCTGTGGGGAGTTATTGGGAGTCCTGGAGAAATTTATACTGCGCTAACTGCTGCTCCGCGGGGTTAGTGCTCTGAAAGCTAGCGTGCAAATTTACCCAGGGCATTAGGAAGCCATTTAGCTGTTCTGTTGTCTGCTTTAATTTGCTAACCCTTTTAATTGCCTTGTTATTCTGAAATTATTTTGAAATATCCCAGATGTTTTATTTTATGCAGAATGTACAGAAGGTATTAAAACCCTTTTGAGTCGTCTTATTGCGTTGTAGGTTTAATTTCAAATGGATTGCTTTTATTGGAACTAAACCTAAAAACTCATGAGTTTTTATGCGTAGATATAAGGCCAAAAAAGTACATATTTATCCCTTTTTGATTAAATTCATGACACATTGTAAAAAAGTGAAGGTGCCCCAACATTTACCGTCATGGGAATTTAATATTATTCATTAAAAATTAGGATCCAGCTCAAATCATATGTGAGCTTTTTGTCAAGCCAAATATTTGAACAGAATAATTTACTTCCGATATAACTATAAAAGTTACTTTCCCTTATTAAACCTTAAACAATGTACAATCTCGCTAGATTGTACAGAACCCTGCCATGTGGTGTATTTTTACATATTAATTATGATGCAATGAGGCTGAGGTGCTGCTTGTAACCTCAGGATCTGTTCAGAGAGAATAGGTAGCTAGTAAAGGCAATGCGTAAATTATTCCTACTCATAATTTTACATTTATAGTAGCCAGCGAGCTAGCTAGCTACAGAGGGACATGAAGAATGGGCTGCTCAACACCACAGTTTTTAATGGAGAGCTGTAGCTAGCTAGCTGGCAAGTAACATTAGTGCAGTACACTTCAACTGAGCCAGAAACACAAAGCAATTATTGCTAGCATAACTATTGGTGTAATCGAGTCTTTATCAGGCTTTGACTTTATCGCTATTAATTTTATTAACACACTATCATTATCTAATAGGATCCTCATTAATGTCAAGTGTCAATTCCTTTGTGTAAGCACATGAAAGCCTATCTCATTGTCATCACTATAGTGTGGTCATTCAAAAAAAAAAAAAAAAAACGAAGTGCTCGTCTTTGATTGAACCCCTGCAACTCCTTCATTCAGCCTTGGAGATGGTTCAGCTTAAAAATGACAAAAGTCACCTTTTCCTTCACTACTCTCGGGAAATGTACTGTGACTCAGTACCAGCTGTTCTCTGCTATGTCTTTTTCCTAGTTTGACGAATCCACCCAAAACAGCTCTGAAAGGCCTCGTACTGGAACCACCTGAATTCTGTTGATGGGAAGGCAGTGCTAAATTAATGCTTGAAAACCATCTGAATTACTTAGAAAAAGAGCCATCCTGATATTGTTTGCAGTAATGACCCAAGCCATGACAATTAGAAAGCTGTTGTTTTTGGTATTTTTAGTATTGAACTTTTCATTTTATTGGAGAGCTTGCATATCCACAGATAAATTTGCTTCATTTAATATTTAAGGCCAAATACTAGAAATCAACGCGACATTTGTTTGATGTGGATATTTTGTGCTGTTTTTTTTTTTTTTTTTTTCAGTCACGGCATCTTTCATGAAGCTCTCAATATAAAGGTTTTCCTGGTTAGAAAATGCTTGCAACAATGCAGGTGGGGCTGTTTTCATTTCCTGAAGAAAATAACTCCACAGTGTGACGCTGTTTCATCTAAAGCTTGGCACTCAAGAAATGCAGCCTATTGCTCTGTGTGGAGCGTGTCTGGTGCATTCAGCAATGAGATGAAAAACAAGCTGCTCTGATTGGCAAACTCTTCAAAAAATGCCCATATCTTTACTCACACCTGCACATCGGAGGCCATTTTAACTAAGAGTGAGTGTGTATGTTCGTGCCTGCTTGAGTGCGTGCAGGTGTTTATGTGAGTTTGCGGACATGTAATGTCTCGGGTAAGAGTGCCTCATCTCAGCGGGGAATGAAAAATCCTGGTGACAGATGTGTCTCGCTCCTGAAGCTTTGCCACTTCAGTCAATTAGGACGAGACGGCATTTTAGCTCAGTACAAACGACACAAAAATTATTCACATCATTTCGGGCCGAGCCGAGGAATTCATTCGGCGGCGAAAAGACGCCATGCCGCTGATTAACGGTGAGCGACCGTGTTGCCATTTAGCCTCTCACTTGCTTAAACGATTCGTGTAAAAGATTTATATCATAATCATTATTATTGCTTTTAGTTCTAAAGGTTCAGGCATTCAGGCGTACTTTTTCTGAAATTCCTTTGTTGTCACAGCCATGCTTTTCCCACTGATGTTGCTGTCCATGTTGGGGGGGTGTATGTTTAAGGGGTCTTCAGGGTAAAGTGTAGAAATAACCATAATAATGTAAAAACTGAGAAATAACATACTCAACACAATTTTAACCTCATAAAAAGTAGTATTTTGATAAAAATTTAACCCATGGTCAGATTTTACTCAAATTAGTCTCATATGAAAGGTTTAAGATAGTTCTATGAAATGACATAGAATTTTTTTGTTTGGAACATTTATGAATATTTAACCTCTTAAGACCTGGCATCCACATGCTTGGACATCACATTTTGGGTTATATTACCACAGTAGTTAAAGCTGCAGTTGGCAAGTCTTACAAAAGTAACTTTTTGTCATATTTGCTAAAACTGTCACTATGTACAGACAGTATTACATAAAACTAGTACTCTGTAATAAAAAAAAGGCTCCTCTTGCCCCACCTACTGCTCCTACTGAAATTTAGCAGAATCCATTCGGACCGATCAAAAAGAACCAATCAGCGCCAGGATGCTGTCTGAGGGAGTGTCTGACAGCCGTCAATCACTGCACATGCGCGCGCTGCGGACAGCTGCCACCTCCCCCTTCCTCCTCAGTTCACGCCAGTGCTCAGTCAAGCTCAGATCTCAGAGAGGGTTCAGGAGCTTAGATAAACTAATGGCGCAACAGCAGCCATCAGCGAGGAAAAAAATACTGATGCCTCCATTACCGACAACAGCACACACAGCTAAGACAAGTAAGAAGAGGAAGCCAGAGGAAAAAAAAAGCACAAAAGAAAGAATTAGACAAAGCCCGGGATAAAACCAGAGTGAACATCGGAGTGGCTTTTCAGAGGTGGAGGGAACTCCGTGAAAAAAAGATTCATTCACGAATACGCTTCAATTCAAGACTGCAAGGATGGAAATCTGAATAATCAATTAGGAAAAATGCTCGGCTCTCGGTAATTCTGTATATCGTTCAAACATTTTGTTAATCAGATTATTAAAGAAGACTGAAAATAAACGCTCGCTTTTTTTTTTGTTTGGGTGTAAAAGCGTGTATTTAAAGGAGAAAACATTGTATATTGATCAAGCATTTGAACTCTGCATAAGTCAAACTGTTTTAATATTTGTTTATGACATTGCTTCTGCTTCCTGGAAGCAAGTACGCGCAAATCTGCTGTCTAGTGAGCATTTCAGGTTCGATGTACTGAGTAATAACGCCGCGGAAACTTAAACTGGTCCGTCATTCTGCAGAATAGTCTTACTAAACTAGTTAATCATCTGATTGCTAATCAAGCAAAGGGGAGGATTCTGCCTCACCAAACTAACCTCCAACCGCACATCACTGTCCGTAGTGCATGTGATGTTACTCTGATGTTGCAGTCGGGCTAACGTTAGCTTGTTTCCGATGCTAGGGCTAACGTTACTGGCATTGTTTTATTAGAAAGTAGCAGAAAATATCTTTATGAAGTGACCTGGCAGTCTTATCGGTCGCGTGCATAACAGGTCGCGGGCCTTCGCATGCACGGCAGCCTCCTCTGGGGGAGGGTCTTTGGAGGCAGGGCAGGAGTGCAGTGGAGAGGGAGGGGGAGGGATCTGAAAGTTGCATTTTTTCAAATTTTCATGCTAAGTCCTCTCTCTCTCCTCATAGTTACCAACTGCAGCTTTAATTCTGCTTAACTGGGGCCTAAGGACCACATGTGTGGACACTTACACTGCCATCTAGTGGTGTCAGAAGAGTACAACACACTACAGAAAAAATTCAAAATGGTGGCGAGCGCAAGTGAAAGTTCGGGTGGCCACTTCAAACCCAAACATCGACAAGGTAAGAAGTCCAATCATACAAAAGTATTTCATGGCTTATTCTTGTTTTAAATATGCATAAAAGCGTGGTAACTTTGCCTTGACATGCAAATTTGACAAAAGTTAGTAAATATAAAGATTTAGTATGCTGCTAAACATGATGTACACGTATGTGTACAAAGGGACTTAGCTTTGTTAAAAATGTTAATATATTTGCATAAATGCACCCAGTTTTTAGTACTTATCAGGTTCCAATAAGCCCAATTAGCAAAGAGAAATAAAAAAAGCATATCAAACATGAGCTTGGGTCTTAAGAGGTTAATGAGCTCTGTTATGTAACCATAACGAAAATCGCAATCATCGACTTGCTTTATTTTCAAAATTAACCCCCTCAGGATGCACCTATCTAAAAAATCCTATGTCATCTCATAATCTCCAACAGATACAACTTCAGTCCAAATTCCAAGTCAATCAGATGAATATTAATGATTTTATTAATGCCACAAGGTTGAAAATCAGTCAAAATTGTAATTTTTAGTAATTTTCATTTAAAGTCACAAGTAACAATTGAGGCAGAAGAAAAACATAGATTCTTGGTGTTTACTGGCATCTGACTGCATTCCTTTATTTATTTTATGTGAAAATCAAAAATTTTGAAATTTTCACAAAAAATTTTTTTTTTCTTCCCTGAAGACTCCTTAAGATCTGTGTTTTTTTTCATCTCCTGTTTCTTTCTGAAAGTTCTCTGTAGAGACGATGTCACTGCAATCACGTTTATTCTTCTGTACCTGATCTTTTGTCATCTCCCTCAGGTCCTGGAGCTGACTGAGACTGCGGTACCATAGCTCAGACCTATCCACAGAGCCACGTGCAAAGGATTTATTTTGGGATTAAAGACATTGCATGTTTTTGTTTTTGTAATCCCCCAGGTAGCTTTGGTTAAGACTCATCAGTCTGTCTCGTTTGACATGATGTGGAGTTGTACAAACTCAAGGAAAGGAGGACGTATTAAAATGCATGTCTGGAAAGGTTTTTTTTTTTTGATCAATAAAGTTTGGAAAGACTGTTGAATAACAGGTTTTGCTTAAGAAGGATATACAAATTCACATTGCTCTTTCTGATGGTCAAGGACCTTGAAATTGTTCAATCGATAGAAAAAAAAAACTGCATCAAATCCGTTTTATCACACCAAAGCACAAAAAAATCATAGAACACATTATATTGTAATAGACATTGTGGAAATCAAGGAAGTTTTTTGAGTCAATTTTGTCTGGAAATGTTATTTATTCTTTTTTAAGAATTAAATTGTTTAACCCTTAGACAACATCAAGGCAAAACACTTTATTTTTGCAAGCTTTTTTTCTATGGCCATAAGCATAAAAAAGCTGCTTTTCTTTTCATTGACTTCCAGCATATGTTTTAATTATTTAGATGATTTATATTAAGAAAAAATAAAACAGAACAGAGTGTTTATGAGTTGTAATTTACTCTTGAGCAGGCCGTAATGCTGCTTTCAGGAGCAGGGCAATGCATGTTTTTTTCTGAGAACAGTTCTCCTTGATCGGAGAGCCATTTCTCGCTCGTCTCAATGCCCTCTGCATTGATTTTGAAAACCAGCCGTTTATTTGTAACTTAAGAAAACAGGATTCATCAGGATATGGCGGATCATATTTTTGAAAGAATGAAAATGCCACCTGCTCTGGAACGAAACCATACCCCCTACAATTCTAAGTTCAAAATGTTTTCATGGATACCAGAAAAAATACAAAATTCATCAACTTCGGATTAGCAAAAGGCACCACTTCAGGGGCCTGTCTCACGACGCTGGATTAACATACCTGGGGTTTCCCTCAGTTACTCAGCTGCACTTAACCAGACATCCGCGGTCTTGATTATCAGTCTCACGGAGCCAGTTAACTCGTTAAGTGAACCCAGGAGTTTCCAATCTAGATCTGTGCTCGTGCACATAAAAGGGGTGGTGTTAACTCCATTTGACCAATTGCGCACCATGGAGAAGCCGCAGAGAGCAACTTATTTCTCGACGGAGGAGCAAACAATAATTCTAAGGATGTATGAAGAATATAAAGACATCATTCAGGCAAAAAGCAACACTGTTGCAGCTGCCAGAAGCCGCAAGGAATCTTGGCAAAAAATCGCTGACTCTGTCAATGCGTAAGTTACTGGGACTGTAATATTAAATCACCACTGTGTGTCCCTCAAATTTATGCCGTCTCTTTGTAGAATGATCACAATGGAACTGATTTGATATTGTGTGCAGCTCACAAGAAAAAATGTGACAAGAAAAAGACGGGAGGGGGTCCTCCTACACAACCGTACACTCCTGCAGAGGAGTTGGCCTTTTCTTATAAGGGTCGCCCCATAACGGAGGGTGTGGAGGGGGGAGTCTCATCAGACCCTGGGGGAGGTAGCAGCTCACAAAACACGGCATATGTTCATGTTTCAGTGCGCCAAATGTTAAAACACTGGGCTGCTTTTAAAACACAATTATCCTTTTGTTGTGAAAGTAGCTTTAGTAACTTTTTTTTTTTTGCACAGTGGATAGTGAGACCCTCACTTTAATGCTGCTACCTCTCCACCCACACAAATGCCATCTTTGATAGAGGTAACAGTTAATTCAAACTGTCATAAACATTTACAAGCAATCTGTTGCTGCTGATCATACATTAGAGAAAAAAAATCTTTTGCCACTTCTCATGTAGGCCACTCAGAAAATCGGTACTGCTCGTGCAGGACTTCCTCGGGGAAATCGAACGGGTCCTGCCGGTCATGGAACACGCGCACTCTCCGGAGCGCTCCTCTCACTATCCGTGCGGCTTCCTCCACGGGATTCTCAAGAAATGGGCAGGCCATTTTTCCAATACGATGATTGGCCAGTAGGTGGTCTTATATACCCGCTGAGATCTTATCCTGAACTTAACCTGCTCCGAAGTAGGTTAGGCGTTCAGCATAAGTTACCGCGGCAACGTACCCCGCTAAGAAGTGAACCAGCTTCGTGATATGGAAAACCCAGGGTTAATCCAGAAGTTACCTCACTAAACCGAAATCCAGCTTTGTGAGACAGGCCCCAGGTCATGAGTAATGTGCACACAAAGTTTTGTTAAAAAATATTGAACGGTTTTCAAGTTATGCTCCAGAAACAAAATGTTCACAGACGGAAGGACGGACGAACAACCGCACCCATGACTATATCCCCCCGCATTATATGCCAGGGATATAATAAAAATTAACCCCTCCTGTTGGAATAAACAATAAAACGCCCCATTAAGGTATGAATCTTTCAGTGTCCCAGAATCGGGGGTTAATTAGTATCCTTGAGCTATGAGTCATCATTTTCAACATTGAATCTTTCGAAGTCTCAGTGTTGGGGATTAATGAGCATTCTTCTGTAACACATCACCATTTTCACCATTGCTAATGTCTCCTCCACTTGCTTGTGGGGCAGCTGCCCTTTCCTCCCGGTCTCCATTTTGTTTGCTGCTCAGTCTGCTTGTTTGTCCTCAGTCCGTCTATTATTGCCGCCCTGTTTGTTGGTTTAAGTTCGTAGCACTCTGGGGGGGTCTCAAGGCTTTGATGTAGGTGGCGGCTCAATGGCGGGTTGTAACCTCACAGCGTTCGTTGCCGTGACAGCATCGTCGAAGCCCAGCCAGGACGGGAGAAGGGTGACAAAAAGGAGAGATGCCGTTGCTAATTTGCATTAACACCCACCTGCTCTTTCCCTTCCTCTGACCCCTGAAGCCGGCCCATCTCACGCCATCCGCACAACATATTTCATGTTGTGTTCAGCCAGGATATTTTTTTACGATTCTACCACCTGCCTGTCAGTCGGAGGGAACAGTGTCCGAAAAAGGATTACGTTCAATGTGCTGTCTGTCATTTTGAAGATTGGATCCTCTTTAGAGGAGATGATGAAAGTGTTTTCAGAAGCATGAAGGCATTGGAGAGGAGTGGAGATGGGAGTGTGTGACTCATAAATGAAATGGCTGAGAGAGAGAGATTGATGTGTTTGAGGAGAGTTTCAAAGAATATCTTTGCGTAGAAGTTGAATGGTTTTGTTCCCAGGTTGTAAAGAGATGAGCATTCCCCTTCTGTCAAACCTCAGGTAGATCACCATTTCACGATCCTGAATTACCCTATTGATGCACAATTATGGCTTCAGAGTGATTCAATGCTAATGTTGTGGAATCTGCCAAATTGATCCACCCTGTTGGTCTAGTGTGCTAATAACCTAATATTTGTGCTGTTCTGCTTTGATTTAAAGAGCTCGTGACCTTTCCTAGTTGAACTGACCATTTAGGGTCTGGGGGAATTTGAAATGTGTTATTACTTTTGCATTGCTGCAATGTTATGCTAAGTTGCAGACAATGTCCACGGGGTTGATTACGACAGGAAAATCTGATTGATCATGTGATCTCTCAAAGCAGGGGACATACTGATTTTTTTTTTTGTATAAGTCAGGAGCTTGATAGGCTCTTATCAGTGGTTATTTGAAGAGCAAAAAATGTGCTTTGATTGGATACTTGTGCATTTTAAACGATTATTCCACGTTTTAGACGAATTGTTACTCGTAATATTTGGGCTGTGGGACCGAGCTTTTGCTCATTGTGAATTCTTTAGATGCTTTTATCAAATTTACCTCGTCTCTTTCTGAGTGGTCCTGGGATAGAAATATTTTGCTAGAAATACAGACAGATTTAAAGGCCAAGATTAGTTGTGATGCCTCCCCCAAGTCTTGAATAGATCTCGCCACCTGAAAAAATGTGGCCCAAACGCTATTTTTTCCCGGGGACTTTGACATTGCATTCTCAGGCTGAGTTATGATATTTTCAGCTACGGACGCTGAACCCAAATGAGTTTCTCTCCGGCAGAGAACCTGAGCCACATATGCAAGAGGATTTCCAGTCATCAAACTGCTGGCTTGCCAGCAAAGCTCAAAGCTTTGTTTTTAAGAAAATGCTTAATAAAATTGAACTGGCTGTAAAGAAGCTTTTGCACAGAACTTAAAATAAATATTTGTAGAACCCACAAAATAATACCAATGACGGAAATTGCAGGGGGCGAAGACTCAATGTGTTCATTTGGGCTGGTGTTAACAAACGCGACCTCCTGGCTGGTGCGAATCACAAGAAAATGGATATATTTTCTCCGTTCGAAGAATGGGGCACAAAAGCACAACGGTTACAATTAATCTGACTCCAGAATAAATTTAGAATACCAAATTTGGTCATACTCTCGTTAAATATCTGACTCCAAATTAGAATTAGAATTCATAATCTAGGGAAAACATGCGTGGATCTCAAAGTGGCTACACCTCGAACTCTTCGGAGACAACTGCCGTCACTAAACATATACTCCCGGGTATTAGCATTGTTACTGGATCCTAGGTTCATCGATTATATTAGAGGATGGAAGTCAACCATCACTGCAACAGCATCTTTTGGCGTGACTACAGCAAACCCAGATCTATGCACGCCCGTGGGTTCCTTCAGGGAATTTTAACAGATAACTGACTTTTCATCCGTGGGTTTCCTTAAGGTTAAAATCCCAGAACCGGCAATACATAAACCCTTTATGTAAGTAGATCATGATTGTCTCTCCAACTTAATAAAACCAATTCCCATACCAGGCTGCTGGCCAGTCATTCCTCGGTTGGGATTATACCCCTAGGTATCCGTCGCAACATGGCTAGAAAGAATAAAAGGATTAGGAGTCACAGAGACCACGCAAGCTTAAAGGAATAAAAATAATTTATTCACCAGGTGGGCAAGAGCTTAAATCAAACAAATCAAAGTTAAACCAATCACAAGTCACACACAATTTAGAAAATGAGAGTGAAGTCATACCTGGCGAAAAAGGCCACACGCGGAGCAAGTGTGCGGGAAGTTCGAATTACGATATTCCATAATTGAAAAGGCTACTCACGCACTAACGTGCGCAGGGAGAGATCGGATAGGATCTTCCCCGAACAGCTCATTTCACTTTCCTATAAACCAAACCAGCTACCCCCCTTATCCAACCAGAGAGCCCCATAAGTTAAGCAGGTGAGATATCGGGTTACAGGTCTCAGGACTGAGACAGAGTCAGGCCATTTGGCTGTAAAGGAGGGGTCATTCAGACAAAAGGAACTACACTTTATTACCCGAGAGGAGATTTTACCTTACCCAAATTTAGGGAGTCTCTAAAAGTGAATGAACTATAATTTCATTTGATATGAAACATATGCCATTCAACTCCTCGAATTATAACAAAAACATACATATCAAACAAGCCAGGAAAATGTATGAATATGATGCAGTTGTCATGAAAAAGTCTTAAGCTGAATTATTATACAGGTAAATTGTGTTATAAGTACAGAAGTGATTTCTCAGCAGTATATTGAACATATGAGCGTACTGTGAAGTTCCCAGAGGTTTAGATTATTTAAAACAGATAAGTTAGGGTCCAGTCTTACACAGATGATTGAGGGCAATATGGAGCACTGGGTAAGCCAAAGGCCTCCCATGCAGGGTGACATCAAAGGCACAGAAACCATGCAAACCCCCACTCCCAGCTTAGAGGCCAGGTTCATTGCCTCCTGTCCAGCCATTCACACATACAGCTTGATCTCACTTTGCATCCCCCAGTTCAGGTCTCCAGTCTCTTACGGGCATAAACCACCCCCACTTCCCTTCACACAAACCCCAGCAAACAACAAGCTGCTTGTCATCAGGAACTCAACAATTTGTTATATTGCATGGCGTTGAAGTCTTTTGATGCTCAGAAGGCCTGCCAGTCTTGCTGCAGTGTCACAGATGCACTCATCAGCGCCAGCAGTGCTCCAACCCCCCTTTTCCCATCTTACATATTTGATCATTCCAAAATGACTGTGGCATAAGTCTTATGTTCATAATTTGATTATGTTCGGCTGTGTCTTCCAGTTTAAAATTACTGCAATCCAGTGATTAGGCAATTTACATATTATTCCCCGGCCACCCCAAAGAAAGGTTTGGGAACTACTGATTTAGCCCGTATCTGTGCGCTTGCATCCATTACGGATCCAGTACTTTAAAAGTATATGAAGCAGCCTTACAATTTTTCTCTGACTTTATGACCTGTACTATAGCATCATATCGCTTACCTTGTGGCCCCTGTCCTTTCAGCGATGACCCAAATCACCTCTTTGTTTCTGGAGCTGATCTCTGACACTGTTGACAGTGGCCTTTTGAAATCTCATTTGTATCTTGACCTTATCCTGTCGTTGCGTCATTTGAATGGTACATTAACATATTGGACATCTGACCTTTCTCCCTGTGACCTTGAACATTTTGTGCAATTATTAACTTTCTGATGAATCATTCCATCTTTTAATGTAATGCGTAAAATACTCCTAAATTCAGGTCAAGGGAACCAGTACTAATCTTAAAGTAGACATGTATTGATTTGAAACTTCATTTAAAAATTACATTGTATTGTATTTGGTATCATCCGAAAAAGCATACAATACTCTCTCAAACTATCAACAAGAAGATTGTGGAGTAGACTAATTATGGATTTAAAACAGGCTTTTAGCAACCCCAAATATCACTCTTGAACAGCACTGTGAATCGGGTCAAGAGCTGTGACGTCGCTCGTGGGATCAGTTGCGACTCACAGGCTATGAGTATTTCACGTTGCAAGTAAGATGTGGAAATCCACGAGAAAGGACAGAACTTTTGCTTGACTTGGAAGTAGAAGAGGATGATTCAAGTGCAAGTTCAATAACTAGCGACAATAACGATGACGATGGAGTGGTAGGAGAGATGGAAATTGAGGAGGAAATCGGCGATGATAGGAATGCAGCTGAACGCCGACAGCTACAGCAAGCACACCAGCATGAACCGGAGCCTCGGGCATGGGCTAGTGAGCGGGAAGCAAGCTCTAGGGTGCCTTTCCCAAAAGCATAGTTGCTAATTAATTTTGTTAGTCGATAGATTCAGGTCGTAGGTGCCGCTGGACCTGGAATCATACTGACTAACAAAATTAGAGCAGTTTACAAAATTAGGAAGGTATACGCCAACTGCATATGGTCGATCTTACTGTCAATTGCTAACGACTATGCTGCTGGGAAATCTACCTCTGAGCGAAGATATAGAGAAACCCAAACATGTACAAGCTTAGAATTTTACTGAAAAATGTCCGTCTGGCTAACAGGAGGCCCTTAAGCAAGGAACAATTTAATAATCCTATAATCCGAAGCCGGCAGCCCCTCCCAATTTATATCCCTGCAGCGCAAAGCCAATTGTGCACAGCTCTGAAAAGGCTAACAGGCACTAGCATGACCTGGGCTCTGACCTGGCCTGTGGTGCTCAGTACTACTCTGCAAAGCGGCGCCTGAACTGGGTGAGCCAATCCAGAAGCGAAACAACAACATTCCTTTTGACAATCATAAATCCAATCCACTAGAAACATAAAACGAAACGAGACCAAGAAATGAACAAATTATGACATGCAGACGATGGTCGATGCACTCGAAAGGAGTTCCCTGTTTCCCACGAAAGGAGCCATTTTCACTCAGGTTTTTTGGGGATGTGCGCGATTTGAAAGGGTGTTCAAAATGCCTCTTTATTCTCTCCCTGTTTGAGGGAGTGTCCAGAAATTGTCATATTCATCAACTCCATGATATTAGCTTTCCGTAGAGGTATAATTTGCCCATTTTTTTATTTCTACTTTTCTACTTTAAAACTGGCCAACGACCACCACAGGACATTTTATGTGATCTTTGACTTGTCACCATGACCTCAGTTTTGTTTCTGCAGAATATTTCCCACACCACTCGCAGTGACCTTTCGAAATACCTTTATAGTCCCTTGTTCGATCTTTGGTGGGGGACTTCTGCAGTCTCTGACCGGCTTTTTCTTATTTATTTTTTAAACATCCTCTCATTTCACTTGTTTGAGGTCATCTGCTGCTAGCTGTGTATTTTTGGACGCGGCAATTAAAAAAAAAATAACATGGTACCACTATCTTTTCCGTGTTGCAATTTATATTCCCCCCAAAACCAATTCCTTCTTTCAAGGAACACATTTCCACCTCTGTGTGCTCGAACCAAACTCATCTGAGCTCGGTGCGTCAGTGATGAGCTCATACTGTTGGTTTAGGACAGTGGTTTTCAAACGCGGTCCTGGGGGAGCACTGTGATCGCTGGTTTTCGTTGCAACCACATATGCAACCAAAGAATTTCAAGGAGGATAATTTCTCTTCATTGAGCTTTCAAGCAACATTGTCAGTAATTGCTATGCTTGCTTTGAAGTTCCACATTCACATGATGCTATATGGGAAACAGCTGAATAAAATGAGAAATTAAAACAATAACGTTCCAATGAAGTTTAAAAAATCAGTGGGCTCTTAATTTGTATAATTGATACATTGTCACTAAATTAATACGTGCACTGGATAACAAAGAGTTCAACGGCAATGCCAGTAACAATGACTCACGCCTTTCCTTTGTTAATATCATGGGAAAATATTTAATGAACTTTAAGCCACTGGTTTAGGACTCCTGTGGCACTTTATATACTGTATGAATCTCTGCCGACTCTGGGCTGGAGGAACACATGGTACCATTATGATAATCCTTCATAAAGAAGGCCTGTTATTACTCTCATTACTGCAGGAGACCCGGCCATTAAAATCTAATTCAGAATCCAGTTAACATTCACCTTAAGGGTGGATTTTGGAATAGTTTCAGCCCTACCTACATCTTCTGGGGTATAATTGGTCTCTCAGCCCTGGGGCTGTATGTGCAGTAATTGCCACACCAGTGGTGCACTTTGACTGACCAGCTGAAATACGTTCCTTTTTGTCAGTTGGCTCAGGCCCTGTCTACAGACTCAGGTGTGTGTATGTCTGTGAGTCTGCATGCGAGGAGGGGGGGCATCTGTCCCAAAGATAATGATTTCCTGCCACCATTGTGTCCCCATCACCCGAAATGGTCAACTTTCAAAATCTGAACGGTGGTGCAATAAAAAGAAAAAAAAAAAACGAAAAATTCCTGCCGTCCTCCCTCTACTTCCACAATATTGTCTGGATGAGAAACCTGCACATTATAGAGCAGGAAGATTATTCCCCAGTCAGAGGTGACCCATAAAATAAAAAATAAATAAATAAACATGCTCTGCGCTAAAATACAACTTCGATACCAGACTGGGGCTTTATCCTTATAATCCTATCCTCTGTCCCTCTGGCATTTAGAGTGAAGGGAAAGTCTGTTATCAGGTCAGGAAGAATCTCGGCCTTGGTCACGCTACTCAAGCTGAACTCCATGTCCTCATCATCAGGGGTAATTCAGGGGTTCTGGTCTCTTTTTGCTAAAATTTTGGAGTAAAATGCAATACGGATTCTTCCGAGTATTCAGACCCAACCACTGGGATTAGCTCATTCGCGGTTTTTCAGTCAGAAGGTAACCGGTTACCGTAGTGAAATTTAGCCCATGTTTAGAAGACTCATGAGGCCAGACTGTTTTTCTTTGTCCCCTAGATTGTGTGCTGTAGTTTTTGGACTGTTAATTAACCATCTTTGGGAATCTTTTGTCTCTGAAAGCAATCAATGAAAACAATCAATGAAAACTAATTACCCTTACTAATTAGTGTCTTGTGTAAATTGTACATAGATTCAGACACAGAAGACAGACAAACAAACCTATTATTGAGCCCTGTATATTACGGTATTGTGCAGTGACCTCGGGGTTAATATAATCAATTGCAATCAGGGCACATTAGCAATTGCACAAGACAGGAAATGGTATCGTGTTTACTGTTCTGGTAACACTATAATAAGGGGACATGAATCATGTAGTAATCATGCATTACCTCATGCATGACTAACTCATGAGTTCATCATAATTCAAGCATGATTTCATGCATGAATGCATCCTGACACATCATGAGTTTGCATGAATTCAGACATGAGTAAGCATGAATTCATGTTATGACATCATATCAACTAAGGCATTACTTACTGTAATGAATTCATCATGAATCAAAAGTAATTAAGCATGATCATGATGAGTTCATGGTTCATTAAAGACAGTCGTTTCACTTTTGGCAGAATCGAAATAGACGTTTTCATCCATTACTACATTCTTACTTCATGTATTAGCTTCCCATGAATTCATCATGTTTGTGCCCCCTTAACTAAAGTGGTGGACATATGGTAGCTTTCATCACAACATACAGTATAAATGTACAAATGTTAGTCTATTGGGAATATTGAACAACATGAACTGAAGGTTAGTTGCTCATGAATTCATGGGCCTACAAAGACATCGTTCACTGTTGGCAGAATTGCAATTGATATTTTACTTGGACTTACCATCACTTTTTGATTATAAAGATACAATATTACAGTGAAGTTCGTACTACTTCATGCATTAGTACATACTGATTTTATCCATTAATTCATTCTTACTTCATGCATTAGCTTCCCATGAGTAGATCATGTTTGTGCCCCCTCAACTAAAGTGGTGGCTATACATGCTTTTATCACAACAGATGTGAGAAATGCCATTGCTAAGGAATCATTGAATGACATGAATTAAAGCTTACTTTCTCATGAGTTCATCATGTTTGTGCCCCCTCAACTAAAATGGTGGACAAATGGTGGCTTTCATTACAGCATATTTGTGAAATGCTACTTCCTGTTCAGCCAAAAATAAGTTTTGGACCATGGAATTTTTAATATAAATACATCCTTTTTGCGCTGGTGATTTCAAATTATAATCAGCCGTTATATATTTATTCACATTTAAATCACTGCAAATTGCAATGATCTCAGAAAGAATTTATCTTCGGTTACCTTCTGCGATGACATCACAGGACATATTTAGCCAGCGGCAGAGGACACACTGTCAATGTCGTTGGACTCAGTGATTCATAACTGAGGATTATTCCCTTGAGAAAATGCCAGATATCAGGTTTGTTTACGGCTTCAACAAAATGGCCGATGCCAGCAGAGGCATCATGGTCCATAAATTTCCAAAAAACCCCACATTTCGAAAGGCACGGTTGGATTTTGTGAAGAGGAAATGAACGGACTTCATGGAGCCCAGATCAGGATTGGCGATGTGCTCTAAGCAGTTCACTGATGGCTGCTTTTATCAGCCAGATGCTGAGTCACGGGAAAAGTCTGGATATCATTGTGGGTTAGTAATAACTAAAATGTCCGCTTAATTAGCCATCAGAAACTAATGCCATCTTCCACCATAAGACCTTGAGTAAAATTGAAACTTCGGCCATGATAGCGAAACTATAATGAGACCAGGAGCTCAATGTGGAGAATGATAAAAGCGTAAGCTTCTAGTCTGCTCGAGTTAATGGGATGAATAATTCCCTGGCTAGCATGCTAATGCTTTTGCCATTAAATTAACAAATTCAAGTTTCTAAGACAACTGTTCCACGTGTAACATAATACTGTACGTTAATAGCAAAGAGCTTAAGCATGCTAGCCGGCCAGGGGTGCGTTTCCCAAAAGTTAGCATCTGTGATTTCGGGATGCATCCCTGCTGTGCAAACAGGGCCTCGTTAGACCTGCATGGGCCCTGTTGTTTGTCGAGTGTGCACTGTGCAATCAGAGTAAATTGACTCTTAAGGTCTTGTATTGTCATCATGTACTGTATTTTGGCGACCAATTTTCGACACCTGTCCTCGTCGTGGCCTAATAAAACTCTCAGTTAGCAGTTTCGGTGCATCATGCCTACAGGCTGATTATCAAGTTTTTGCTTCCCCCCCGATGAGAAAAAATATTTGTTTTAATCAATTTATGGAAGCAAAATTCTTTGACAAACATCTTATTTTTTTCCTATTGTTTTCAGCTTTAATTCCGTGTTTGGAATACGTCCTGTTACGTCACATCCACTAATTGTCAAATTTGGGTCAATCTGCACTTTTTTTTTTTGAAATTTCTGCTTAGACTTCAATAAAGGGCTCATTTTCGATAAAAGGCAGCAAACTTGGGGCATTTACTTAGCAGGATACTGTTCATAAACTGTTTGGTCAAACGTATACCAGATTAGTTTTTATTTGAGAAAATTTGATGAATATGCACCTTAAGGAATATTGCGTAGTTATTTGGGTCCTGTCGTGCAAGTACAGTCATACCTGGTGCACCAGTGGGAATGGTTTGTGAAGATTTCTGCGAACAGGATGCTTGTTAATCATAAATAAGCCTTTGGAACGTGTGAGGTAGACAATAGGCCATTCATTTACTGATGTTTAAATGGGTTATTTTTTTACAGGCAGCAAATTTATTGTACATTACCGCATGGGGAAAAATTACTGTATTTTGAATTTGAAAGAGTCATGAGTCATTTTGTACATTGTGCTTATTCAGTTATGTCTTCATTCAGTTATGCAGCCATGTGGAGACAAAAGATGAAAGAAAGTAAGAGCACATTACCTTAAATCATTTTTTATTGTTATTTTATGTACTGTAAAATTGAAACAGGTCTTTATGCTATTTGAATGCTGCAATACTCCTTTTACTTCATAAACTTTCACTCATGAGGCCGGTATTGCTTTATCTTTTTTACTTTTTTGAGAACTTGAGTGGAGCCGGCCCTTTTTCTGACCTGCAGCACAGCAGGGGCCAGTCCTATAAATGCGAAAGTCTGTCACTGTGTGTGTGATGAAGTTACACTATTGAGTATTATAGTTTCCTCATTGGCCATTGCTCTTTCAAAAACAATACACAGTCCAGGTGTATACTAAGTTTTGACCAAGCTGTGTTCTCCAGACGGTCGGCCAGAATCTTAGTGAAAAAAAAATGCATTTAGTCTCTAGTTGCATACAAACATATTTATTTATTTTATTTTCATTTAAATTAATTAATTAATTAATTAATTTTTTCTCTAAAATTTAAAATGGTGGAAATACTGGTCACTATAAACAGCCTGCCTGAATTTGAATGCTTCATCATTCTGCTTTGGTCAAGCTGTGTACTAACCCCCCACTTAGCACAGTGGTTCTGTATCATTAACAAACCCACTGCGGCCTGTGCTGAGGTATGACAACCTTAAATCCATCGAGACTTTAAATAATGAAGCTGTACGTGTCATGAAGTGACCTGTAAACTTCAAAATTCACCTCTGTCTCTTGGCAACTCCCTATCAGAGCTAAATGTTTGTCATCCAGCCAAAAGAGTGATTTCAGACATGCAAAGCATGAAAGAGCACTTTAGATTGTGTGCTGACAGCTGATTGTTCCCTTGAGTACTGATCAAGGTTAATTTTTACGTAAAAAAAAGAGAAGGTTGAGCTCAAATTTTCTCATATTTCCCTTGTCGCGCACCCACTTAGCAATGATTTATGTGCATGAATAATTTCTTCCCCATTTCCTGCAGGGCAGTTTCTTATATAAATGGTCTCAGTGAATAAGTGTATGTGTATAGAAAAAATGTAGAAATAATTAACTGTTACACGTGTGTATAAAGAAGATTACTCATCATTCATCGATAGGAAGTGTGCTGGTGCGATGGACATATGCTTGCTAAAGACGTTGCATTGAGCAAGCTCAGTAAGACTGATTAGCCTTTTACTAAGCTAATGTTCTTTTGCAAAGCGAATGAATCGTAGTGCTTTTGCTGCTAGATTTGCGAGAGAGCTTGTATTTTTGAAGTCCGCTTTTCAGGTATTGTGGATCTGCACTTGCGTTTGCATGGATAAAGACCATCAATTCTGAGTGAAGTGCAGTTTGGTGAATGTCCAATAGTGCTCTAGGTACATTCAAGGGCAAGTTTCATGTAATTCAGATTGTTAAAGCATTTGGATCACAGCACCATGTTTAATATGAATGAACAGCTGTAATCCGATGATATCCGCTGTGGCCTTGCTTGCTTTGAAAGCCTGTGACACTGACAGGGTGTTCAGTACTTTTTACCGCTGATACAGTTTGTGATCTCCGTCAGTAACATTACGAGCTGCTGCTAAATGCCAATAGTGTAATGTAAGGATTTTTTTTTTTTTTTTTTTTTGGAGTAAGTAAGTTTTTATATACCGTTTATTTATGCATAAACTTATGTCTTACTCTGTGTTTTCTTATGTTTTCTAAGTTTCAAGACCCGTTTATTTTCTGATACTCGACTGAGGACAACATAGGAACATAATTTTTTTCAAGTAAACAGCTTAAGTGTCTGTCTAAAGGTCATTCACACTACTCACTCCATACTCACTAGGAGCATTATCCCGATTGCCCTTTTTGTGATATTAAAAATACTTAAAAAAAAAAAAACAGACAAAAAAAAAAAACAAATTGATGTGGCCACGAACTCTGTCGCGACTGGTTTTAGTATTTTTGCCTAATCTGCTGTAGCTCCAGTTCTTTTTTAATGCTGGTCCTGCTTGGGATCTCCTTGACATGAACGTGAAGCATTGAGATTTATTTATGAAGTCTCACTAGCAATGACTTCAGTCTCCGCTGCAACCCAAGAATTCTTCTCTTTCAGGTGAGTCTGTTTGTGAAGTCGTCATCTTTATTCTGTGTTTATTTCCTGACTGAGGCACTAAAATGCTTAAAGAGTCTGCCATTAGCAACTGATCCTATGTGTGACAGCGATCACATTGTTCCACAGAGAAGCGTGTTACAAATTCATCCTCATCAAACTTGGCCCTGTTTGTAGACATGCCACCATTTGTGTAATGACCAGATCTTGGCACTCGTCTAAACGGGGTAAAGGATTAAAGGATAAAGGAAATGGGAGCTGGGTTGGTAATGAAAGGTGGACGAACAGCTCCGGTTCCTCTTGGCCCATCCGAGACTGAGAGGTAAACCTGACTGATAAGCGGTATGTTTAATGGGCAAGGATTGGATTTTAAACACAGAGTTCTGTATTTGAATAAAGTATCCCCTTAACTCACATTTAGATGGTTCCCCCCGCCCCCCCCAGACTCAACTTCACAGATAACGAAGTAAAACAATAAAGCGGTTTCCCTACAGACACAATGTGAAAGGGAACACTTTCATTCAGGGCTGGCGCTAGACCTGTAAATTTTGGGGAAAATATCCATCCCTCTATTGACTACAATTTATCCTGGCTAATTCTAGATGGTTTTCCTTCATTAACACGTTTTCCAATTCAAGAATAATCAAGTGGCAATTGAAGACATGAAAGCTTCTCTCCCCACATTCAGTACAGAAAAAATAATTTAATTATAAATAGGTCTATGCATTGGCACTCAGCAACAATAATTTTTTTTTCCAGCGAGAGCAGCATTTCAGAACTCATTTGCGAATGAAGGTAATTTCGGCGACAAGTACGTACACCTGTTTTTGCAGCACGGTCACACAACTTGCTGTAAAAAAAATAGACAGCTGTCCGATTGGAAAATGTAAACGGACGAAACCACATACTTGTCACTAGAATTACCTTCATTCGCTGAAGAGTTCTGAAATGCCGCTCTCGCTGGAAAATTAGTTACGTCGCTGAGTGCCAGTGCATAGACCTAATTATAATTAATTATTTTTCTGAACTGAATGTAGCCCATTTGTCACTGTTAGATCGCATAGGGGGAGAGAAGCCGTGTCTTCAATTGCCACTTGATTATTCTTAAATTGGAAAACCTGTTAATAAAGGAAAACCATTAAGAACAAGCCAGGACTAATTGTTGCCAATAAAGGGATGGATTTTTGCCTAGGCAATCGTCTAGGCGAGCGCCGGCCCTGCTTTCATTAACAAGCCACTAAAGGGCCAATGAAGCCCTTCAACAAGGTTTCAAGCAGCTTCAAGGGGAGTTCACCTGGTCAAGTGAATAACAGAGAAGGCAGGAATCAAGTCAACGCCAAAGAATCCTTGTGGAAAATGATTGGCAATTTAAAGGTTTATTTAAAAAATCCAGAAAATACATCTAGAGAGCTTACTGAAAATCAGCTGTCAAACAGAACAGGCTAAGAACAATTGCTTTACTACACTAAACAGATTGAAGAACCACTATAATAACCACCCACCCCAATAAACACCACTGGCTGAAGTGTGTAGGCAGCGATAAGAATATTTCCTATTTTCTGGTAGGAGTAAATGCAACTTTTAAATGGGCCACTGAGTTTTTATGATCTTTTTTTCATACAACATTTAACTTCAGCGGTGGGGTTCTCATTTTAAAGTCTCAGGTAGTCCAATGTTTGATTTATCTTCAATGTAAAAGCATAAACAGCACCCTCATAATGTAGTTTAGGTATTCTGTTCCGGAGGTTTGGCAGTAAAAATGAAAGAACTGGCGGGGGTTCTTTCATATTTTCTTTTCTGATGTACTGGGTTATTCTTTGAGATATTCTATGACCTAGAATGCATGTGAAAGTAACCATTTTCCGGTATCTAATTTGTGTTTTTTTTTTTTTTTTAATTTGTAATACTAGCAACGGTGGGCCAACTGTAACTGCTGAACAAGCTCTTTTAATTGGACAACTTCCTGCTGGCAAGTTATTTTTATTACCAGTGTGCAGAGATAAATACTGCATCTGACTTAATTCCAATCCAAGTAGCAAACTTGGGCTTAGCGTGTAGTGCTGTGTTAAGATCCAATACTCCCATTTACTGTTTCAGGGGGTCTGTGAATATCTTCCAGAGCTTTATGCTTTAACCCTTAAACTCTAGGTTTTCACTGAAGTTTCCCCTGAAGTTGGTTCGCAGTCAGGACAACCTTTTTTTTTTTTTTTTTTTTTTTCATATTTTATGGTAATGTCACACACATATTCTGTATCTGCTGGTTGCAGCACTTCACTGAAGCTAAATCACCTGTGTATTGAGAAAAATATTCAAACCCAGGCCACAGCTTTACATCAAATTGACAATATCTAGATCTTGTACATCATTTTATACACATTTCCCTGTAATTCAGCTGGGAATCTTGGGATTATCACTAGAATTTAAAATAGGCCCAAAGTTCCACTGGTTTGAACACAGCAGCTGCATTTGACAAACGCAAAAGTAGTTCCATCAGTTTTATGGGGTCAATTAGACTGCTTTCAGCATTAGTTTACAGATGGAATATTTTTGTTCTCATTTACGTCTCCACTATGAGCTGGGGTGATAGATCCCCTCAAACTTGGAGAGAACCTGACTGTGTGCAGTCCATGAGAGTCCATCAGTCATAAACACACCTCAGGTTGTATTCATTCATCTTTTCTTCCCCCACAGGTTTTTTAAGTTTAAGTTATAGATGCAGTATGTTACAAGGTATGACAGAATTCATATTTAGTTCATACTGTCTATAGTGCTAAAGCCATTTGGACCATTCTACTGTGCTGCCAATGGGCTTTTTTAAAATATTGAGTATAATGTTCATGTGCTCTGAAAATGAGAGAGAGAGAGAGAGAGAACTCTCTAGCGAGTCACTGTGTTTATTCCAATGGCTTATTTTCTACTTTCTACCTTCCTTCACTTCCTTCCTTTCCTTGCCCCACCCATCTGGAAGGTATGAAGCAGACGAAAGAAGCAGAGAATCGGGGAATCGAAGCAACATTGAATGACAAGATGAAAAGTCCCAGCTCCTTCAAGTCCAAATGACATCATTGGTAAATGCATGGGGGTCAGTACATCCACACATCATTCATCTGTATGTGAAAAGCAGATTGGCTAATGGCAAAAAAATCCATGTTTCATCCACATAATTGTCCAAATAGCACAATAGCTTAACAAATTAAATGACATTAAAAATGTATCTAAAACACAGAGAATGATTGACTTTGTATTTTTACATTTTCAGTTACACATACCATGCACATAGATCAAAAACGGGCTCTACATGACCAATCACGAGGTAAATTTGTGCACTGTCTCCCAACAAGCCCTGAATATGGAAAAGCAAGACTAGGTCAAGCCACCCATATGCCTGGACTGGTAATACCATATTATCACAATTGCAATGCTCATTTCTGTTAGCACCATAATGATAATTCCCATTATGTGTTAGCATTGAGCTATCTCCATCACTCAGCTACTCAGTCAGTCAGCCACAGAAATTCACGTTTGACGGGCTGGTTCTGATGTTGCGGTCCACCCAAAATTAAGCTCTGAAAATGAAGCTGGATTCTGTCCACATGAATTGAAATGGTCTAAAGGTTATCTGGCTCAACCCTTCCCTGACTGAAGCCAGTGCTGTCAGAAGTCAGATATTAGCGTATTTTTAGAGTAGAACCCACATGACTGTTTGTTGTTAAATATTTCTCTTGCATTTGTACAAGTGTGCTTCCTGACTCACAAGGGAAAAAGCGCTGATTAAGGAGCCCCACATAGACAGGGAATGGTAGCTGAGATGCGCAATATAGTAGAATTCAATGCAGGTTAAGGCATGTTGTATTTGTGATGTTCTATTCTCTGGATTAAAACATAATTCTGCCAATAACAGATGTCACAGTATAAACCATAACAAAGGATGCTTTCAAAGGTAATTACACCAACTCCATTTGTGCTTGAATCAAGGATCAACTATCGCAGAGGAGAGAGGGGGTGTACGCCTGTGAAAGATCTTGTTCCTAGACACACACACACACACACACACACACACACATCACAGTTCTCCCTGTATTCCCTTGATCATATTTTTCACCTTTTATTTACAAGCGCTGATGTTTGAAGACCCAGCTGCTGTGGTAGATTTGAAGCTGGTGACTTTGAAAATTGTCCAGAACTTGCAACACTATGTCCTTCATGTAATCCCCAAAAGTGTACAGATCTTGCGCAAACTGTAAATTACATTTTTTTCCTAAATAAAAAAAGATTTTTTTCCAAAATTTGTAAAAATATAGTTCAATAAATATAATTAGTTTGTGGGAAAAAAAAGTTTTGTGTTAGACTTGTCATAATTAGTACACGTTCTAATATGGTTTTGTTCAAATGTACATATTTGTGTGGCGTAATCTTATCTCTTCAAATGCCAGAACTGACCCTGTATTTCTCTTCCCAGTGTTTTTCTAGATACATTTATTACATATTATTCATGCAAAGGAACCACTGGAGACCAGCTTATTTATATTCAGAAATACCCCTTTCATACCACACCGAGGATTTAGGCTGCTTCTGAAGTGGCGACTGGGTTTGGCCTAAAGTCGTTTTACACTGTCCTTTACGACCACTCAGGGTGCGTGGGAGACCGATGAAGTTGCCACGGTAACCTATCGCCCCTCTCATGTATGCGTGCATGCAAAATTTCAAATGGTTATGCATACATCCATGTGTGGTTACGATATACGGAATATACGGGTAGGCCTAAATAGCAATAAATAGTACGTCATGTTCTGCGTGAAATTCAACCTTTCATCGAACGTTACATGAAAAAAAGTACCTTTTCTCGATTAATTGAACATCGCCTGACAGTGGAGAACACCTGCATATTGAAATTTGCGTTGCTTGTAAGCTCAGCTTGGACATTCCGGTTTACGGGCCACTGAATCTAGAGCATTCCAAACACTCCGCGACATTTCATACTGCCGCTGAACTGGTTCTGACGCGGTCCTGAACCACCTCCGTGAGTGCTCTAAATTTAGAGTGCCCTAAAATTTTATGACGCCTCTGAAGCGCTCTAACTCCCAGTATGAAAGGGGTAAAAGAGACACCTCCCGTCACTCCGGATCCCAAACACTTGCACTGAAGCACTGGATTGCTCTTGTTTGAGAGGAGTTAACATGACCAAATGGCACATTGAGAACCCTTTCTGCAGTAACGACACTGTATGAGAGCTAATAAAATCTATCTTAGTTTGAACAAGGCTACAGGGCTGGGAGAAGATTGGCTCTATGGTTAAACGCCTCTTTTTCGTTCGTTTGAAGCATGGAATTTACTTTAAAGAACAAGTCACCACACTCCCATTTAAGAACTCTTACCAGGGAGGCAAAATGTTTCAACGTTACTCGTGATCCCGGCAAACATCACCATCCCCTTCATTATCGCCCCTCGCTGCGCACAAACATACAGAAATTTGCGCTAATTGGCCACAGCTTTGGTAATTACCAGCAAGCTGAGAAAACGAGGCAAAAACTCAACTACTGCGAGCGTGAAGGTGTCACCTGTGAAGGATGGGATTTACTGGGCTGCCAAAAAGCAGCTGCACAGAACAGCTTGAGAGCAGAGTTTACTCTCCATTTAGACCTGGGAGAGGCAGGGTAGCACCGTTTTGAATGTTATCAGCCGATTTGTTGGGTGCAATCATCTGTCATTAGTGGGATAGGTATGAGCTAATAGGGCACGACCTTCTAAAAGTGACTCGGACATGGTTCTTTTCATTGCATTAATGTTATGTTTCAAGGTTAGGTAAAGGCAATCGTGCTTTTTAAAAGGCTAAGGTTAGAACTGAGGATTTGTGAAAGGTGATCATGCTTTTATAAAACATAGTTGACTTTTTTAAAAGGCAAATCGTACCTCACGATTAATAAATGCTACGTTGCGAGGGACAAGGATTGGACGCGGGTCACTCGTAAGAAAGCTTTTTATTTTACATGCCCATCCAACCATCTCTGACTCCATTCTAGTGAGAACTTTATATACACATGATGTCATATCCTGCTTTTCAGTACAGTTACCATGTCAGAAAACACAACTTCCATCGAATAGATCAGAGATAGCAATCAATGGGGACGACCCACTCAACATACTGGTGGGTATGGAAGGGCCCACCAGGCCCATATCTATGGTGCTAATAACTTATGACGGCCATTAAATCGACTGATAACACTCGAACCCAGTGAGGATAACCTAGCAGTTGATTTCTTGCGTGGAAACACTAGAGTTCCTGGTTCCAGACTCTGGTGGGGCTTGAGAATTGGTCATGCACCTGTAGGGATGGATTTGAGACAAACTCTGAGGTGGCGTCCTTGAGAAAGACCCTTCACCACAAACTATTCCAGAGGCTTCATCCTTGTTTCTCTCCTTCCCTCTCCACTTGCAACTGCTCCGTTTCACATCTTTCCCACTTTGAAAACGAGAAGCGTATTCTCAGTGGAACTTGCCTGGTTAAATAAAGACTAAAAAAAAAAAAGACTGTAGCAGTTTAACAAGTAAAAATAAAAATTCAAAGAACTTAACTGATTTGGGTTTTTCAAATATTCCTTGATGTTTTCTAACTGCATTCACTGCTGCCATGGCAAATGTGCAATAACTCCGAAAGAGGACCATATCGTAGGTGATTCAAGTTACTGATGATGAAAGTTCAGGGAAAAAGGTGAAAATTATGCAGAAGATTTTGAATCAATAGATGCAACTTAGTATAAATGGTAAATTTTAAAATAATTTAAAAATAGAAGCAATAAACAAACTGAAAAGATGCAGCATGAGGCGAAAGCCTGGGGAGATTTGTTTGGCAAAAGTGAATGCGACACACTTGCACAAATACAATATTAAGCCATTCAGGCAAAAGATAATCATGCGATGAGAATATTACCTGCATGTTATAATGCTGATGTTTCAGTCACCGCTGGTAATTAAGAACAAAGGCGTTTAAGAACACTTGCAGAGAGGGAGAAAAAAAGCAACTCTTCAAAGGGTTAAACACCAGAATATCTGGAACAGAGGGCTTGGTGCTGTTAGACGCAGAATCCTTGGAATGAGGGAATGCAATAGGAAGTAATGCGCTGATGTGAAAATTTCCTGTGCTGGTGATATTCGGCCCGTATTATATCCTTATATCCTTGGGCAATAAAAAGTTTATTACTCGCATCAATACAGCGTAAGTAAGCAGGAGGCCAAATTTTGTCTGCCAGTGTGAAGTACTGTGGGAAGAGTTACGCTGCACTAACAGGCTCTGCAGGGCTTTGCGTGGCGTGGACCAAAGAACAAGAGACAACATGTCCTGTTATTCAGACACATGATAAAAAAAAAAAAAAACAAGCACATTCTCTCTCAGGCATGAGAACATCATCAATGGCTTGATGAAACAAATTCTAGTTAATAACAAGCACTCTTAATTTTGTATGATAAACAAGTGACATTTTTGGTTGTGCCATATTTGACATATCTTGTGGCACAATAAGTTTTTATGTCACTCTTTATGAAGCATGATATTTGCCGTATGATTTATGATGTGATTTTGTGGTGTTTATGAAGGCATAATACATACCATGTAAAGCCTCTCTGCGAAACTTTTTGTTTACAATGTGACTCCGGCTTTAAAGGCATCAGGCAACTAGCTCTTTCTTCTGCAGCTTCCATTTAGGCACTGATGCACAATTCAGAACCTGGAGGGTCAATCTCCAAGCTGATATATGTTCTAACCAGTAACCAATTAGCCTAGTTGTAGTTTTGTCAGCCAACTCATGTGTGAACATACAGACACAGTGATAGTATAGTGTCTTGAGGAGAGGAGAGCTGACCCCCCATTCTGATTCCTGGACACACCTTGCAGCACAGCAGCAGGCAGGCAGAGAGACTATTGGTCTTGGAGGAGAGGAGACAGCAGGTATATGCCCCCACCAGGGGGGCGGAGCAGTGTCTGATATACATGGGAGTGTTTATGGCAATATTGGCAAGTCTCAAGCTGCCTGCCAGAACTAACTCTGTAACCTGCGCCCCATTTTTCTGACGATTCTAAGAACTACACTCATTCAACACTGTACTTGAGTGTCATAAGATTTCAGGAACACACTCAGTCTCTCAGTCTGCATATGTAGCTAGTGTTTATACATATTTCTTGTCAAGGTATTAACTTATTTTGAGTTAATTAAGAGCAGAAGCCACACTATCCAGAAACGAACTGGCACTAGTTGTGCTCTTCTGTGTGTGTATGAAATAATGAAGGTGTCATGTTCGATGGGGTGAATAGGCCGTCTAAGCTTTATAAACTTGTTATTTTCTCAAATACTGGCATTAATTATTATTATAATTATTTTTGCCAATAATATGGGAATGGCAGCCTATATTAGCTGTGCTTGGAGGACCTTTGGACGTGCAGTGATTGACAGCACTGAATTGATCAGTGAATTGAGACGGTTAATTACAGCGGTAACTAAGTGCACCTGTTTTTTTTTGGGGTTTTTTTTTTACATCTGAACGTGTAGGTGACAACATTAATCATAACGTTATATCGAGCACTGCACTTGACAGGCTTGATTCTTAGGCTTTCTGCTCTTACAGTCAGATGGCACTAATAACATCTCCAGTAAGCGATCGGACACTTTAATAACTGTCAGAGAAATAGAGTCATTGCTGCCAGAATGAATGTGACATTTACCCCTGCAAATTTGCTCCTTACTTCTCTGTCTCTATTTAATTCAGAGAACTTTATTAAACAAATTATTTTATAGTCTACTTTTAAAATCCTTTTTAACTCCATTCAACATACATTTAAAAAAAATCTCAATCTCCCTCATGCATGACTAAGAGCTGATTAAGTCGTCTGTGTTCAAACAGACTTGCACTGGAATAGTATTTGAATTGGATTTAAATACCTTTTTTCTGTTGAGTTTGTCTGGTGCTCTTGTGTATGGAGACCAGATAGGAAAACTTTGCTTTTCGGATTATTTCATCTGAAGAGCATTTTGAGACACAAGAAGCTGAAACACATTCCCATGTCTTTGCTCTAGTTACTGTCTCCAGCCCTGGCTCCTCCCACCTCAGGGTTTGATGGTTTCAACATAGCAAAGCCTCTATTAACCTGAGCACCTCCTCTGCAGATCTCCTGGAGTGACCCCGTCTCTCACTAGAGTGTGGGAAGGTGCCCTCCAGTACCTTGGGGCGATCGTTCTGTTCAGGTGCTCATTCCATTAATTTAAAAACCTCACACGATGGGCGCTTTTTGCTTGTCAGTGTGAAAATCTGCCCTTTTACTATGTGGAGAATTCATAAATAGGGATTCTGGGATGGAGGGAGGGAGACAGGGAGAGAGGTACCACCTTTTGGTGGATTTCTACAAAATGAAATGTAGGAAATATATATTTCTATACAATGTTTGAAAACAATTCAGGCCACATGAAAATTATACGTTATGTAGAAAGTTGTAATAACTGCTGTCAGTGTGTATTTTCTGGGTAATACCAGGTTCTGTTGGGCCCAGGCTGAGAATGTTAATGTGTGACTCTCAGTGACTTCTTGAGGGGGCTTTACGTTCAGCCAACCAAACCGCAGGGATCCGAAACACTAATGCCTTCACTTTCTCTCAAGAACCCCAGTATATGAAACACAAGGTCACTTCTGGACCCCTGGGTCAACAGAAATTGCTCAGAAAATATACAGTACAAATCAAAAGTTTGGACACACCTTACTCATGTTCTGGCACAGAATGCTGGCAGTAACTGATGGACACTTTCTTGATTCTACACACACCGATATTCTTGTGGCTGTTACCAGAAAGTGACCAATCACCATCACCCAATTCTTCATAATTTTATCTCTATGTCTGGTGACGCTGTTCTGTCTTCATCCTGCATTTTGTCCATTAACTCTGGGCATAAAGGAAAATCAGTGGTGTGCCTGAATTTAAGAGCCAGTCTGGTTTGAGAGGTCCTGCTTTAATTCAAATGAAATAAAATAAAATGTACTAAAACTCTGGTTATTTAGCCTGCAGCTAAAATGGTGGGTGGTCTTCCTGAGTGCGGCTTGCAGAGTGGGTGGGACGTCTTAGAAGCGAAAAACTGCGGCCAACGTTGTAGCTTTCTTCACGGGCCGCTGGGTACTTCTTAAGGCAGGAGACACTCCGTTTTCAGCTCCTCGGGTTTGTGTTCACACGTTTATTCAGTCCTGTAATTAGACTTGATAGAAGAGAATAGAGAATTTTGCATTCTCCACTGCCCCTCCACCTCCCGGCTACCAAGCGCAGAGCAATACATTATCCAATGAGACGTGTTAAAACAGGCTGCAAATCGCGATGTATTTTTCCTCTTTAGCCTGATTTGGGGAGTAATTCCACTATGTTGTTTTCCTGAGTGCAATTCCCCCATCAAAACACCCAGTACATTAAATCCCGTCCCTTGTAGCGGGACATTTAGCGTCAATAGAGTCCACCTTACTTTAACGAACCATTTTGCTTTCGATACAGAAGAAGCAGTAAAAATGCCTCACATCGAGACATTTTGCAGATGGACTGGATTATTATCCACTGTTCCTCGATTAATGACTTTATCGCTTTTGCTGCAGATGCTTGAAAGTCGGGATGAGATGCCTTGTCTCTTCCTGCATGCTTCAGCAACGTGTAAGAATCAGCGCGAAACTTGAACTCTGCATTACGTAGCCATGCTTAGAATGGACAGCTGATGTAAAATTAAAAAAAATAGAGTAGTATAGACCAGAAACTGCACGGCCTGTAGATCTAACAGGTGCTTCAGTTATCTAAATTCTGTATCAGAGGAGAATCATGATAAGGAGACACTTTACAGCTTGCAGTGAGTTTTGAATTTACAGGTAAGACCAGTCACCTGGCTACCATATCGACAGTTCTTTTTCCCCAGACAAGCAGATGCATGAAATTTTCTATTTGCTCAAATCCTTTAACAGATAGTAGAGCCTTGCAGCAAAATTATACCCCATAAAAATGTATAGCAGCCAGTGCTATATGCGGTGCCGGGTTCTGGCCCCACATGGGGTTATTAAAGCAGAGGAATAATATTTGAGAGCTTAATTGAGTTCTCCTTGCACGTCTCCTCCCCGGCTGCTGCTGTTATGCTTTGTTTTGGTTTTTTTTTTTGGATTTGGGCTCTCCACTGTGGCAAGATGCAGCTGGAGCTGTAACTCTTAAAAGTTTTACAGCACAAAAGGTTGCAGAATTGCAAAAGTCTTGCACACGTGCACTTTATTCTGCATGGATTTATGTCATACTTGGCTAGTAAATGGTGCACATGGTTCCATTCATTGTTTTATAGAGTGAATGTGACTATAGCCGATTATTCAGGCAGTCATGAAGTGATGTAAACAATATGTGTAAAATGTTGCATACAAACACTCACATGTAGGTTAGCCTATCTATAACCATATTTTTGCTCCGGGTCTCAAACGAAGTTCTGTAAGATTGACGTAACGCTAACAGGTAGACGCAACGCTACTCACGGCTCCATGGCAGCATTTTGTACTGACAGCACTATAATCCAAATCTCAGGAGAGTTTGGCAAATCTAGGGTTACCATCGAGGTGTGACCCTGAAGAAACCAGAGCAGGGCCTCTTGAGAGGTCATGCTCGTTTTAGTGTGTGGGGTTCCCTGCTACTCCGAGCAGCGTTAGTATACAGCTCCTGTTACTGTGCAGAGCCGTCGAAACACTCCTGGGAGGGTGTCAAGAGTGCATGAGAAATCAATACCTGTACAGCTTTCTGCAGCTCTGTAACTGATTCTCACTGATGCTAATTAATCTGCTGCACTACATGTTCTGGTGGATGTAATAACTGGAATGTTTACTGATCTAGTTTTTTTTTGCTCTTTGAAGAGTACGGATTCTGCAATACTTTCTGCCCCAAAATTTTTGGGCCTTGTTCCAGAAATCCATTACAGCCTATTGCCAGTCAGGATTATTATACTGACATTAGAATCCTGAGTTAAGAGAACTTCATAACATTTTACAATAAGATCATTTTACAATAAGATATCATCAGCACTTTGTTGTTTAAATACTGATGACTGAAAATTTAGAGTGCATGTTATAAATTCATATTAATAAGTACACTGAATGATGTGAATAATTAAAAAAAAACAGTTAATGAATATGTCGACGATTAACAAAAACATGAAGTTCAAATGCTCAACAAATGCATAAATACTCATGAACCAATATTAACAAATAATAAGAACATAACACTTACATTTTTAATTGTCATTATATAGAAATTAAAGTGGACCCTACTGTAAAGTGCCACTGAACGTTCTTAGCTAGGTGCTGGAATGGTGATGTAATAGTCACTTCTGGTGATTGACAGCAGCTGAGCTCCAGAAAGCTGACTTAGAAGTTTGGGGGAGGGGTTCCCAGAAATGAACTCTATCATACAGACACTATAATCACACATTTGTAATATTCCATCTTAAAGGCTTAATTGCAGGTGAATAATGGTGCCGGCTTACATGTACTGCACCTGAGAATATTGTAAATTGTGGGGTGGGGGGGTGGGTTGTGAGGTCAGTACCACTTCATTCATCACTTCTTTCCCTGGTGGGAACCAGACGGATCCTTCCAGAAGCGGGTAACAAGCCGTCACGCTGAGCATACATGCACTTCTTCTCTCTGCTGCGAATGGACAGGTCTGCTGGGAGCAGCGAGCAAACATTTACCGGAAATCTGCCGTGAGGTTATTCCAGCCGGGAACCTGCGAGAATTTTCAGGGCCCTGAACCCTGAGGGCTTAATTTTGCCTCTTTCCCGCTCCTGCCTCCATCGCCGGAGCGTAGTGAGGGCTTCGCCGAGGTTTGACTGATTGGCCTGCATTTTTAATGCTGAGGCCTGAGAGGCAGACCCATGTGAATAAGGCAAGTTTGAGCCCAGGAGGGTTTCACCTGCGTGAGAGACCTGTGGAGCACTGATCTGATGTAACAGACATCACAGGAGTGATGGATTAGCATGTCGAGAGGAGACTGCAACAATGCCAGGGGCCAGTGAGGGAGCCTTTATCGATTTACCGGGGCCACAGCTAAAGGCACCTGGAGCCAGGTGCTTGCAGGCTTTAAGTACAATCAAAAACTGAAAAAGAACGTAGTGTGATATGCATATTTTTTGTCTTTCTGAGTACAATCAATGCATTCAAATGACTCCATTTTCAGAAGCGTAGCATGAAAAGGTGACCTCCAGATAACCTCAGCCGCTGGCGAACCAACACAGGCGTGTATTAAAAATGTATTAAGTGACACGGCAGTTACACAGCATAAATAACTCATTTAGGTGAAGTGTGGTTTTTTGTGGTCACCAGGAGTTTGTAGCATTTATGCTTCAGGCATAAACTCTTGATTCCCCTGCAGTAGCTCATGATAGCCAGCCTGCAGGCTATTTTGGCTGAATGTAGTTTTAAGCCATAAAGGTGTAAGATCACGTCTGAATTGAATCATCTACAAAGAACATCTAATTGTCATTGAAAAAATAATGTCTTAAAGTTTGAAGCAATGAAGCTCCAGAATCTTGGCTGCAATTTTTCTTAAAAGCCAAACAAACAGACAAACAAAAAAAAATGCTTCTCGGGTTTAATAGAGACTGACATTGATGCATAGTGCTGCACAGTCAAGTATTCACCCCTTCTCCAAATCACTCGAAACTAATTTGTCTTAAATTAGTACGTCCCAAATTTACCATTCAATATATGCGAGTTGCCTAACTCTCCTTTGTGTTGGATGGATAAAGACGGTTTTGAAAAAAGAAAAAATGCTGCCAGGTCTTGGACAGTCTAAGTCATAGCGTTCTGTTATTACTTCTGCTAATTGAATGCATTTCCAGAAATCTTGGCAATAGAAAATGGATGCTGTGACATGATGAAGTGTAATTTTGCAGAGATACAGCATGGATTCAGACAGATTACACAGCCTCACACAGTGGTTCTGATGGATGGTGGAAAAAAAGAGACTATTCGCAGAAATTAGTGCACAGAATGGCTCTGATCAGAATGACCCAAAACAGGCCAAATGAAAGACTTTTCTCAACTATGACTCCCATTAACTTTTATCTTATTTGCCTGAGAGCGCTCATGCATTTTTAAAATCTATTGTAAAATATTTATGACCATGTTGGTTGTATTCCCTTTATCATAACAATGTTTTTCGCAAACACAATCTGAACAGACCTTTCGTTGTTGCAAAAAGACGGAAAAAGGTTTAATGAACTGAGTTTTTATGCATGTGAGCCAAGGCATTGACAATATTATTTCAGAACATGGCAGAAGCTTTTAGAAATAATGAGTGAATTCGGCTGAACTAGTTTATAGGAGGAAGATGCCCTCAGCAGACCTTTAGTCTCTCACTGCAGCTCTAGTGAAGAGTGATGCTGCCCCATTTCCTGCAGAGATGTTTCAGGAGGAAACTCACCATGTAGCCACAGCAGAGAGAGGAGCCTTGGGCTCAGGAAGTGAGAGATGTGCCATATGTGTCATCCATCCATCCATCCATCCATCCATCTATCCTTCCACCCTTTCGTTCATCCATCCATCCATCAGCACATTTTGCTTATTCCTGATCAGGGTCACTGACGGCATTAATAAACACCATAAAAGATCCTTTATGTAAAAGAAATATGTCAGTATTGGCAGCAGTAAGTTGATCCCTCAAAAGTTTGGGGTACACTGTGATCACTGCGCTGCACTCTATCCAATGGTTTCCATGGCAGCAGAAAGCTCCAGAGAGAAAGCACAGGCGCGGTGGAAAGGCCATTTTTCGCACAGGGAGACTCGCCCTCGTTCCTTTTTACAAGTGTTGTTTTTGACCAAATGGCTCTGCTTTTGTACTACAGCTCATTTTCTTGCCCCGACTTTCGCCTCTCGGCCGCTTTTCATTGTACTGTCTGCAGTTTATTTCCCTTTTACCACCGATAGTCCATACGCCGGGAGGTCTTGCACAGTCCGCCATCCGAAGCCAATCTATTCCAGCGAGTCCTAAAAATGAACTCTTCCCAGCCGCATGAAAAAGCAAAAGTAATTTTCTCCCCGTCTGTCAGCTTGAGCTGTAGTGTCCGCATTATTCCTCAGCGAGTTTATTACCAGGTCGTCTGGCGCTGACGTTACTCTGTCGGAGCCCATTAATAAGATTGACAGCTGATCTTTCTTTGACAAACGGGGACTGGTTTGGTTCCTCTCTAGGAAGTAATAGGTTGCACAAACAGTGAGTGAGAACAGGCTTAGTGCAAAGGCTCATTCATGAGTATATTTTTGAGATTTACTACAAGACGAGTGAAAAACAAGAAGTAAACAAGATGTTCATCATCTGGGAGATGAGAGCATATATCATTACTCTGGGTTTTTCTGTCAACCTGCCAACAGAAGAAAGGCCTTATCTGAATTAAAATGTTCCATTAAACTTTTCAATGACGGGGGGAAATTGTGGGTTTTATTAGGCAAGATACTCCTGAGTATCACCTTTTGCATCTTAAAGGGCTTTGTTTTGAGAGTGTAAATTGCAGGGCTGCCAACTCTTGTGCATTTGGCGTGAGAAATGCGTGAGATTTAGAGGCATATTCACATTCCAGTGCTGTAGTCAGCAATTATTCAATCAACGCAATGCATGTGTTTCGCGATCGTTTAAATGAAGTAAGACCATTTGAAACATTTTTATGTAATTCCATTGCTTCCAACCCCCGAGTAAAGAAAAGCGTGAGAAGTCAGGAGTCATAATTGATTTCCATATTACTAGTGGTGAAATCCACCGTAACGCATGTGAAACTGATAAACTTCAATGCAAAAGGACTTCAATTCCACCAGAGAATCTCTTACAAATGCGCTGATTGAATAATTGCTGACAACAGCACGGGAACATGAATATGCCACTGAATCTTACGCATTTCTCACGCCAAATGTGTGAGAGTTGGCAGCCCTGAAATTGTACAGCAGACATTTAGTAATCCCCTTTTCATTTGTTATTCTCAGGTACGCTGTAGAAAGTGAAACAATTTCAGGAAACTTAGTTTTGGAACTTCAAATTAATGTCATTATTTAGGCTGGTCAAAAATGTAAGAATTTATTTAGAAGTCACTTAAAACAGCAGTGTTTGACTGTTTCATTCTTTAAAAAAGTTTGAGAAAGCCACTGAACAGCTTACCTCTCAAAGGACGATAACTGTCATGTTCTCTGGGGGAGATTTGAATTATACCTCCCGCTGCAAAAATAAAAATAACTTTGGAAAAGCGTTCTGAAGGAGGCCGTCCGCACAGGTGTTTGGTTTGATAGTCTCCTTTCTCTGGAACAGAATCTCATTCAGAGGAGTTCCTTATCATGCTAATCATTGCATTCGGCTCTCAGCAATAACAACTGGGCCTTTCTCCAGTTTTCCATCCTGAAGGAAATTACTTCTTCAATGGAAGTTCATAAATATATCCCGTCATGAGATTTCACACTTACAGACTCTACTGACCTCTGACCCCAGTCAGTCATGACCACCGTGATCCTGTAAACAGGACAACGGTGTGGTTTATATGCGAATACACATCAGAGTGTTATTTTTACCTCTGAGTGCAAAGTATTGGTTACCTGCTGCAAGTGAGAAACACCGGTGGCTTTCAAATTATCACTGAAACTAGAAGTGCTTTATTTGATAATCTCTTATAATAAACAGGCAAAGCAAAACAATAAGCAGCATGTCCCTTCTTATTCGACTATGACTGCAGATTACATTCATTTCTGTTTAATAAGGGAGAATGAATCAATTAACCTTGTGCTGATTCAGGAAAAACGGTTTCAAACGGTAACCAGCTGTGACATGATGAAAGCTAATCCAGTTAGCACAATTTCAAGGAAGAAATTCAGCATAGCAAGATGGCTAATGTCTCAATTAAAGATCAGGGGTCACAGCAGATTTCACTGGGCTTTCATTGGCATAATATAGTATTGTTGCCTCATTGGTCTGAATTATTGCAAACTAATTCATCTGAGACAAGGTCGACCACCGATTCACAAAATTACACTGAATGAGTCCTAAAGGCGCTTATATCCGACTTAGTCAATACTGGCCTTACATTCAAGGTCTGGTATTTGTTTAAGTGTCTCGTTTTGAATGTCTCCACGGCCCATTAGTGCATTTCAGAGTTCAGTAAGTGTGAGGGAGACAGTTTTATATTTCAACCTCGTCACATTACACCCACTGGAAACACCTTTATTCAAGATTTACCAGGGAAGATGAATAAATCCACTCTTGCGGTAAGTGCTGGAGACAACTGTCATGAGCTTAGTATCTGAGAAATCATGATCTGGTTTTGCATTAGAGCGTGAGAGTGCAGTATGATCACAGGTCTTTCACAGGAGAGCGCTGTATAATGACAGGGCTTTCACAGGAGAGTGCTGTATGATCGCAGGGCTTTCACAGGAGAGTACTGTATGATCGGGGGCTTTTACAGGAGAATGCTGTATGATCACAGGGCTTTCACAGGAGAGTGCTGTATGATCACAGGGCTTTCACAGGAGAGTGCTGTATGATCACAGGGCTTTCACAGGAGAGTGCTGTTTGATCACTAGGCTTTCACAGGAGAGTGCTGTATGATCACAAGGCTTTCACAGGAGAGTGTTGTATGATCACAAGACTTTCACAGGAGAGTGCTGTATGACCACAGGGCTTTCACAGGAGAGTGCTGTATGACCACAGGGCTTTCACAGGAGAGTGCTGTATGATCACAAGGCTTTCACAGGAGAGTGATGATCCTCCGACAGACTCTGCAGAGCTGTGAATGAGTGGAATAGGTTGAGTGGTGTTATTACACAAATACTGGTGGGAGAAGGAGTCAGGTGCACTGAGCGATTGAAAGCATCAAGGGTCAGGAGAAATTTAATTGAACTGAAACCTTGCTTACCTCATTTTTTGAGATATATATATATTTTTTTTTTTTAAGGCGATAGGAGATTATCAATCAAAGGACTCTAGTTTTTAACATGAATAACTTACCTTAGATTCAGCAATCAGGCGGTTGGCGAGCTAAATTGTGTTTAACTTTCTTTTTTTATTTACCCCGGTTTGGTTGATTTTTTTTTTGCTGTATGACCTTAAAAACATAGAGACAAGATTTCAAATGCCAATGAAAATTTCACAATATGCTTTTGTTATGAACCCCAAGGAATGTATCATCCAGACCTTTATGGTTTATTAGCACTTAGTGGTGTCTGAAAAACAAGGTCTTGAAGCTTGGAACCAAAAAAAAAAAAAGGAGGCTCTGCTCTGATTGGCTGCCTTATCGCTGTATAAGGTGAACAATAACAGCTGAAACTGAAACCTGTTCTTACTGGGCCATACTATGCAAATGAATCCCCTTCAGATGTGAATATGGGCACAGAATCCAAACGGGTCGCTGGAGCACATGATTTAATAGGAAGGTAATGAGAGCAACAAAGCAGAGACAATCTGGTTTCCCTTCTTTTCAGACGGTTGGTAGAGGGAGGGAGAGTGGGTGCATATGTATCAGATGTACAAGGAAACCTCTCTGATTTTCCTAATATAAGACCTTTAAATTAAGTCATACAGTCTTAATGTACCTCCTATTGAACTGGGATAATCCCTGTCAGAGTTGAAATAACACTGAACATAGTAATGTGTGAATCCCACGGTGAGTATAATGGTTAATTAGCTGTCCTCCAGTGTAAAGACGTCTGTAAATGCTGGGCGTAGCAGGAATTGTCGGCACGGCTCGATGGTTTCAAGGCAACACAAGGTCACACAGATCAGCTGATAAAATGGCTTGATAAGCTGTGTCAGAGGTCTTCATTTGACATGGACATTTTGCCTATTTGCTCTAATGGCTGTGGGCGTCCAATGGAAAATCAATTGCTTCTTTTCAACTGTGTCTCTAGAAATGGACACATCTCTTCTCAATCGCTCACCATTCATCACCACCTTTAGACCGCAGTATCAGCAGAGAAATGTTTAGCGTGAGCGGTGTGGAGTATTTCATTAACCACAGAGAAACAAATAACGTTCATCACATTCGAATGGACAGGATGGCTGTCAGCCTCACTGCAAAGCTAATCGATGTTTGTCCCAAAAAGTGATCCGGCCCTCATTAGCTTGCATGACCTTGAGACATTTGATCAAGGGCAGGACATCGACAGGCTCTGAAAACACCCGGAGGCCGAGCTGATGTCACTGCACTGATGTCCAGGGAGGTAATTAGCACTGCAGCTGTGGAAGCACTGATCACGAACCGCCTCCATTATGTAGGACAGCCTTGGTCACTCAACCAACGCAACCTTCTTGCCTAAAGACGGGTATGGCGGCCATTTTACGCCTATTCGAAAGACACAGCACTGAAAAGAACAGTTGACTTTTATGTACTGGATTACATTTTTCCAGTTTTTGTTTGGCTATGTTAAAAAGACTCCATAAAAAGTCTCTAAATGGATCACAGGAAGACGTATGCGTTGGTGCCCTGTGGTCGGGTGTTCGAATTCCAGCCTCTCCATTACTGGCAATGATCGGAGGTCTGCATGGGCGTGGCAACAGTTGGCTCAGCCTTGCTGGGGATATGAGAGGTTTAAGCAGGTCAAAATTCATTAGTCTCATCACTCTGTAGTGGCCAATCCTGTTTGGCCAAGCATATGTAGCTGTGCATGCAAGCAAACGATATGCTAATGGCATTATCCTCTAGCGGCATAGGCAGTGTGTGATAGGCTGTGCAACTGCAGAGAGTGAATGAGAGGGCGAATCATGTGCCATGGAATCCTCCTCCTGAGCCAATGGGAGCAGGTCGCTGTGGTGGATTAAACAGTCTGGATGAGTTCAGGGTGGGGAAAAAGAGAGGTAAACAGAAGATAAAGGCTTCATCATCTAAGACACAGATGAGAAGATTCATTATTGTCTGCTTTTGGCATTAATTGAGCAAGCAAATTCGTCATCAAGAACAATTGCTTTATTAATGTGAATCTTATTTTCGAGACAGTATGGTTACTCTGTTCAATGTTATATTACCTACACTGTGTTTTAGCAATCATATTGCAACTCCACCAATTCAGTTTTGTTTCATGGGCTGCAGTCCACCAAGGACCATGCTTGTTCAACTTTAAAATTTTACTTGGTCATGCTACAGTGATAACATTTGTCCAACAGGGGGCGCACACTGTCGTCACATAGCTCTCAAAAAATAAAATAGAAATCAACTGCAGTACAATAACAAAAAGATCAGAGTGACTCGAGAACTGTCTTTAAGAAAGCAGCCACCCATCCTCGCACACTCAGATAGAATTCAACAATGCCTGATGCGGAAAAAGATGTCCCAAACTGTCTGACACTCATGTGTTAATTCTGCCGTGACAAAGGTACGAGGACACTCTAAACCATCTCCCCATTACACACACCCTCAACAGAAACAGCGCGGTACACATCGCTCAGAACACACAGCCTGTCTCCAGCACTAATGCAAATAGGCCTCTGAAGGGCAGCCTGTGGTGTGTGAGTGCTGATTATCGTCAGCTTCCACAGCGCCCAGCCCCCCCGCGTCCAAATTAATTACCGTCTCTCCATGGCTGAAATTATTACAGTCATGTAATCCACTCTTTCTTTTCCCCCAAATGACCTCTCTCTCTCTCTCTCTCACTTCTCATTCTCATTCATGAGTTGGCTTTTTTGTACCAGACATTCATAATATACAGTCATCTACTATGTGTGAATGTTTGAAATGAGCCAAACAAAAAATCAACCTCTAAATCCTTTTCTACAGACTGAAACAGACTGAAAAAAGCAATCTGAGAACAATTTTTGGAAACCAATCTGTTGTATCCAGTACCCATTAATTTCTCTCAGTCTGAAAGGAAATGTAGAAGTGACAGAGGTGGCATTAGATTTCATTTTCTTGTGAGGCGGATTTGAAAATGGGGTGAAAGGCTTAATTATTCCTCGATTTTGAATTCTGCGGCTGCACTTTTTACTTTGCAAAATAGTCTTTTTTTAAAGTCATACAGACCTAAATGGGCTACTGACTCTTTTCAGATCCAGGAACTTCTCTTTCCCTGACAGAAGAATATCACCAAAACTCTCAGGCCTCTTTACGGATGTTTATATGTAGCAGGTCTTTTTCACTCCTGATTTTTCTGTACCACTGAAGCCTCACTCCCTCACATTAGTTCATCTTTGGCCCAACACTCCCACCCCTCCATCTTTAAATACTCATCCTGTCCTGCTGCAGAATCCAAACATTGTGACAGGGCCACACAAAGGTGTAACTCAGGTTTGAGCAATAGGGGGGTGTCGATAGATGTTGTTCCTCCTGTGTTATTGAGGAGGTCTTACTCACACGTTTGTGATTTTCTTAGGGGCAACACTTCCAGCCCCCTATAAATCACACCTTAGGGGCGACACTATCCTCGGACCCCTCCTGACAGTGGGTCTGTTTAACAGGGCCTGTGATGTTTGCGTACGCTCCGGCCGACAGCACAGATGACTCACCAATAAAACACAGCTTCTACAGGCTAAATATTTTGTCTTCTTCCCTCATTTAATCTAACCACTTGCAATTAAAAGTAACACAGTGTAATGTTGTAAATACTTTAACCTGCCACTTGGGCTAAGATGGAGAGTTTAACTTTTTGGCCAATCCCCTGTCATCAGAGACCCCTGTCCCCTCCCATCAGAGACCCCTGTCCCCTCCCATCAGAGACTCCTGTCCCCTCCTATCAGAGACCCCTGTCCCCTCCCATCAGAGACCCCTGCCCCATCCCATCAGAGACCCCTGTCCCCTCCCATCAGAGACTCCTGTCCCCTCCCATCAGAGACCCTTGTCCCCTCCCTTCAGAGACTCCTGTCCCCTGACTGTAACAGATTAATTCTTCCACAGATTTTCACAGCTGATTGTTGGTATCATCAGCGTGAGAGTGATCCACAGTCTTAGTTCTCCTCACTTAGAGCAGCTCACTCTGATTTAGAGGCTCACACTGATTTAGAGTCCAGCTCAGTGGAATTAAACTGCCGTAAAATGATACACAAATACTGTTGAACCTGTGGGAGATAAATATGTGCAGCTCACTGTAAATCAAAAAAAAGAAAGAAAGAAATTAACAATTAAAGGTTTTTTTCCCCTTTCCTGGAGTTAGATAATAACGGCAGGGCTTCTCATTTCCTTTGTCTCTTAAAACGCTGTTTCTCATCCTCCAAATTGAAACTAAGTGATGCCACTGATGACTGCAAAGGCCCCGAGATTAAATGAGCCGTGGGCTATCGCGCCTCACAGAAGAGTGAGTCGTGTCAGTGGCTTTATGTAGAAATCGGCGTTCCCGTTTATAGATTTAAGACTGTTGCTTTGATCGAAAATTGGTTTTCGATCCCCTGTGAAAGGAATGATAGTATTTCTGGTGACGGTTTCAAATGCTGTCACTGTATTATTTCTTACCATTTAAAAGTGTTTAGCTTCTTCGTGTCTGTTGTATGGAACGTCTAACTACACTAGGACCACATGATCTGACCACATGATACATCCAAACTCAATCAGTCCAGACGTGCCCACTTTAGCATAATCAATATATTACTGTGATTTTATTGGATTTAAGCATGATGTTAAGGCCTTTTCTAGGCTGTGTCTATCTCGGATGCATCTGGTTTAGAATAGAGTACCGAAAATTGAATTGGCCGTTGTACAAACATAAGTGCTCAGTCCAGGGGCGGATCCAGGGTAGTTTAAATAGTTTCCGGAACTCACACACACACCTCATTGTTTGGCTGGAAACACTTTCATCGTGTTGGAACTCACTCAAACCTCATTCTGATTGGCTATTCATGTCACAAACTATTCATGGAAACTTCTCACTTCAAAACCTGGATCCACCCCTGCAGTCACTGATGGTTCAAGTCACCTGCACTATAATTTTGAAGGGCCTGTGCGGTATTATACACTAAATAAAGCATTCCTTCAAACATGAAGAAAAATCTCTTGGCTCTGATTAACTGGCTAATGAATCCCAGTTCATTTTGTAGTCCAGGAGAGGTTTGTTATTCATGAAAAGTCAGGCAGGGAGGTATTAATGGAGTCATGTGGGTGTGATCACTAAAATTGAAGGCCTGGGACTGTCATTTGGGTCTTTCTTTCCTAATTAGTAATTGCCGACCAAGATAAACTTTCAAAAAGCAATTCAATTATAGGTTTGTTTAAATAATTCCACGTTAGTTAGCCATTGGGGTGTAGTCTTATCAGGGAAACATTACACACTGACCTCCATATGGACGAAATGTGACCAAGAGAGATTTAATTACTTGCTGGTGTATTAGGCGAGAACTTGGACACTTCTGTCCGAATTGTGGGCAGAAATAGTTTGAAAAATATAGTATAGTACTTTCAACACAGAGAATGGTTGCACATCCAAATAAATACACAAACTAGGCGGAATACAGAATTACTAATTATTATCAGGCAAGCACTAAAAAACGCTTATGCTTTTTGGGTAAATCAAGCCGTAGTCAGTTTGGGAAATAACAGGAAAGAAAGTGAAGACCTGTATCAGAATCCTAGACGGTCCAGCCATTATGGAATCTTTAAAATATTTAAATAGACCAGCTATTGCGATTGTAATGGCTAATTTAAAAGGTCACTGTCGCAGATTATTTCCACAGTGGCATCTTCACTACGTTAAGTTACGGTTAGCGTCAGCTCGAGGGAGGTTTTGATGATTGCCCGTTCTCTGGGGCTCGCGTGTGGTTAAGAAGAATAAAAACCGGAGAGCACGCGCGGCGCAAGCTGAGAGCGTGATCCGATGCCGTCTGTCGAGACTTCACACAGTGCTGACCGCGGTTAATCAATGTGTCAGTATTTACGCCCCGTCTGAGGCATCTGAACCACCTGCGATTCGTCTCTCTGTCTGAGCTGTAGAGACAGGTGCTTATATATCCTGCGGCATGTGTGATTGTGTTGTGTCTCTGAAATGATGGACGGGGAAACCACGCGGGTCAGAGTGTAAAAAGCCCCGTCATTCACACTTTCTTCTGCGCATGAACTCTGATCACTGATCTTACTCATGACTTCCACCATGGCTGGAGCTCTGTGCTGAATCCTGGTGACTGAGGTAAAATGGTGGAGAGGACAGGTATCTGAGCCTCTTATGGATCTCAGCTGAGCACCACTTTGTAGCTGCAGGCTTCCCTTATAGGGAGCTACAATAAATTAATGATTTGCTTATTTATGTATTTATTTATGACCACCAGTTTTATTTTAATCTTTTTCCTTTGTATTTTATTTTGAAACATCGGGCATTCCCTGGAAGCTATTGCAGAACTACAGTCTTGTTATATAGTTAGTGTATTATACGCCGTGTGGTACACTGTATATTACGCATTTAATACAGAAATTGACATGGAAACATTTTGATTAAGGCAGCTCTTTATATTGAAATGCATGTTTTATGGATTATTGGAACATGTTTGATGATTTTAAAACTGTTATTTTTATTATGATAAAATGACCATTGTACTGTATAAGTTCAGAAAAAAAAAAACAGTAATGGCTTGCAAAGGCAGACTCTTGCTTATTTCAGTCGTTGCATATCTGAGTTTCTGAGCTGAGACTGTTGTTCTATTGATTACAAGTTTATACATGTCTAATAAATCTAATCAAGAAAGTGAGTGAGTGCATGATTGATTGATTGATTGATTGATTGACTGAAGATCCTTGAATCATCAGCTTGCAGCCCATAAGTCTCACCTAATTTTCAGGGTGAATGGCTAAACTAATAAATGTTGTAGACAATATAAAATGTGCACTGACCGCTGTTCACTCTTCCTCATTTTGACAAAGGCGGTAGAGACCTTCAGTGCCTTATGCCATGGCCTCTGATTCTTCTTTGTGGAAAATCCCAATCAAAAACTTGGTGATTGACAAAACTTGTTTTATTACCAGATCACAGAAAATGTCAAGCTTATGGTGAATGGATGGGTTGTCAGGGGCTTAGAGTTTCAGCAGTGCATTTCAGAGCTGAGATACTTTGTGAGATAAAGCTAAAGTCCCACCTGGCAGACAAACAACATACTGAATACTAGTTTGAGAGCTTAAGTTAAACTTGCAGGAATAAAGTGTTGAAAAGAATGATAAAAAGCCAGCTTTTGTGTGGTGGGATCTGGGGGTTGAGGTGACTGATGTGGTTTTGATTCAGCTCTCAAAGTTTATGAGATTTTGCAGCACGGCTGGGTTTTTACACTGGCCTTAATGCTATTTTTGTCTGAGATCGTGGCAGTTCTCGCAGTGCCGTTTGACTGGACACAGCTTTAGACACATTTCGCTGAAGGCCAAGCTAATCGTGAGCAGTCTTGCCCTAGTTCATGCTTTTATGATTTACAGTTTGAAAATCCCCTCAAAATCGCCTTTGATGTCAGTAATACATGTTCTCGCTCTGCTGTTTTCTCTGAACTGAGCATCTGGTGAATTATTTCTCAAAAGAAGGACATCAGAGGCATTTTTCCTGACTGTTACACCCAGACTTAGTTTCTTACGCAATATGTTTTGAAAATGAAAGTTCATTGTCAATGCACTGAATATTTTTACAAGTACACAAAATGAAGATTTTTGTCAAGCATTGACTGGTCTTCAAACTTAACTTATGCTCCATTTACAATACATTGTAAATACATTTACAACACATTTTGTTGATGTTTGATTGTGCTTAACCTTAATGCATTACTTAATAATGAAGATGTTGTGTAATGTGGCTTATGTTAGTTATAAATAACAAATGAAGACATTGATATGCATTAATAAATGTGAGTGTTGCTTGTACTATTTTGATTTGCGTTATTGTTTTTAGTATATTAGTATAGGTGGCTTTGACGGGCTTTGTCATGTATTAAACATTTTAGGATCTTGATTTCAGTCATTTCCTTGCTCATTATGCTTCTAATTAAGTCTTCTCCATATCGCAGCTAATGTAATCAGCAGTGGCGTGCCCTATGCACTATGCCCCATACGTGGCTTGTGGCCTCTTTATAGCTTCACTGGTGTGATGTGTGGTTTACGGTTAATTACCGTGGGTTGATTGTACAGTGTCACTGTTGGCGCTAATTCGGCACTCATATTGTCCTCATGGGATAGGAGCAATGCTGTCGCCGCGGTAACCACGGCTTTGGCCGAGAACAAGCTCCGACTGAAATGAGCTATCTGGACGGCTGCTTTATCCTGTGACTGAGTATCCACGCTCAGCTTTTCCCTGAGCTAAAGAAACAGTAAAAGAACAGAACAGAATCACACACATTTTAATGGCGAGTTTACTGGTTAAGGCTGTGGTCTGCCCTCCTTTCTTATGTGCAGGATTTGCTCTGTTTTTAGGGCCCCTGGTCCTGGAAAGGCTGCTGTGATTGTAAACAGTGGTCAAAATATGAAATACATCTCTGCCCCAAACCTACAACAATCTGATACCCTCCCCAGACAGAAATAAGCTGCATGAGACTTAATTTGATACCAAAAGTTCTGTTTGTGCTTGAGTAGAGATCAATATTGCTCAGAATTTTCCTTCCTGCTTCCTCCCAGTACACTCATCACTTCAGCAACTCTCCATCATTTTTTTTGTCTTATCGTACAGGTGCTTTGTTGTATCATTTCGATTTTTCATGACCATGTCAATAAATGTTCCAAATGACCTCATATCATTGTTTCCCTGCACCTGTTTTAATTAGTGCTTTTTAAAAAACACCGATGTATTGTGGTCCTGCATCGTAAAAATAAAATGCTGACTTAACTTAAAAAAGTAAGGCAACCAGCTGTGCATATTTTGATTTTGCCCGACTTCAAGTCCCAGCTGTAGCACAAAACAAAATTTGAAACAACTTGGAACCTGAGGTATCGCTAACTCAAAAATGCTTTGCAGCGAGTTACTTTACTTTTGCAACTTCTTCATTTTTCACAGAGTGGGGGTCCCTGGTCCATGTGTGTTAGGGATGTTGGTTGGATGAGGGTTGATACAAACTTTTCAGACTTTTTATTACTCCATGAATATTTATCTCAGAGCAACTGTTCGCCTCTGGAATTTTCTCCCTCTGTTGTCTCCTTACTCTGTTTTATTTCACATTTACATCTTTATTCTCTTTATCGACTATAAAACTGAGGGACCCCGAAAAGGCTTCTGTGTTCTGTTTGGGAGGAGATGGGTTTATTTCTTCTTCAAAATCATTTCACACTGCAAACATGAGATAAGTCATTCACTTCGTATAACAATAAATATTTTTAAAAGAGAGGTATGCATAATTTTGAAATACATATATGCTGGATTCTTGTACAATCCTCCTAAAATTCGTCCTGCAAAAGAAGTAAAAAAATGTATTTTTCTAGATTTAAATTGAAGTGTGCAATTTCTGTCTTCAATAACAGAAACCTGACGCGGTAAAAATATTCTTTATTTTTTTGTTGACTGTCCCTTGTCAAGATGGTTTCATATCGCAGATTGTATTTTGCTTGAGATGAAGACACAAGTCCCCTTGGGGGAAACAAAAATGAATTGGCAGGGCAGTGGATAATATCGAATCAGATAATCAAATCTCTCCACACGCTTAAACAAGTTTCAAAAGAACCGCCATTCAAGTGCAGCCGGACATGACGATTCTTGCATCTACTCAGAACTATGTGTGGCCTGCATCCTGTGGCGGATATTTTGAAACGTGTTTTATTTCAATTAAGTGTTAACCTTTATATTTAGCCAAATACAAACACGTAACCCATTTTGAAGAACATTTACTCATATTGATTTACAGTATTATGTTTATCCTTGCATGTATGCATTTACTCTTGTGTTTTATATATCTTACTTGCGGTGGTGTGGAATGGATTAATTAAATAAAACGTAATTCGGAAGGTGCACTGGGAAAGGCATTAGTCAATTACGTATCAATATTAGTAATCAGTTATTATTGATTAACCTTTGACCTGGTTGACCAGTGCATGTGTGTTATTCCTTACCTGGGAACCTGTCCCAAAGGTTGGTCTCTGGTAGAAAACAAGTCATTGTACAACAGGAAGTGCTAATTCTTGCAAAATTGCCAGGGAGTGAGTTCATTAAAAGTGCAAATTCTTGCAAAAAATGGATTGCCAATACCCTGATCACGTCACGTATACGGAACCGTTGGGTTCATGGGGACACTACTGTTGTCTTACACACCATCTGTTCAAGAGATGGCTGAGCCAATTTGAGATGAATAAATCAGTTTGAATCTAGATGGGACCCTGGTCAGGGTCAACTTGACCCAGAGTGCGGACACATCTGTTGGAACTAAGCAAAATTTTGTCTGTCTCTGCGATTTCCACCATGTTCTTGGATACAGGCCTGAGAGACAATTTGCATTAAACCATTGTGATATTGTTTGTACTTCCTTGTGATGTAACTGTTGCATTATAAAACATGGATGGAGAAAATCATGGTTGGCTTAGTTTTGTGCGGAGGAAAGCTTGGCTTTATCTCTGTGTGAATAAAGTCTATGAATTCTGAAAGGATTCTGCCTCGCTCTAATCATTTCAAGTCAACTTTTGGGATTTTCCATCGCGGTTCCTCTAAAGAGCAAAACGCACCACTGACACCATGTCACGCTGCCCTCATGTTCTTCGACCCCTGGACTCTCGCACATCTGCTGATGGGAGAGAGCTCTCAGGCGCCATGTCCGATGGAATTTTCCCTCCACACTGAATTGCCAGAGATTGCCGGTGCCGCCGATGCAGAATTAATGACCTAATTTTCATCTCAACACCATGGGGTTTTCGTTTATTGGCAGCTTGGCAGTGGCTTGTATGACTCTTAATCCCCCGACTTCTACTCGCCCCTCCAGCTGTGACTGGTTTCTTGGCTGGTGTCAGAGAGTTCTGCTTTGAAAGTGCTCTCAGAAAGATCTAGAAACTCCAGAAGCCATTTCAATAAATTGGCATCCGCCCAGTGGTTTGTGAAGCCTCTTGTCCTTCTCCAGTTGCCTCCGGCTGGAGATTTTAATTGCATGACTGAACAACGATGACACTAGAGGTCTGAAGTTAGACCACGCGGTGCAAAAAAAGCCCCCCAAGCAAGTTTCTGTTATTGCAGTGAGAAAACTCTTGTAATACAGCCACACATATTGATTTCTACCACTTGGCCATGAAGTTTTACCCTTCTGGCAGCGTTGAAACCCCTATAACTCCATCCTATAACTCTAAAGTGATTCCAGGGGAAGTTTTCTTTTCCGGCTTTCTTTTTTTAATGGAACAAGGTGATCTTTGCTGCAAAAACTTGGGTAAAAATGATCATATCAACTTCAAACTAAATCCAGAATGTGCATCTTTGTGCATCACTTTATTGTTAGAGATAGACAAGTGATTATTATTAACATATAGGAAGTCACATATGGGTTTTCATTTGGCACTATAACCTTTGACCTAGAGTGATCCTGACAGATCAAACTGAAGGTCACAAATGTTTAGTTGTACCCAAGAGAGACCACATTGATAAGATCGAATCAGAAGTTAAAGCACTAAAATAAGTGCAACTGGGCGAGGTTATTTTTGCCTGGCAACATTTGTTTTTGTATTTCAGATTGACAGGATATAATGTACACAAATGCATACACGTGAAAAAATACGTGATTTTTTTTTTATTTAATCCTGAAGTGTTCTGCTTGCTTGTCTGCAACACTGTAAAAAAAAAAAAAATCTGACTAAACTTCAAACAGAACGGTAACCTGCTGCACAGAATTTTTCAGTTTGCTCAACTTCAAGACCCAGTACAGTAGTTCCATAATCTCACCTCTGAAGGAACCTGGAACTTTAAAACAGAAACAGAAAAATATTTTACAGCTGGTTGCCAAACCTCTTTTTATGTTTTTTCAACTTATTTTTTGTTTTTAAAGTGAAAAATGATATTTTGAATGTAGTTAAAAACTCAGGTAAAACTCAGAAGATAAACGGTTAAATGTTGTAGACTGGAGCGAGATAATGCCCTTCCCAGCAGGAAACAGACGGGGGCAGTTTCTTTCCAAAGGTTTCATTTTTGAATCATTGATAAATTTTTAAAATTTCATTTTTGGCAAAGATGCTGGAATCAGTCTGTTCATAAACCCTCTGATTCTTCATGATGTTTTGCACCTGTCAGTCTTCACCAGTCCTCCTGTATAAATTCATTCACTATTGATTTGATTTAATTCGTGTGGGGGGTTTAACTCTTGGGCGTTTAGAGTATTTTTTTTTTTAATTCATATTTATTGTCTTCCTATATGTACATGCTACTGAAGGACAACTGAATTTCCCCATATGGGGATTAATAAAGTATTTATCTATCTATCTATCTATCTATGGGCCTTGACTTTGGGCTGGCTGGAAGGCAATGTGTGAGAGTCCTAGTAGGAATTGCTGCAGGCGACCTCCTGAATCCTGAGTCACTGTTGGACTTCACAAGAGACGAAAGGAATGGAAAACAGGCCTTCAACTCACAGCCCACAGAGTGACAGATACTAAAGCTGTTCTTTAAGGTTCTCACTCCAGTGATGCTGTCCTCTGGGACTGTCAACCAAGGCATTTTTAATTATTACTGCGCCTGTGAGCCTTTGATATTTGCATACTAAATACCAACATCGTAGAGAGAGTAATTAAATTGTGCCCTGGCTCAAAAAGTCTTTTTAAAAATGTTTCAAGCCTATGATGTAAACAGAAACTGCATATTTTATTTAGCTTGATTTACTTTTCTTTAATGAATATGAATCTGCAAGAAAATATGTTATGTAATATCTAGGTTGGCCAAATGGCAAACACTAACTTCAATAATGTCTTTTCAAGATGTCTTTATCACCATGGTAATGAGAGCAACAAATGAAAGAGGGCCAAGTATTTGAGCTGTCTTTGGAAATATTTCAAATATATAATAAAAACAAATATAGTTTATTAAATTCATGGCAGATGTACCTTTGCGAATAAGTTTTATGTCTCTTTTCTGAAAGTTAAAAGTGTTCTGTAGAATTGAGGATGGAGAATGTAGGTTCCCAGATTGTGGGAACAAATTGCAATAGAAAAAATAAACATTGGTTCTCATGAGGGAGGAAGTTTGTGCGTCTACAGCAGCTGTCAAATTTTTATTTCTCTTTAGTTTTGTAAACAGTTAGAATTGTGGACATTGAGCAGTCAAGCATTATACAAAAGTATGCACTTTGTGGCTTATATGGGGAGTCTGCAGAGTTGTAAGGTATGAATACTAACTCGGTACAGCACATGAGTACTCGAAAGCATGCACACTCACACACCCAAACACATAAGCACATGCACATAAAATGAATGAAAATACATTGTCTTTCAATATTATAACATTTTTTTTCTTTTTATAAATTATATCTGATTGCAAACATCATCCATTTTACTCTCCAAAGGTAATTATTTCCTCAGATCTAACACATCATCCAATCATCACAGGCACCACCCTGCGGATCAATAATGTACCACGAGGAGAGTCACGAAACCAGTGTGGTCTCTGTTTCCCTGGGGCATCTGTTTATAATGGAAACTGTATCAGCTGCAGGGTCTGTAGCGCTAAACTGAAGGGCCGATTCTGGCCTGGAGGGTCACGCTATGGTACCTAACCCCACGCGATGGTACCGGGGGGGAAATACTCCCACTGAGATACATACAGACGTGTCAGTTCAGCCTGGATCAGATCCAGCTCATCCCAGCAGCTCGTTCTCTGCAGTGTTGGGAACAGGAGACTGGGAGCAGGAGAGCTTCAGAACCAGAACCATTAAACCACTCAACAGCAGTTAGCTACTGATGACCTATGGGAGTGCAAACACCCACCCTGGGAAATATATGATTGGTTGCCTGAAATGGTGTGACAGTGATAGACATTGCACAGGTAACACTTTACTATAAGAGTAGATTAGTTTACGCAGTAATAAGCATTAACTAAAAATTAATTAACAGTTTGCTAATGCATTAGGAGCTAAATAAGCATTAGGTAACCTTAACTATCAAACAATTCAATGGGCCTTAGTTAACGCACCATTGGTAAATGATTAGTAGAATAATTAGTTTACTGTTATTTGACTGATAGTGAATGCTTCTTACTGCAAGGAAATGTTAATTAATGTGCCCTTATTGAAAGTACCCATTGCACACTGTCACTGTGCCAGTAGTGTTGCAGTCACTAAAAACCGGGAGCATGATACTTTCACACTGTCACAAATTACGTATTCAAAGTCAAGAACTGAAGTGAGTCAGTTAAGATTAAGAATTTTGTTGAAGATTGTTCCAACTATAAGGTGCAAAATATCTGAAACCCAGCTTTAAAATTTCAGTAGAGGATTGAGGAAGTTTGAAGTGTGTCACATCCCTCGAGCACTAATTGCAGAGGGTAGTTTCTTTTTTCTCATTAGAAGCAAAATATAAAAGATAAATTCTGCAGGATTGTGACAGAGATGAAAGAAAAATGTGATTAAAAAAGACAAAAAAAAGACAAACAGATTTTCTAAATGATGAAATAGAGTTCTCAGGTGAAATGGCAAGAGGTTGTGGATTATTTTTTTCTTACACATAGGTATTTGCTATCCTCTGTCTGTCATAGTTTCAAATGCCATGAAAGTTTGTCCTCAGCCCCCACATACTACTGACCTTATGCGACCTTAACCTTTGAACCGATGACCTCCAAACCCTAATTTGTTCAGCTACTCTCTGCGGGATGTTACTGTGCCTGATTTGGAGAAAATTTCTCCGCTCCTTCTGTGAAGTCCTACAGTTAATTTTTCATCAGCAATTTGACCATAAATGCCAACAAAGATTTCCAGCTCCTCTTCAGACTAAGGCTTATCAATCAAGACATCCATCTGCTCCATGAAATAAAGTGTTTTTTTTACCCGCAATTTGCAGCTGATCCAGTTGGTTTCACCCCAGGGAAATTACCCATGACCATTTTAATGCCAGCACTAGAGAGCTTAATTTTAAAGCCGAGATAAATCCCCTTTATAAGTCTCTTATTTGGGGGAACAGAAGACAGCAGATCGTGATGATGAGCGCAAAAGACGAAAAGATAAAAGAAAAGAGCCGCACAGTCATGTAGCTGCTGTTACATTTCACGTTAATTTTAGACGGTCAGCTAAGATCCTGAAACACAAATTCACTGCATACATTGAGCTAATTTCAGTCCATTTCTTAAGCTCCAGTGTGGTGTTGTTTTCTAACCCATATTAATGATGATTCTGGCCTGGCGTGAGCATGACCCGAATCGACTTCAGGGTCACACGCTTTACTAGAAGGTCCGGATTGGCTGAATGAATACAACAGCTTATTAATGGCCAGAACACATAGCTTTGAGATAGTACTGTAAGTCGCATGTGAAATCAGATCTGAGTTTCGAATCTAATTGTTTTTCACAGGTGGGACAGTGGTGCGGTGGGTTGTGCTGTCGCAGGAAGGTTGTGGGTTTGCATCCAGCCTGGGACCATTCTGAGTTCAGGTTGCATGTTCTCCTGTGTTAGCGTAGGTTTCCTCTGGGTTCTCCTGTCTCCTCTCTCAGTCCATCGACATGCGTGTCAGGATAATTTCCTCTAATTATGAGCGTGTGAGTGAATGCTGTGTGTTCCTGCCTCTGCCCTGTTTTATACTGGAATAGGCTTCAGCCCCTGTAACCTTGAGAACAAAAGAGCAGTTTAGATACTGAGTGGGTATTTTTCAGCTGTTCACACAATTTACAAACCAACAGATGAGGATTGTGGGTCTAAAGAAAATTAATTTCTAATTTCTGTCATGAAATGATGACCATTTGAGTCCACCATTTGAAAAACAGGCAAACTTTTTTTTTTTTTTTTAAATGTAAGTATTTACTTTCGATCTTGCGAGTCAAATATTCATGCAAAGAATTTCTGGGAGGGGAAAAATATGGCAGTAATTTTAATAACGGAACCCAGCCAGAAAGAAATTTGAAGCGAATAAAAGGACTAACTTGCTCAAAAATGCGAGATAGCTAACATCTCTCAGAGACAAATGTGTCAATATTAAATGTGTAATGCGCAATTTTCTGTTGAATTGCTCGGCGAACGAAGCCATTCACATGAGACATGCTTAAAAAGCAGCTTTGGAATGTCTTTGGTAAAACATTACCTCAGTTTCATTGTCCTGGCGGCATTAAGTACAGGTTTGTTTAACAAATAGATTTTAAACTGAGAACAAATAAATGGAGGGCAGATGCATTTTTCCTTCCCTCCCTATTAGACAGGAGCACTAAGAAATACTTGAAGTTATGGATTTAATTAAGAGCCACAAAAACCAGAGGCTCCTTTAATTTGTCTTTCACAATGTGGCATTCTAATTCTGTAAACATGGTGCTTATTCCTCCTCTGACTGATCAGTAATGAAGTGCTGGCCATTAACTTGTAATAGCATCCCTTCTGATGAAATGCCAAAGATCGATATGGGTGAAAATGAGGAGAGTGACTGTTAATAGACTGTGAAAATCTTCTGCTCGGATGAGGGGAGAGAAACCTTCATGCTGAAATGGAACTCCCATTCCACAACGTTGAAATCTCCACATAATGTTCCCTAATTGGTGAATGATGACATCATTACCTGTCGCCTGTCAGTTACGCGTGAGGGCGTGTCTCAGAAATGGATTCTCATGCCAGGACATATTGTAACAATCAGGTAAAAACACACGTCTACGTTTGAATCTCAGATTCCCGGTTTACAGAACAGTTACATCTGCAGTGTAAATTGTAAAGACAAGCAGAAGGATGTCTGTGATATACAGCCCCAATTCCAAAATAGTTGGGACAAAGTGTAAATTGTGAATAAAATCAAAATGCAATGACTTTCAGATCACATGAGCCAATATGTTATTTATAATAGAACATAGATAACATTTCAAATGTGAAACTGAGACATTTTACATTTTTATCCACAAAATGAGCTCATTTCAAATTTTCTGGCAGCAACAGGTCTCAAAAAAGTTGGGACACAGGCAAAAAAGGGCTGAAAAAGCAATTAATATATCAGAGAATCAGCTGAAAGAACATTTAGCAAGTAATTACATTAACTGGCATCAGGTGTGTAACATGATTGGCTATAAAAGGGATGTCTTAGAAAGGCTGAATCTCTCAGAAGTAAAGATGGCCAGAGGCTCTCCAACCTGTGAAGGCTTGCATTAAAAAAAATTGCGGAATACTTTAAAAACAATGTTCCTCAATGTGAAATTGCAAACGCTTTGAAGGTCTCATTATCGACAGAGCATAACATCAAAAGATTCAGAGAAACTGGAAAAATCTCTGTGCGTAAGGGACAAGGCTGAAGACTTTTACTGGATGCCCGTGATCTTCGGGCCCTCAGACGCCACTGCATCACTCACCGGCATGATTCTGTCATTGACATTACTAAATGGGCCCAGGAATACTTAAAGAAACCACTGTCTGTAAACACAGTCCGCTGTGCTATCCACAGATGCCACCTAAAACTCTATCATGCAAAAAGGAAGCCATTGTTGAGCATGATCCAGAAGCGCCGGCGTGTTCTGTGGGCCAAGGCTCATTTAAAATGGACTGTAGCAAAGTGGCAAAGTGTCCTGTGGTCAGACGAGTCCAAATTTGACATTCTTGTTGGAAATCATGGGCGTCGTGTCCTCCGGGCGAAAGAGGAGAAAGACCACCCCTCCTGTTATCAGTGTTCAGTTCAAAAGCCAGCATCTCTGATGGTATGGGGATGCAATAGTGCATGTGGTGTGGGTCACTTGCATGTTTTAAAAAGCACCATGAATGCTGAAAGGTATATAAAAGTTTTAGAGCAACATATGCTCCCCTCCAGATGACACCTATTCCAGGGAAGACCTTGTGTATTTCAGCAGGACAATGCAAAACCAAATACTGCAGCTATTACAACAGCATGGCTTCGTAGTAGAAGAGTCCGTGTGCTGAACTGGCCTGCCTGCAGTCCTGGTCTTTCACCGATTGAGAACATTTGGCACATAATTAAATGAAAAGTCTGTCAAAGGAGACAAACTATCCAGCAGCTGGAAGCCTGTATTAAACAAGAGTGGGATCGAATTCCAATGGCTAAACTCAAGAAACTTGTCTCCTCAATGCCCAGACGCCTCCACTCTGTGTTAAAAAGAAGAGGGGATGCTACACCATGGTAAACAGGCTCCTGTCCCAACTTTTTTTGAGACTTGTAGCAGCCATCAAATTTGAAATGAGCTCATTTTGTGTATAAAACTGTAAAGTTTCTCAGTCTCAACATTTGCTATGTTATCTCTGTTCTATTGTGAATAAAATACTGGCTGGTGTGATTTGAAAGTCATTGCGTTTTGATTTCATTCACAATTTACACTTTGTCCCAACTATTTTGGAATTGGGGTTGTACTATCCAATCACAATGACTGAAATTCATAATTTAGACCTGCATTGAGCACCATAAATTGTTGGACAGTGACACATTGGTTCTGCACTATTAAGCACTATTGAGCTTGACAGGATTCTGAAGAAATATAATACTGTAAGTGAAAATAAGTAAATAACTTATGTTCACTAAAAAATGGGTTACATGTTTGAATTCCACTAAATATTAATGTTAGCATTTGTTAACATAAAACATGTTTTATAGGCGGCAGGTTACACGTAGGTGGCAGAGGATGTGTGAGACACGCCATCAGGCGGCACTCGAACACACAGCAGGAGCCAGAAGGTGTGGTAGATGCAGTCATGGCGGTGACAGGTTCTCATAGTCAGGCTGAGAAGTGGGGCTGTGTTTAGTCTTTAAAGGGCAGCGGATGGAGAAAGGAGACTCCTCTGTATCGTCTCAGGTACCCTGCAGGCCAGCATGTCAGCTCCAATAGTTCTGATAAGAAAAGATCTCAGAAGAGGTAGCAAACAGCATGATAACACCAGTTACCACAACCACAAATCCCACTTTCACCAGCCACAAACTCCATTTCCCAAAAGTATTATCTACCCAATCCCATACCTCACGTCCATACCCAGCATTTCTGTTTATATCATGTCGGAGTTTCTCCAGGCCTTCCATTACTGTGTTAAATGAGTCTTCAGGTGTGGTATTGTTTTTTATAAAAGTACAACATTCATCTTCAATAATACACACACCCCTCCCACACAGATCCACTATTCACTCAGCACATACAGAACGAGGGTTACTGACACCTGCATAATTTATCATTCGATGCATCAGATTTTATGATATTTACTACAACTTTAAGAATGTGCAGAAGGCCTCTGGAGACCTTGTGTTTTGAGAGCAGTTTCATCCAGGCCTCCTCAAGGCTTTACACCTAAAATAACATGTAGCCTCCATGCAATAGCCCATAATAATAACATTCCAAAATACTTTTAACAATTTCCACTTTTTCCATCATAAAAACTGTAGTGTAAAAACTCACAGAGTAAGAACTCAGCTTTGTATCAGGCATCAGAGTAAAATATACTGACCAACTACAAAAAAAAAAAAAAAAAGTTAAGAACCACTAAGTTTTTTCTGTATTATTTTCTTGTTTTGAGCTTCTCAAGATGCTGTAAAGCTGTGATGAGGTAACATCGTGGTCACATGAGTAATTGAAATGACTTCTGAGTTTGTTTAAAGCTTTCATTTAGTGGTCTGGACTTTCAGTAATTTTGGTCTTCCCCGCGGATATCCTGTTTTGGGGAAATAAAATAGTCTGATCAAATGTTTTGATGCATTTTGTGTCTCGGATCAACAATAATAATGTAAAAACACTTGGGGTTTATGTTCTGTTTTTACTTTTCCCATACTCAGGGCAAAATCCAGTTTTCCTTGACCTTTTTTCTTGAGTATAAAATTAGCTGATCCACATTCACCACAGGCAGTGATGTGTAACAGAGAGAGTTTAGCTTACGAGTGAAAATAGAGACTTTTTTCATGACACTGGACTGGAAATTAGTGCAATATAAGGTCCTGTGTTGTGTCCCTGTATCTCCGAATGTACCAAAGCCTGAGACAGGCCAGACAGCAGTACAACAGTCACTTCCTGGTACTTTGTCTGTGTAATTACAGTAAAGGCTCTCCCCAGTGGTTTGATGCAGATGCCTGGCTTTGCTAACAAGCTAAATTCTTATGTTTGGAGTTGGAACCATTGAATGAAATCAGCTGGGCGCTAATGGAGTTGACTGGTGGATACAAAAGAAACATGGCGAGACAGTGCTTTAACTGTGGTCTCTGTGTCAAGCAGTAACCTTAAACTCTCAGGGATTTTGAGTCTACATGAGCACTGAACATGATCCAGGTTAGAGCTACACCCTGGGCCTGTCATGGTGGAGTTTGCATTTTCTCCCCGAGTTTGTGTTGGTTTCCTCAGGGTAAGCTAATGTGATCCCACTGTCCAGAAGCATGCATATCAGGCCAATTGGAGACTATAAATATCCCACAAGTATGATTCTTTTTGGCCCTGCAGTGATTGGGCGAAATGTCCAGGGTATGCTCCTGCCTCTCACGCTTTGGATTCTGGGATTGGTTCCAGTCCTCCAGCAACCCTGTCCAGCATGAGGCAGGTTATGTAATGCCTGGACAGACGGATGGATTACCAGGCTGTGCAGAGGATTTGAAGCTAGGATGGGAATAACACACCTCTGTGGGCTTCCACTGTCTCTGGGAATGAGTGAAGTCACTGTCCACAAGCTTTCTGTACTGAGCGCATCTGGTTTATGATGCTCATTAGGCCTTGAAAGCAGGTGACAGCCCCAGTAAAGCTCTACCTGGGGTCTTCATAAGGGAGAGGCGTCTTTCCGCAGCCCAATTCGAATTAGTGTGGGCTCTATCTGTGGAGTAACCCCAGGGTGTGAAGCTGTCATGAACTACTGGGTTCTACCGGCTCTCGCTCATGATTTCAAGGGCTACAGGTCAGAATTTAATGATGAGGGGATATGAGGAGTGTAATCTTGTGAGGTCATTAGGCCTGTGTCTCTGTAGAGTTAGATCCAGGTGGGATTATTAGGGTAGGGATAACAGAATGTAGAACATGGGTCATCAAAGCTGTAAGAGGCTCTAAGTGAAATTCAATACACCTTCCTCTGGTTAGAGAATGTGCCAGCAGGTATCTCAGGTCAGCAGATATAAAGCAGAGTTATATGTGGGTGGCTTGCAGGACTCACCACATCCAAATAAACCCGACTCTGTTAACAACAATTTGTTTGGTAAATATGAACATGATATAGTAACTTACCACTTTACCATTGTGTCATCAGTCATACTCTTCTAAACACATGTAGGAATATAATCACATACTATTCACTCAGCCTCTTCTTTTTATGGATAATTAGGAGTTTTCAATCAGCATAACATGCATTTCTTTGGACTGTGGGAGGAAACGGCATTATCAGGAGTAAACCCACGCAAACATGAGATGAACAGGTAAACTGAACTTCACAATGAAAGGCCCCAGGTGGGATTTGACTTGCTCGTAGATGAGAGCGCTACCCACTATGTCACTGTGAATACAAAGTACAATAAAATAATAAGATCTTATGAGAAGCAACCGAGACTGAGCCAGAGGGATGATGCACCGAATCGGCAGCTGCAACCCGTCACCTCACGCACAAAAGCGCTGAAATCTGCTCTTAGCGAGGAGTAGCTGTCTACAAGACAGCGGTAGAGCGAAGTGAGATGCGAGCTCTGACCTTATTTGAATTGCTGATGGGGACCTGTTGCTGTCAGAAGGCAGATGATGAGCGTGGAGCCCCGCGGCAGGAATGTATTTTCCGGCCCACTCGAGATGGTAAAGGAGTTCACAGGTGTGGGCCGATTCTGAGGGAAGACGAAACGGGAGAGAGCGACCCGTCTGTTGGCCTCTGCAGACGGTCAATATGGCCTCAGGCAGGACACTAGCCCCCGAGGATCGCTCTCCGCTAGCCACCGGAAGGTAGAAAGTCACCATCTCCCCATAAATTTAAACATGATTCTGTGAAATGATGATCCAGGCAGGTGTGTGTGTGTGTGTGTGTGTGTGTGTGTGTGTGTGTGACATGAGGGCAACAAAGACGATCCCGTCTGATCCAAACCGACAGAAAGGCTGCTGTGGTAGAGGCAGGTGAAAATTGTCATGATTGCTATGGGAGGAATGCTTCAGAACACAAAGTGCATCATACCCTGCTGTGTAAGGGGCTTTGTGACTGCAAACCTCTCAGAAAGCCCATTCTAACCCCACACCATTCACTCACACACTCATTCCTATGGGCAATTTTCTCCAATTATAGCCCTTCATGACTTTCAGACTGCGGGAGGAAACCGGAGTACACAGAGTAAACCCACACAAACATAGGAGAACATGCAAACTCCACACTGGAAGGCCCCAGGCCGGATTCAAACCTACAACCTTCTTATTGTGAGGCCAAATTTCTGCACAATGCACTGCCGGGCCACCCCACTGATTATTAACAGTACTTTTTAACCTGATGACACATAATAAGTCTGCTATATTCTGCAGATTAACAGTTTCCCGGCATAGAAACTCTCCAGAGGATATCATTCTCTAACATCAGTGCTTCAGTGAGTTTTGCTAATGATGATTATATGAGCTGTGACTGTCTCTACAGCTGTTCAGTCTTCCACAATCTCCACATGAGCACATAGCACTAAATGAATTAAAAAGATATTTATGATCCATAAAAATATGACATTCAGCATTCCAATATGCCGCTTATTCACTGCCCTGCTCATACTACAGTCCCCAGAGTGCATTGTGAATGTGATCACATCTGTTCTGCTCATTAGCATGCTGGCAGCTACCAGCTAAAACCGATTTAAATTCAAATTCCATGCTGTATGGCAGAAGCCATCTTAGAGCACAAACAGGAGATTACATCTGTGGCTTAGAGAAGTGTTTGGAGTCTGTATTTATGCGGTAATGATCAAGAACTGACTTATAAGTCTGGTGAAAATGCGATGGTTCACACAGAAAGGAGTCAAGATGCAGCGCTTTTACAGTACTGTGTTAACTAATCACGGTTTGTCCTTGTCTGTTTCCAAGCCAAATACATTACTTTTTGGTTTCCATGATGTGCATGAACCATTGAGGATGTTGAATTCACTAAAAATGCATTTCAATACAATATGATACCACCATATTGAAAAATGTTACAATTCTGAACATCAGCTGTATAGAGAATTTTCTGCTCATAATACAATCCATTACACTCCTTTGAAAATTATCCTGTCAGTCCAGAAAACAGCATACATTTACAATACACTGAAGTGTATTCTCATGCCTTAGGGAAACCATGGCAAGCCAAAGACATTTTCCCTGGAGCTGCCCAAAGCAAGCCACTCGCAAACTGCATACAAGTTCAACTTTCCCGGCCTGTTTCACAGGAAATGCCTCTAAGATGGATTTGAGCCAAGAACTTGGCTCACTACTGTCAGCATCACAGAGACACCGTGATTAAGGGACCTCATCTGGGCAGATCTTTGCGGGAATATTTCCTCGCTCCAGCGTTATTTAGCGGATGCGATCAGGGTATAAACTCCCCCCAGCGTGCGACAGCTCAAAATGAGATCGTTTCCCTCACTGTCCGCGCTATCGCATCCGCCATTAAGACACCGTGATTCAAAACCTCACGCACATTCAAAGCTAAAAATACAACCTTATTAGAGTCCATTCTCCTCTCTCATCACACGGCACTGCGACCCGTTTTCCCCACAGCGAAATATATTAACTCCACTGGAACATAATTGGATTATTGGCATCCGCACATCTGAATGGGACACAATAACCTTATTGATGGTGCTGCGTTTTATGGTCACCCTGCATGACACTGAAGATAACTTTAGACAGGCTTCTGAAAGCAGGCCTCAGTAACACTGGCACGACTGTCCCCTTCGCTCTCATTGTGCTGCAGTATCCTGTTCCTGCTGCTGTAATGGGATGAGCGCATTCTCATTTTAGGAGTGGGATGATATATAAACACCACAGACTTTCTTTTTTAAAGTTTGATTATTTCTTCTGTGTGTTTTGCTGAAGTGCTTTTGTTAATCTGGAATGGCACCTAGTGTGTCTCTTTGAGCACAAAGACAAGGATGGGCTCATGGAATCAGGTCCAATCCGAATACATGATGACACCCCCTATTGAATTATGCCATCGTCACCATCTAATGTTTTCTAATGTTTTCCAGTTTTTTCCTGCAAATGTTTTTTGTGCGGTATGAAAGAAGTGTCCGATAGTTTTCCACCGAAAAACAAGTTTTGATTTCAAATTTTTTCCCTTTTGATTAATGAGAAAATGCTTGTCATCCTAGAAGAAGTTATTTTCACTGTGAAATTGATGATGCACAGTAAATGGGAGTGGCTGGAATCAAAGAGTCATTTTTTTTTTTTTCGATATATTGTTACCCCCAATTTGTTATGGTGTCAATTTGTTATGACGTCAATCCAATGACAGACAAAAAAACAAGATTTAATTAAACAAAAAGAACAAATTTTTACTGATTTGAAAAAAAAGATTTTTACAGTCCCTTGGTAATTGAGATATGATGTTCTGGGACAGGAAAATGCTGACATAAAAAAAATCCACAAAAAAAGCCCAGGTCTTGAAAAAGAATGACAGGTCTACAAATGCCTTCCACAATTTGCTCACTGTGATTAATTTTTCTCTTATATATGATTTCCAGCCCCTGATTCAATATGAGGCATGCCCAGGACATGGCTGGCTCCATCATTTCAGTCATCTTTTTTTTCCCCCACATATATTAACATTGCTGCACCTATAATCACCATGGTTCTCAATACTGTAACATATAATCACTGCATTTATTGTTACCCATTTTGGTAAAGTCAATACAAAATGCAAATAACCAGCATAACAAAAACATAAGTCTGTTGCAAAATCTTAAAAAAGCAACAGTTTAAAAGTGATGTATTCATGTTAAGTTACATAAAGTCTTAAGTGTCCCGCTAAGGGGTAAATTGGACAGGAATTCTCTTCAGCGACGATAGAATATTTATGGATGAAAAGGCTCTTCAAAAAAGAAGAACATTTCAAAATGTCTTGAGCTAAGCAGCAAACCTTTATCAGTAATTTTATGTTTGAAATGGTGGCTATCGGCTCAGGTGGCTATTGGTCCATAGGCTAACACCAAGCAGGCTGCTAGCATACACAACACAATGGTGAGGTTTTTCTGAAAGAAAGGATATTCAAAATCAGAATTGTTTGGCCTTTTTGGCTTTTGTTATGACCAAAATTTCATGAAAAACACATCCAAAATTTTGAAATGTCGTGGCTGGCGACTATAGGCACAGCTACATTAACCCATGACTGATGTATGAACTGTGCAGATTGATGACTTAACCAAGTTGTACTCCCAATTTCCTCTTCATCGCTGTCGGATATAAACCTTGCACTGAGTACATAACTTTGCCCATTTTGAGACTTTAATATTAGTAGAAAGCACTGCAACTACTTCGGAATCTTTGTGACAAATGGAGAAATGGAATGTCATGTGACATAAGCTCAGATCTGGATAAAGACATATGATTTTGAGGAAAACCTCATGCTTGGTATTATGGTTGCAGCTGATGAAAACAACAGTTTTCTAAATATGACAGCCTTTCTTTTTTGTGTTTTGCAAAAAAAAAAAAAAAAACATAAATAAAAATAAAGGGTGTCCTGAACAAGATAAAAATAAGGACGTTTTTTTCTCCATCTCCTGAAAATATAGGTTTTCATCTGACACCAACGTCTTGCTCAGTGCATGCTGGGATAGACTACAGTAACCCTGAACAGGAATAAGGAGGGTTAGGTAATGGATGGATGGATGGATATTTATTAGCCGCAAGCCTTACACTACATCTTATATCCAGTGCCACCAGACCTAATCATCATGCAGCTCATCTGTTTCCCAGTCTGAAAGCAATACTCTTTCCCATCCTGTAATGTTATACAGCAATTCTAGTGCCTCTAGCCTTTTAGGAATTATCATGACACGTATGCCTCGTATCACAGGCATTATTTCTCACTTTGGGACCAGGAGGATCGCTTTATCGGCACTCAAAGGCGGAGAGCTTGGACAAAATGAAATGAAGTCTTAGTGTAAGATCGCCATCGAGGGTCTCGTCTGCAGGGCTCTGCCGTAACCCATCTAAATTTTTAAAGCCATTTCTCTCGCGAACGCTGTGAGACCAGCACTGATAAATGTGGACCGACTACAGGAAAGAATACAGAGAGCTTTCTGTTCAAAATGGTACAAACTTAATTCATTTTTCCTCAAAAAAGAAAGAAAAATAAAAAAAAAAACCTTGAGAATCATGCAGGCACATTATTAAATGGAATATGTGCAAGATAAATAATATTGGATTTCGTAATGGACTTTGCTACAGCAAACACAATAGAAAAGGTCAAACTATACTTTAAATACCATGAGACGCTGTTTTGTGCAACTGAAAATAATCAGTTGAGATTTCATGTTTATTTACACATACTGTATACACAGTGCCTTAAATATAATGAAAAAGTTGTGAAGCATCTCAACTTCAGCGCTGTGCGATAGTCTTTATTCCTCGGCATGATACCTTGACATTCATTAGTTTTGCTTCAGAATTGTTTGCTTATATAATAGTCGCCCCTCGGCCGCTCGATTAAACAATACAGAAAGCTCACCCCATGCCCCTCCGAAGGCGCCTCGTCACTGCGGCGATGTTGGACGGGACCCCAGTTTCATCACACGCTTTGCTGGGGGCAAAAACTTTGAATAAAATATCTAGCGCTTCTCTTTTCTCTCCATTCCTGGACGGATTCTGGATGTTTGATTTTCCTTAATACTGCCTCTCCTTCTTTAGCTGATCAAATACTCTGAATGAGCTGATCAACTGAATTAGGGGTGTTAAATCTTAGAGTCACGGCAAGAATGTTGTGTGTTCAAATCCCAAATAACAGGACCTTTCTGTGTGGAGTTTGCACACACAAACTCTGAGGACTCTGGTCCTCGTACACAGTTTGATGATGTGGGGATTAGGCTGACTGGAGATACCAGTTTGTTTCTGCTGTGAGTGTGAATTTTAGTGAAGTGTGTATTCAGTGATGGATTGTTTTAAATAATATTGCCTATAAAGCAATCAGTGCATCTCAGAACATCGACTACAGCGGTATCAGCATTATATGGGAAAAAAAAAGTATGACATAAATAATCTGAATTATTTTCACAGTCATTGCTTTCTGTTTAAGTTTCTATTAGCCACTACTCACCATGATAAGATATTGGAAATTGTAAAAACAAGAAAGTTTATGCACACACACAGAGGTTAAGTGGAAGTCCTAATACACATATATAAGCTGCACCAAATCAAATGAATCCCCATTCCAAAGAGGAAAATCAATCAGCTCCATCAATGTAACGCTTGTATCACGCACATTACTCAGGCGCAATATAACTACTTTCAGTGATCGATATAGTGTCAAATCCCCTTAGTGAGAGAAATGGGCTTAGAAACCACTCTGAAATTATTCTTAGTCCAAATTATCCTCTGCTGTCTAAAAACAAGGGTGGGAAAGGATGTCATTGGCTGTGGAATTCATGCCCACTCACGCTTGCATATATCCTGCTCACCAATGGAAATCTTTGTCACATTTCCTTGTGAGTTCATGAATTGCAGTTACATTTCATGGCAGATTTTCATATTGCAGATTTTTAGCTCACTCTTTTACCTAAAAGGACTTACAGTGGATTAATCTAATCGAGTTAAAATTATTGAGGCTTTAGGGCCTCGGTCAAGGGCCGATTGGCAGCATTGATTTTGCTGTGGCCCAAATCGTTAAGGCCCCTGTAATTCACCTTGCTTTGAGACAGAAGGCTACTCGCTGCCCTAGCTGAAGCCTGTTTCTGTGTTCCAATCCAGTTTATTTTATCTTCAAATGTATATGTATAGCTGATATTATGTGACTAAAATTCAGAAGGCACATAATGGAGAACGAAAGTAAATTTTAAAAAAGTAGAACTGAAAATCAATTCACCGTCTACTATAATGAAAACACGAAAACATCAAATAATATGTTCTATTACTACTCAATAGTTGGTGAATGGACTTTTGAAATCATTCCTTTTTATTCATGGATAAGTGAAGCTTAGGAAGGAGTGTTGTGATGAGACTCGAGCATCACTCACTAATCAATCAATCAATCCATCAATCAATCAATCAATTTTTCGTTAGCATGACCACAGGCTGTTATGGTTCTGCCTCATGTGTGCTGTCTTTGTCTTTGAGCTTATTTCTTTTATATTTGTGCTTGTGCTTTTTCTCCTGTGCCTGACTCTTGGTTTATTTTTCAGCTTTCTTTCCGCCGTCTGAGGATTGATTCACTCTTGCCCAAACTCCTGTCATGTCGTGTGACAGCCTTCAGCATGCCTGCGTCTCGTTGTCCAATCACATTCCCTCATTCGGAATCGGCTGTGGTATTTCATTCATTACTTCCACCTGTGCTTAATTCTGGGTCTCTGAGTAAATGCGTTCTCTGATAGGATCATTACTAACCCGTTCTAACCAGCACTTATTTGAGGGCGATTGTATATATTTTGTCACGTAGTATTAACCTTAATTAACTAATTAGCGTGTGCAAGCGTTTCTAGCTATTGTAATTTCTTCCTAAGCTTTCCCTGATTAACTACATTTAAAGCTACGCTTTCCTTTGCTTCTCTCCTGGTGTTTTTATACTTGTCATGTTTAGATTACCTTAATCTAAACCGTCTAGTTTGATTGATTGTCTCAGCGTCTTGTCTCGAGTCATTATTGTTAACCCTGTTCTCGTGAATTTTTTATTAATCCCATGTGTTTCTGTTTCCTTCTGAGATTGCCTTCCGAGTCCCCACCTCCTTCTGTGTGTATATCTGTGGGCAGGAGTGAAGGGATCTTCAGATGGAACTTTGTTGGCTTTGCGCTACATTGTGAAATCTCAGTTTCTGTGCCTTCCCATGATTCCCGAGTATTTCCTTTGTGCGATTCCCGAGCCTTGTGTTTTTGCTGTGCCCACGTCTTGTCTCCCTTTTGTCTAAGTCTCCCAGTGTTTCCGTCAGTCTAGTTAGGTAAAGTTTTTGTTTTCTAGTTTAGCCACTCTTTGAGTGTGTACCTTTCTTTCCCCCTCCCTTGGGCAGTGTACCTTAGTTTCTCCCATTCGTTCAGTGCATTGGCACGGTGTTTTGTTTCTGGCCTTATTGCCTGCTTTTCTCATTTAGTGTTTGGTGTTTGTAATAAACTCATTGTTCCTGCATCTGGTGTCCCCCCTGACCACTTCCTGACATATGCGGTAAGATAAATATGATCTTGGCCTGGAAGACTGGCCCCTAATTCACAAACTGCTCATCCAAGAGTTAACAATACTGTCACTTTGATTATTTGCATTTTCATGACACACCAACTATTTTGGAATTGCGGTTTTATTTATAACATAGCCAAAGCTATAACCTTAAAGGGACTTTCAACTAATTTATACTACATTTTTGTCATTTTGCAGATGCTCCTATCCAGAGTGATGTACAACACAAAGTGCGTTTGAAGGAACAGGAGTGCAGAGAACGACAGAGGGAAGTAAGATCCCAAATATCAGAGGAGACAGAATACAGACATACAGAAATGACTTTGCTCTGTTGAATACCAGTGGAGTAAAATGTGTCAAAAAAAACAATTCATTCAGACACTGGAAATGAATGATTTGGCCACTCAGAAACAGCTTTCATTATTCAGACTCAAAACATTTGCTCCCCTGTGCCCGTCCTGTGTGTAAATGTATTCCATCCTGTTCATGTCATGTGTATTTCATATAATTTATTATTTTATTCACAAAATATACACCAAAGAGTTCAGTGCCCATATGGCAAAAGTGCTGACTCCAAGTCTGATTATAAACACTGGATATAAATGTAGAATCATATCTGCCTGGATCATATCCTCTCACTGACCTGTCAAATATGTTTTATTCAGAGCCATATACACTTGACATGTGCCCTATAGTCTGTGCCCTGTATGCTATGGCCTGCACCCTATGCTCTATAGTCTGTGCCCTACATCCCCGGTGTCCACTTTCCAACATGTCATTTGATTATAGTCTATCAGTTTGTACAGGAATATATTTATAGGGTGTTTATTTAAGACACTTGGAATGTTTTATCAACAGCTAATAGCTAATAGATTTGAGACATAATAATTGTAACGCCCTGACACCCAAAGATGTTAACAGGGCGCCAGGACAAGTATACGTTAGCACCCTCCTCAAGGGTGATATGGATTTCAACCCTTTCAGCGTTGAATCCATATCACCCGCAGAGGGAGGGGGCTAACCTACTTACACCACGTGGACTCCGAATGGACTCGTCCATGGCGTGTTGCACGTGCTTTCACTGCACTGCCAAAGTTAAAGTGTATACGTGGCTGTGACAATGGAAATCATTACACAACATGGACTCGGACGATGAGGTTGTTCAGGCGTCTCAAGAAGTGGAGGCAAGTCTTATCAACAACGATAGCGATTCCGACCGAGAACTTTTGCAAGCATCTCAAGCTATCAAAAAAGAAGTAGAACAAGATAAAATTGAACGTTTTCATAGGGCTAATGATGGTGAAATTGAACAATGTGCTTTGGATGCCGTGCCGACTAACACCCAGCGACGGGACAAATGGGCGTACAACGTGTTTACTGCCTGGGCAATTGCGGTAAATAATCGAAGAGGTGAGGGACGAAAACCAGTAACACTTTTGGAAAATATGACGCTTGACCAGTTGGGTTATTTCATGTCCAAGTTTGTTCTCGAGGTGAGGAAAAAAGACGGCTGTGAATACCCCCCGAATTCACTCTTTCAGATAGTGATGGGAATTCAATCGTACATTAAGACTGTTTCTAAACGAAATGTGGAATTTCTTCAGTCTGACGTGTTCGAAGAATTCCGGCAGGTTCTTGATGGGGAGATGAAGAGGCTAACACGTAAGGGGTTGGGTCAGAACGTTAAGAAGGCTGAAGCTATCAGTGTTGACGAGGAGGAGCTACTGTGGAGGTGTGGTCAGCTCGGAGACCGGAACCCACGAGTACTCGTCAACACCCTGCTCTACCTGAACGGCAAACATTTCGGACTTCGCAGTGGACACGAACACAGAAAGCTGAAACACAAGAACTCTCAAATATCCTTCAAAACGACTCCTGGCGGACAAGAATACCTGTGTTACCGGGAAGACTACTCTAAAACTGTGCAAGGTGGGCTGAAGCACAGACGAGTTACCCCGAAGGAGATCGAGCATCACCCCAGTAGTAATCCTGCCCGATGCCATGTTCGTCTGTTTAAGAAGTACCTATCACTGTGTCCCCCAGACGGCCATGATAACGCTCTGTATCTTCAAGCTCTCCAGTCTCCTACAGATAAGTGTTGGTAAGTGCTTTACATATACAACTTCCGGTTTGAACGTAACAACGTAATATGCTGTTATCCATGTATTCATCCAGAGTTTAAACTTTCATAAATTTTTATCAACAAATTCAAACCAGCAACGCACGTACAAACATTTAAATACTACAATAGCCTGATTTACAAACATGTGCAAGTCTCTGAAAAGAGGGGAGGATCCAGAAGTTAGCACATACTGAATCTATCGATACTTGGCAACTCTACTTCACCTTGTAACAGCTCATGATATTTAAAACCTATGTTTCAGGTACAGCAGACAACCGCTGGGTCACAACACGCTCCAGAAGATTGTCCCTGAAATTTGTCGGAAGGCAGGAATACAGGGATACAAGACCAACCATTCCCTTAGGGTTACCACAGCAACCAGACTTTACCAGGCTGGGGTCGGCGAACCTTTGATTATGGAACGAACCGGACACAGGAGCGTCACAGGTGAGAATTTACTTTTCAGTTCATTTCGTTTGTAAGCAAAGTGGTAGGAGAGCCGTGTCAAATGTGATGCGGGTCATTGTAACAGTGGCGATTACTGGAAAATTGTTACCTCATGCACATCCAAATTAAGTGAAGTAGCTTCTTGTTTTGTGGTGTATATAACATTTTTTCAATACATTTCAAATCTTGAGATACAGTGATTAAAAAAAACCGTTTTTGACACTGAGGTACTTTTTCAGAAATCGTCATAAAAGGTTCTCGAAGTAATTAATCTCGCTAGAAAAGATTAAGCTTTGAAACATGAAATTAAAATATTAGACCATATTAATATGTAAAATTTGTGAACTTGAATTTTGTACATCGGTTTGAAGCTAAAATGCCACTGTGCATATTGATAGCGACCAAATTAGATTATATTAATATCCATTTACGAGTTTCTATATTGAGCCGCTCTCCCATAAGGTTGATCTTCGTCTAAGGTCTAATGATCAGAGGCTGATATTAAGTATATCTAAATGTCATATACTATTTTATGCACTTACTACATGTGTGTATAATTTATCTCAAACAGGTGTGCGCAGTTACACCCGTATCAGCGAGGACCAGAAGGCTACAGTGAATGCCATTCTTAATGACGAGCAGATGGGACTGACTAGAGAGGCTACAGAGACCGTGTCTAGACCAGACCAGGAACACACCGAAACCACCTCTGCACCCACTTCCTCCGCCCTCACACTGTCTGCAGCACATGCCGGGCAACAAATCCGCATTGAGAATTGTGTTGTAAACTTCAACATGAAATAAACCTAAACATTCTTGTTATTAGTCTTTTTATTTTCAGTTGGCACCTGGACAGTATGACCATCTTCACACCCTTAACACTTTAACAGAGGTAATTTTCAAATATCCTTTCGAGGCGAAGCCGAGAAACGATATTTGAAAATTACCGATGTCCTAAATTCCGTGGGGAGATAAGTCAGTAACCGAGGCAAAGCCGAGGTCTGACTTATCTACCCTAGGTTAGACAGTCCAGTTGTCAAATAACATGCCTAGTTGATATTCACATATCAACCTCTGCACGTGCAGAGAGAAGGTTGCTACAAAGAAAATCAACCTGCCAGGACAATGGACATAACATACCCTAGTGGTGCAAGGAGTGGATAAGAACCCAAGTGCAGGGATGCTGATTTTATTAAATAAAGAAGGTGCAACACAACAAAAACAAACACAAAACCTCAGGATAACTGACAGGCAGTGCACTAAACACAGAGGGGGAAATGACTATGGGTACCTGCCCATGAATGGAGAAACTAAGCTTTAAATAGAACAGGGAATCTTCATTAACTAAAGGGAACAGGTGCAAACCATAAACTGTGGAGAACTGGCTTAATTGAATAATTAACTAAGGGCAGGTAGCCAGATAAAGGAATGCCAGAGGGGAGGGGCATTGCAATAATAATAATAATAATAATAATAATAATACATTCATATGTTAAATAATTCTTTTCAATACCATTACTAAAGAAAAATCTCTGTTAATCTGTATGGATAGTAACACACCTTTTTAATAATTATATTTGACTTTTTAATTTACAAGGAAAACTTTAATCTTAAATAAGTATTTTCAATTAAATTAGAAGACTTCAGTTGGTATAATTACTGATAGTCTCCCAGATGGATTCCCTGTCATTAGACTGACTCTCAGATGTTAGATTACACTATGAGGCAAAACTTGGGAATTGAGTTATCTCTATCAAATGAATACAATCAAATCAAAATAATGGGTTTGCTTAATTATACTCAAATTCTATTTACCGCGTACCCAGGATGCTCACTGAGCACTTCCCAATAGTTCCTAATCTCATAAGTTAATAATGAGTATTACCTTGTGCTGATGAAGGATCTAATGACATCGCTTCCTTCATAAAGCAAATTCTCTGCTTTTCACATTAATGTTTCTCGACATTTCACTGAGTACATATCGCAAACATTTCAGTCATATACGGGAACTTCATGACCAGTTTGTAAATTTGCCACTTAAGTTAGCCATATGGATTTATATATTTGAATGGACGGATGAGTATACTGAACATTTTAAATGCCATAAGGAGGAACAGGTAGTGCACTAAAAATGTCATGGGTCTTATCAGATTGTTATTTTTCTTTGTTTTATGAAAAAGCTTGACTATTGTATTTGAGACCTTTCAAATGCTTATGAGGATTATTCGTTTGGCTGCCATTCTGCCCTTGATGTCGAAACTCAACCAACAAACATTCCTCAAGGCTTTTTCCATCCTTGGAAAACATCATTATGCTCCCTTAATTAAACTCTAGGGAATTCAACTGCAGACAACAAATAATAATAATAGTAACATCACCATAAGCTAACTGTGCATGAGCATCGCTGGGTTAAATGTTTGGTAATGAGGCTTGCACAGACGTCTGGTCCTCATGCAGGGAATCACTTCACGTATGAAGATGGCATCTACACTCGACAATGTGTTACTTTCAGTTCAAGCAATAAATGCCAGCTGAATCAATGTAATACATAAACATATCAAATATAAAGGAAAGGAAAATGTGAGAGTTCAGTATTGCTGCATGTTTCCTAAAAGCTTAGTTGCTAACAATGTTAGCAACTTACATAGTTTGAACCTGAGCTCTGGTTCAAACTAAGTAAGATGCTAACAGAGTTAGCTAAAGCTTTTGGGAAACGTACCCATGGTTAGTGTTGACTGAATAATGTTTTACATTTATTCGTAACCTCAGGGCTAATTATCGAAGATTTCGCCATTCAGACTCATCTTATTCCCTCGCAAGGTAGGGTAAAACCATACCGAGGATAATGTCTATGTTTAGATTTTTAAAAAAATTTAATTACTACATTTTATATGAGGCTACTTAATGGCCCTGGGTGCCCTGGGTGCTGGTGGTGGGTTCAGACGTGTTTAAATATGCAGGCGCCTGTCAGCCCCGTGGTGTGTCTGGCACAGGGAGATTCCCGCCGTTTCTTGCTGCTGGCGGCAGCCCGTGAGCCGCTTGTGCCGAGCGTTTAACGTACCCCCTCCAGCTGGATTTAGAGGACGAGAGGGTGGAAATGCCCACTAGAGGCAGCACAACACAAAGCACAGAAGTGAGAGGGATCTGTACAATGAAAGAAGGGAGGAAGCACAGGGCGAGAGAGAGGGAGAAAGAGGAAGAGAGAGTGAGAGAAGGAGAGAGCAGATGGAGAGAGAGGGTGATGGGAAAGAGAGAGAGATGAGAGATCAGGAGGGAGTGAGGAAGGTAAAATTGGAATGAGAGAGAGGGAAAATAAGGGAGGAATGAGGGAGAGAAAGAGGACAAAAGAAAGGATGCAGAGAGGTGCAAGAGAAGGAGGGAGGAGGGGAAGAGACAGAGAGAGGGAGGGAGGGAGGAGAGGGAGAGAGAGGGAGAGGGAAGAGGGAGGAGAGAGAGTGAGGAGGGAGAGAGAGAAAGAGAGACAGATCGGTGAAGCGCGCTCGGCTCAGTTTCCCCATTGCAGCCGCGACAGGCAGCAGAAGAGGAGCTGGGATAACAGGCTGTAGCAGTAATGATGTGGGCTCGCCGTTCTCGCGGCGACTGAGCGATACGCACTAACCGACAAACCCGGCGACAAGAGGGATTGTTGAGGAGAGGGGAGCGAATACAGCCGTGCTAAAAGCAAACCACAAAAAGGAGAGAGAAAGAAGAAGAGAGAGAGGAAGAGGGATACCAGCGACGGTATCACCCTGAAAGACTGCAGATTATCGCCAGCCCAGGTAAGTTAAACTAGCGTGTCTTCGACCGGCGATGAGACACATTGCTAACACAGACTGCCAAAGAGCTGAGTGCCTGCAAGAGCTGAGATGAATGCATGTAGCTCACCTTTCTGCTCTGTTTGCATGCTTATTACATCAGAGTAGAGCCTGACACATTGCTATGAGGTTGTTATATGCAGCAGAAAAAATGAAACTTGTGACCATCCTGTTATTGGCGGCAGTCGTGCCACTGAGATTGTTGCCTAGTTCATCCGTAGTTGTGCCAGATTTAGGGGTTTGCTGGAGAATGGCACTTGTGGCTGTGGGTTTTGCAACTCTGTCGTCTCATAACCAAACTCACGCATGTCCGATGATTCCCTTTGGCTTGCAGAATGCTCCTTGAGTAAGCAGATTTACCTAGTACTATATGTGAACTCCCAACATTTACCTTTTCACAAAACTTTTTAAGGCATGGCTATTGGAAAACCAGACCTGTGACCATAATTCTGTCTAAAATTGTATGTCTGTCTAATGGGCTAACTGTTTGGGGTACCATTCTGTATTTGTTTAAACTGTGCGTGCTAATTCTGTGCAATAGTGTGTACATATTACATCTAGGTTTACTGACTTAGTGCAATTTTTAGACACACATCAGGATGTGCAATCGTGTGCTATGGGCATTGCGCAATTTAATTCAATCCTGCACTTTATTGGGTATTGTGCAATTCAATTCAATCTTGCACTTGACACTTTAGCAAATGACACTTTAGCACATGGCACTTTAATTAGCACTTCAGCCCTTTTTAGCTTATCTTTCTGGCCCCGTTACTTTTGGCCAGTTAGCTATTGGCCTATGTATGTATGTATATATGTTGTTTATGTTATATATGGTTCATGTATGTTGCCATGGGTAACATGGCATATTGTTTCATTGTCTTAGTCCTGCTTATTGTACTTTTTATTGCCATTGTTTTATGTTTAACATCAACCTGCCAATGGGACTGGGGATGGAAATTAGCCATCATGGCTATAATCCCACATATTTACATGCAAATGTTAATTAATATGTGGTGTTCCCATTTTTAAAAATAAATAGATCTGAAATCTGAAATCTGAGATTTCAGGTCCAAGAGTGATTATAACATACTGAGCCTGCCGTCAGGAGTCTATTTTATTCCAACATTGTACTGAGAGGAAAGTTTCTCAGAGCGGTTGAGGGAAGAAATTGAGAGGTTTGACTTCTTGCATTTCAGTTATAAGGAGGCTGATGATACTTGACTTGAGATTCATGCTGCTTCTGCAAACTTTGGACTGCGAGTTGATGGTGGGAAACTGAAACTTAGAAGAGACGCAAGACGATCAAGTTGCAAACAATGTCCACAGTGCAGGAGATAAGAAAACATAAACTCGACAGCTTAGATTGACAAGCGCCCAAAACAAACAAGTTTGAAGCCAGTTTCAATGGCTCTCCTGTAGCACAAAGAGATCCATAATGTCTAAGGAAACCAAAGGAAGCACTCGTATTCAAACTTTATTCTTCCAGTTCATCCAGTAATAGGAAAAGTTTCCTTCGGTCTAATTTAAGCAGAAGGACTTGGAGCAGTGTGCGTTGCTGTGAAATGAAATGGACATGGTTGTTGTATATGACATGCTGTAACTTCAGAAGCATTTGCAAACTAAACATTGAACAAACTTTTTGTAGTTTGCAATGAAGTGTCGTAGAGTGGAGGGAAAAAGTTTTTAATTTGGATTTTGAATTTTACATTGGGATGCAGGTTTCCCTCGGTAGCTTGACAGGTGTTATACAGCATGTGGAGTATTTTCAATCAATGTCATGTCTGTGTGGGTGCTGTTCTCCTGCTGTAGTGTTACTCTGGGGAGAATACTGTCAAAGGAAGAGAATAATTTGTCAAAGTCAGGATGTCAGGAGGCTGACTGGAAAATAGCAGCCTGAGATTATTTTTTATGAGATTAAAAGTGAGTCACTGGGAAGCTCCTTCCGTATCTTCAGTTTATCAAATAATTTCTGCAGCGGCTGTATGATTTGATTAATGGTACACATGCTCACATAAAGAATCACAAACGTGCACGCACAAGCACACATGCACTACCCCACTAGCTCATACATTGACTCATGCACACACACACACACACACACACACACACACACACGCACATGTTCCTATGTATTGTGTCTTCGACCCCAGATTTGCTTGTATTCTCTCAGCCTGGTTAGTCTGGTAGCTTTGGTACAAAGCATTAATTTCAGTGAATAATGCTGAGCTGTGCATCCTTTGCAAAACAGCGACATCGTCTCATTAAAAATAACATAAATGCGAGCTGTAAAGTGTAACGACTCTCGCGTTCGCATTCCGCTGGCGAGCGCCTGGCTGCTCTTTTTGTCTGCTGAAATGTCACATGACTCAGGCTGGGACTCAGAGCTCTCTGTGCAGCTGAATATATTGATAACATTCTCTCTATTCCAAGCTGCGAATGGCTGTTAGACCTGATTCCATTTCCTCCGCTGGCTAATCCAACAAAAGGGTCCATTTTTAATAACAAAAAACGGTTTCATTTGCTTAATGCCAGGGAAATGATTTAATTTCAGCTGATATTAAAAATTATGAATAAATACATAACTTTGAGCTGGAAATGTGCGAGGAAACTGCACTGAAAAAGTCAGGTTGTCCTCCCTGACATTTGTATTGTGATGCTGTGGTGATTGTGTGGGTGTAACTTCTGACAGTTCACAGTGTTATTCTCCCAGGACTGTTCAGTCTCAGTGTTCAAGGCTTTTTATTGAATACAAGCGTCTTGGGTGAAAAAAAAACATGCCGGAAACTTTGTTCTTGGGGTTAAGATCAGAGACATTTGTTTCCCAACAGGGGGGTGAAAATAAATCAGCAGGTTGTTTGAGGACTTAGAGCTACAAAACTTCCTCGACACTATTGTAAATGTCGCCTCCATTTGGAGTGCACGGCTCTCCCTGTAATACAAACCGATGAGGCAGCAGGATTGTGTTTGCTTTCATTTTTGGGGTTTTGGAAATAATTATTATTTCTTGTACTTACTCAGATCAAGTCGCTATTCCCCAGTACAGGGCCATTGTTTCCTGATGAATTATTTATATTTACCTGAGTGTCAATGGGCTGCCAAACAGCACAGTTATGTTCATCTATGTATAATTGAATAATTTGCATAATATTGAAATCTTGGGAATATCTTCTTCAAGTATTGCCAGGGAATTATTTCCTTTTTACAGTTTTCCAGCCATTATTTTTGTTTAGGTGTTGTGGCAATGATGCACGGCTTCTCATTTTGGATTCATATGGTCTAGAAAAATCTAAAAATCCATCTTCTGTATTCATGCAGAGTAAAATAGAGAGATAAACTCTGCAGCTTAAGCAGGATGTGTTGTGTAAGAGTTGTGTTGTGTTAGAGCTTTGTTGTGTCAGAGTTGTGTTGTGTTGTGTTGTGTTTGAGCTGTGTTGTGTTGCGTTTGAGCTGTGTTGTGTCAGAGTTGTGTTGTGTTAGAGTTGTGTTGGAGCTCATTTATCCAATTTAGAGTTAAACTGAAAGTCTAGATATGATTTTATGATCTGATATTATATAAAGTACATTTGTATTTACAACTCATGAAGATATTGATTCATATTCTTACTAATGAATAGTTGCAAATCCCTTACAGTCATCAGTAACAGTAATTTGTGAACCGTGGTGGTATAGAGAATTAAGTACTTTAGCTTGCAGGACGGGCAGGCGAGTAAGAGAACAAGTGAGAAGAATGTTCTCAAATGAATTCAAATGTTCAGTCAAGTGCAGTTAGCCTTCATACATGATGTCAGTGGCTCAGGCTGTTTGATAAATTTGCCATTTGTCTTGCCAGATATGAAATCACATCTAATGCTGGGTTTCTGGAAAATAGCAGAAATTTTCAAGCCTACTTTTTTTTACTGGCCTCTTTGGTTTAGTCACACATGCTTCTCGGCTCTGTCCCAACAAACCTCACCCTTCCTGACACCCTCCATCCCCTGTCTGTTTCAGTGGTGGTGCATGGTGATCATTTAACTTTATCTAGATCCCTTAATCACCAGTAGGGGGAGCTTCAGGGCCCAAGCTTGACAGTAATTCAGGTCGAGTACTACTGAGCAAGAAGTGTGTGGCAACTGAACACTAAAAAGATTGTCTTAAAGTCCACAAAGTCCCCATGCACAAGCCTGTCCAAGTCAATCAGGTGCTGGCGATAGCAGGCAGAACAAAAATATGTACAAAACCAAAAAAAGTCCCTGCACACTGATCACCATTAGTAGAGCTTTATTAGGAACGAACAACGCGTTTCACAGTTGCTTCGTCAGGTTCGCTCTTTGCCTTCCCCGAGACACCCACAGGTGAAATAATCAAATCCAGTGTCACATGACCTTCTCGGGTTATTTTTTCATATAAACAATTTTCTTTTATAAATAGTTAATACAAAAATAGAATCTGAATAAATATAAGCAGTACAAAGTTAACAACAATAAATAACACCTCTAAAATGAATTAGTTACACACTATAGTGTCACACTACACATTGATAATCCATTGGCCTGTGAATAAATACATTCTGTGCAAAGTATCAACAGCAAAAGTGAATTCCAAGCAAAGCTTAAATGCTCTAACTAATATTACATAGGCCTCACAAAATTACATTCAAGTCATTGTCCAAATCGACATCTATCACAGAAATACACTCAGGTCCTGTTTTTCATTGAGTCCATATGGTTCAACTGTATTCAACTCATGGATCCAAAAAGCCTCCCTTTTCAACAATTGCTTAATCAAATTACCCCTCTTGAGTGAGGTTCTACCCTCTCAATGCCAATAAATTTAAGTGTGGTGGCTGGTCCATGGTTTTTCTCCTTATAGTGTCTAGCAATAGCATAATCCATATTATCATTTCTGATTGCAGCTTTGTGTTCAGCAATTCTTAGTTTTAAATTCTATTTGTTTGACCTATGTAATAAGCCACTAGGGCATTTTAACAGATACACCACATGTGTTGAGAGGCAATTAATAAACTGTTTAATGTTATACTTTTTACCAGAGTGAGGATGATTGAATGTTTTAGTGTCAAATGTATTTGAGCGATGTGCACAGTTACCGCACCTGTAATTTCCATACACTTGCTTTGCAAGCCAATTTTTGACTGAGGGTTCTTTATACATGGAACTGACCACTACTTCTCTTATGTTTTTGCCTCTTTTAAACCAATAATGAGGTTTTGCTGGTAAGTGGTTCAGACTAGGGTCACATTCAAAGAGTTTCCAATGTTTATTTATGATTCTTTTGACCTGCTTGGAGACTTTACAGTACTCAGACACAAAGCTGACTCTACCCTCAGGCTGTTTAAAAGTGGGGTTCAGTGACTCATTCCTATTTTTTCTGTTAGCCTTTTCAACTGCTTGATCGATTAGTGTCTGGTCATATCCTCTCTGTCTAAACCGTTGAGACATTTCCTTGGCTTTAACTTCATAATCTTTCTCATCACTACAAATTCTCTTTAGCCTTACAAACTGACCATAAGGAATGTTCTTGATTACTTGGTCAGGGTGGAAACTTGACGAATGTAGAATAGTATTTCTGTCAGTCTCCTTCCTGTAAATTGAGGTATCCAATTTATCATTTTTAACCGTGGTGTATTTTTTGGATCCATGAGTTGAATACAGTTGAACCATATGGACTCAATGAAAAACAGGACCTGAGTGTATTTCTGTGATAGATGTCGATTTGGACAATGACTTGGATGTAATTTTGTGAGGCCTATGTAACATTAGTTTGAGCATTTAAGCTTTGCTTGGAATTCACTTTTGCTGTTGATACTTTGCACAGAATGTATTAATTTACAGGCCAATCGATTATCAATGCGTAGTGTGACGCTATAGTGTGATAACTAATTCATTTTAGAGGTGTTATTTATTGTTGTTAACTTTGTACTGCTTATATTTATTCAGATTCTATTTTTGTATTAACTGTTTATAAAAGAAAATTGTTTATATGAAAAAATAACCCGAGAAGGTCATGTGACACTGGATTTAATTATTTCACCTGTGGGTGTCTTGGGGAAGGCAAAGAGCGAACCTGACGAAGCAACTGCGTAACGCGTTGTTCGCTCCTAATAAAGCTCTACTAATGGTGATCAGTGTGCGGGGACTTTTTTGGTTTTGTACATACTAAAAAGATTGTCGTTAGCTTAGCTGATTCGTACCTTTATCAGTACAATACCTCACCACTGTCCTTCAAACTACCAGGTGATTTTGCATGATTACGGACACAAGCCAAGACACAAGATACCATTTCATCGGTGCGGGAGTTGACGATCTAAAATAAATTGAGTGTGTGTGCTGAGTGGTAGAAATCAGCGATCGATGGAGGGGGAAAATGCACAGTAATAAACTACTGAGTTTCGGACTGCATTTATCTCATCAGTTGTATTTGATCGTGCCTCAAACTAACTAGCTGATCGATCTCGCTGTAAACCCGACGGAAATAGAAACTACCCATAAATTAACAGGAGGTGTTTAGTGATTTACAGTAACCCCGAATTGGAGCCTCAGTTCAGTGTTAAAACTTCTCAGACCAATTAGAATAAAGTTTTGTTCCATTTGCATGGAGTGGGAGGGCCCAGTTACCCAAAACAATGGAGGTCCCCGCTAATTACTGTACAGTCACGGGCATAAGGTTTAGCAGTGGCACTCGTTTTGTGTTTTGAAAACTGTGCTGCTTCAGTTTTTGAAGGCTGTTTGTTTCCATGGTTTACTGAAGAATAATTACATGCATTTTAAGTTTCAAAGACTTTTATCTGAAAATAAATCAAATTTGTGCAAGGAGTCAGTATCACAGTGTAGACCTTTCGTCATCAGGACTCCTGAAATTCACTCTGACATGCTGGATGTGAGCTTTTGGGCCAAATCGTGACTGATGGTGATCCAGTCTTGCCTTTTCGGTGCTCAAAGTCGATCACAGTTTGTGTGCTTCTGTTTTCCCACCCACTGTTTGAAGATCAACTATAGCTCCTTGATCGGATTAAGATCTGGGGAGCTTACCGGCCATGGATCTAAAATTTCAATTCAATGATCTCCAAACCACTTTGTTATTGCTTCTGCCTTGTGACATGGTGCTCCATCATGCTGGAAATATATTCAGATCTTCACCAGATGGATTATTAGAAGTTATTCTGAGTGGAAATTTTGAAACTATGCTTTATTTGTGGCAGTGTTTTTGGGCAGAATTATGAGTGAGCTCACTCCCTCGGGCATAGATGGTGTCAGGATGTTTCACTGTTGGCCCGACACAGGACTCAAAGCAGCCTTCACCTCTTCTGATCCGCACAGTCCATTTTCCAGATGCTCCAAACGGTCGGATGGGAGCTTCATCAGAGAGAATAACTTGGCACCAGTTTTCTTCCGTCCAATCCTTGTACTTCCTGCAGGATTCCAGTCTGTACTTGATGTTTCTTGTGGAGAGAAGAGGCGTCTTTACTGCCCTTCTTGACATCAAGCTGTTATCCAAAGGTTTTCGCCTCGCTGTGCATGCCAAACCTCACACTTACCTGCTGTCAAACTTCAGCAAGCTTTGCACTGGTAGCGACTCGATTCTGGAGCTGACTAATGCTGGTGTATGTTTGGGGTACACACTGCAGGTCCTAACCCCTCCTGCTCTGTATGTGAACAGGTGTAGAACTGAGGGAAAGTCTAATGCTAGTGTGTGTTTGGGGTACACACTCCAGCTCCTAAACCCTCCTGCTCTGCAAGTGAACAGATGTAAGACTGAGGGAAGGCTAATGCTGGTGTGTGTTTGGGGTACACACTGCAGGTCCTCACCTCTCCTGCTCTGTAAGTGAACAGGTGTAGCACTGAGGGAAAGGCTAATGCTGGTGTGTGTTTGGGGTACAAACTGCAGGTCATCAACCCTCCTGCTCTGTAAGTGAAGAGGTGTGGAACTGAGGGAAAATGCGAATGCTGTTGTGTTTTTGGGGTACACACTGCAGCTCCAAAACCCTCCTGCTCTGTAAGTGAACAGGTGTAGAACTGAGGGAAAGACTAATGCTGGTGTATGTTTGGGGTACACACTGCAGGTCCTAAACCCTCCTGCTCTTTAATTGAACAGGTGTAGCACATAGGGAATGGCAAATGCTGGTGTTTGTTTGGGGTAGACACTGCAGGTCCTAACCCCTTCTGCTCTGTAGGTGAACAGGTGTAGAACTGAGGGAAAGGCTAATGCTGGTGTGTGTTTGGGGTACGGCTAATGCTGGTGTGTGTTTGGGGTACACACTGCAGGTCCTAACCCCTCCTGCTCTGTAAGTGAACAAGTGTAGCACTGAGGGAAAGGCTAATGCTGGTGTGTGTTTGGGGTACACACTGCAGGTCCTAACCCCTCCTGCTCTGTAAGTGAACAAGTGTAGCACTGAGGGAAAGGCTAATGCTGGAGTGTGTTTGGGTTACAAACTGCAGGTCCTAAACCCTCCTGCTCTGTAAGTGAACCAGTGTAGAACTCAGGGAAAGGCTAATGCTGGTGTGTGTTTGGAGTACACACTGAAGGTACTTACCCCTCCTGCTCTGTAAGTGAACAGGTGTAGAACTGATGGAAAGGCTAATGCTGGAGTTTGTTTGGGGTACACACTGCAGGTCTTAAACCCTGCTGCTCTGTAACTGAACACTTGTTGGACAGAGGGAAAGGCTAATGCTGGTGCGTGTTTAGGATACACACTGCAGGTCCGAAACCTTCGTGCTCTGTAAGTGAACAGGTGTAGAACTTAGGGAAAGGCTAATGCTGGTGTGTGTTTGGGGGTGTGTGTTTGGGGTACAAACTGCAGGTCATCAACCCTCCTGCTCTGTAAGTGAAGAGGAGTAGAACTGAGGGATAATGCTAATGCTGCTGTGTGTGTGGGGTACACACTGCAGGTCCTAAACCCTCCTGCTCTGTAAGTGAACAGGTGTGGAACTGAGGGAAAGGCTAATGCTGGTGTGTGTTTGGGGTACGGCTAATGCTGATGTGTATTTGGGGTACACACTGCAGGTCCTAACCCCTCCTGCTCTTTAAGTGAACAGGTGTAGCACTGAGGGAAAGGCTAATTCTGGTTTGTGTTTGGGGTACAAACTGCAGGTCATCAACCCTCCTGCTCGGTAAGTGAAGAGGTGTGGAACTGAGGGAAAATGCTAATGCTGTTGTGTTTTTGTGGTACGGCTAATGCTGGTGTGTGTTTGGGGTACACACTGCAGGTCCTAAACACTCCTGCTCTGTAGGGGAACAGCTGAGGAACTGAGGGAAAGGCTAATGTTGTTGTGATTTTGGGGTACGGCTAATGCTGGTGTGTGTTTGGGGTACACACTGCAGGTCCTAACCCCTCCTGCTCTGTAATTGAACAGGTGTAGGACTGAGGGAAAGGCTAATGCTGGTGTGTGTTTGGGGTACACACTGCAGGTCCTAACCCCTCCTGCTCTGTAAGTGAACAGGTGTAGCACTGAGCGAAAGGCTAATGCTGGTGTGTGTTTGGGGTACGGCTAATGCTGATGTGTGTTTGGGGTAGACACTGCAGGTCCTAACGCCTTCTGCTCTGTAGGTGAACAGGTGTAGAACTGAGGGAAAGGCTAATGCTGGTGTGTGTTTGGGGTACACATTGCCGGTCCAAACCCCTCCTGCTCTGTAAGTGAAATAGTGTAGCACTGAGGGAAAGGCTAATGCTGGTGTGTTTTTGGGGTACAAACTGCAGGTCATCAACCCTCCTGCTCTGGAAGTGAAGAGGTGTGGAACTGAGGGAAAATGCTAATGCTGTTGTGTTTTTGGTGTACAGCTAATGCTGGTGTGTGTTTGGGATACACACTGCAGCTCCAAAACCCTCCTGCTCTGTAAGTGAACAGGTGTAAAACTGAGGGAAAGGGTAATGCTGGTTTGTGTTTGGGGTACACAATGCAGGTCCTTAACCCTCCTGCTCTTTAAGTGAACAGGTGTAGCACTTAGGGAATGGCTAATGCTGGAGTTTGTTTGGGGTACACACTGCAGGTCCTAACCCCTCCTGCTCTGTAAGTGAACAGGTGTAGGACTGAGGGAAAGGCTAATGCTGGTGTGTGTTTGGGGTACACACTGCAGGTCCTAACCCCTCCTGATCTGTAAGTGAACAGGTGTAGAACTGAGGGAAAGGCTAATGCTGGTGTGTGTTTGGGGTACACACTGCAGGTCCTTACGCCTCCTGTTTTGTAGGTGAACATGTCTAGCACTGAGGGAAAGGCTAATGCTGGTCTGTGATTGGGGTACACACTGCAGGTCCTAAACCCTCCTGCTCTGTAAGTGAACGAGTGTAGAACTGAGGGAAAGGCTAATGCTGGTGTGTGTATGGGGTACGGCTAATGGTGGTCGTATGTTTGGGGTACACACTGCAGGTCCTAGACCCTACTGCTCTGTAAGTGAACAGGTGTAGCACTGAGGGAAAGGCTAATGCTGGTGTGTGTTTGGGGTACACACTGCAGGTCCTAACCCCTCCTGCTCTGTAAGTGAACAGGTGTAGCACTGAGGGAAAGGCTAATTCTGGTGTGTGTTTGGGGTACACACTGCAGGTCCTAACCCCTCCTGCTCAGTAGGTGAACAGAGGAAGCACTGATGGAAAGGCTAATGCTGGTTTTTGTTTGGGGTACACACTGCAGGTCTTAAACCCTCCTGCTCTGAAAAAGAACACTTGTAGCACAGAGGGAAAGGCTAATGCTGGTGCGTATTTAGGATACACACTGCAGGTCCGAAGCCTTCGTGCTCTGTAAGTGAACAGGTGTTGAACTTAGGGAAAGGTTAATGCTGGTGTGTGTTTGGGGTACACACTGCACGTCCTAAACCCTCCTGCTCTGTAAGTGAACAGGTGTAGAACTGAGCGAAAGGCTAATGCTGGTGTGTCTTTTGGGTAGACACTGCAGGTCCTAACCCCTTCTGCTCTGTAAGTGAACAGGTGTAGAACTGAGCGAAAGGCTAATGCTGGTGTGTGTTTGGGGTACGGCTAATGCTGATGTGTGTTTGGGGTAGACACTGCAGGTCCTAACCCCTTCTGCTCTGTAGATGAACAGGTGTAGAACTGAGGGAAAGGCTAATGCTGGTGTGTGTTTGGGGTACGGCTAATTCTGATGTGTGTTTGGGGTACACACTGCAGGTCCTCACCCCTCTTGCTCAGTAAGTGAACAGGTGTAGCACTGATGGAAAGCCTTATGCTGGTGTGCGTTTGGGGTACACAGTGCAGGTCCTAAACCTTCGTGCTCTGTAAGTGAACCGGTGTAGAACTTAGGGAATGGCTAATGCTGGCGTGTGTTTGGGGTACACACTGCAGGTCCTAAACCTTCGTCCTCTGTTAGTGAACAGGTGTAGAACTGAGGGAAAGGCTAATGCTGGTGTGTGTTTGGGGTACGGCTAATGCTGATGTGTGTTTGGGATACACACTGCAGGTCCTAAACCCTCCTGCTCTGTAGGGGAACAGGTGTGGAACTGAGGGAAAGTCTAATGCTGTTGTGTTTTTGGCGTACGGCTAATTCTGGTGTGTGTTTGTGGTACCGACTGTAAGTCCTTATTCCTCCTGAACTGTAAGTGAACATGTCTAGCACTGAGGGAAAGGCTAATGCTGATGTGTGCTTGGGGTACACACTCCAGATCCTAAACCCTCCTGCTCTGTAAGTGAAGAGGTGTAGCACTGAGGGAAAGGCTAATGCTGGTGTGTGTTTGGGGTACACACTGCAGGTCCTAACCCCTCCTGCTCTTTAAGTGAACAGGTGTAGCACTGAGGGAAAGGCTAATGCTGGTGTGTGTTTGGGGTACACACTGCAGGTCCTAACCCCTCTTGTTCAGTAAGTGAACAGGTGTAGCACTGAGGGACAGGCTAATGCTGATGTGTGTTTGGGGTACACACTGCAGCTCCAAAACCCTCCTGCTCTGTAAGTGAACAGGCGTAGAACTGAGGGAAAGGCTAATGCTGGTGTGTGTTTGGGCTACACATTGCAGGTCCTTACCCCTCCAGCTCTGTAAGTGAACAAGTGTAGCACTGAGGGAAAGGCTAATGCTGGTGTGTGTTTGGGGTACAAACTGCAGGTCATCAACCCTCCTGTTCTGTAAGTGAAGAGGTGTGGAACTGAGGGAAAATGCTAATGCTGTTGTGTTTTTGGCGTACGGCTAATGCTGGTGTGTTTTTGGGGTACACACTGCAGCTCCAAAACCCTCCTGCTCTGTAAGTGAACAGGTGTAGAACTGAGGGAAAGGCTAATGCTGGTGTGTTTTGTTTGTGTGTTTGGGGTACACAATGCAGGTCCTCAACCCTCTTGCTCAGTAAGTGAACAGGTGTAGGACTGATGGAAAGCCTTATGCTGGTGTGTGGGGTTTGGGGTACACAGTGCAGGTCCTAAACCCTACTGCTCTGTAAGTGAACAGGTGTAGAACTTAGGAAATGGCTAATGCTGGTGTGTGTTTGGGGTACACACTGCAGGTCCTAAACCTTCCTGCTCTGTCAGTGAACAGGTGTAGAACTGAGGAAAGGCTAATGCTGGTGTGTGTTGGGGTGCGGCTAATGCTGATGTGTGTTTGGGATACACACTGCAGGTCCTAAACCCTCCTGCTCTGTAAACAGGTGAAACTGAGGAAAAGTCTAATGCTCTTGTGTTTTTGGCGTCTGGGCTAATTCTTGTGTGTGTTGTGGTACCGACTGTAGGTCACCTCCTGAACTGTAAGTGAACATGTCTAGCACTGATGGAAAGGCTAATGCTGATGTGTGTTTGGGGTACACACTCCAGATCCTAAACCCTCCTGCTCTGTAAGTGAAGAGGTGTAGCACTGAGGGAAAGGCTAATGCTGGTGTGTGTTTGGGGTACACACTGCAGGTCCTAACCCCTCCTGCTCTTTAAGTGAACAGGTGTAGCACTGAGGGAAAGGCTAATGCTGGTGTGTGTTTGGGGTACACACTGCAGGTCCTAACCCCTCTTGTTCATTAAGTGAACAGGTGTAGCACTGAGGACAGGCTAATGCTGATGTGTGTTTGGGGTACACACTGCAGGTCCCAAAACCCTCCTGCTCTGTAAGTGAACAGGCGTAGAACTGAGGGAAAGGCTAATGCTGGTGTGTGTTTGGGCTACACACTGCAGGTCCTTAACCCTCCAGCTCTGTTAAGTGAACAGGTGTAGCACTGAGGAAAGGCTAATGCTGGTGTGTGTTTGGGGTACAAACTGCAGGTCATCAACCCTCCTGTTCTGTAAGTGAACAGGTGTGGAACTGAGGGAAAATGCTAATGCTGTTGTGTTTTTGCGTTTGCTGGGGTTTTTGGGGTGCAGGTCCTCCAAAACCCTCCTGCTCTGTAAGTGAACAGGTGTAGAACTGAGGAAAGGCTAATGCTGGAGTTTGTTTGGGGTACACAATGCAGGTCCTAAACCCTCCTGCTTTGTTACTGAACAAGTGTAGGACTGAGGGAAAGGCTAATGCTGGTGTGTGTATGGGGTAATGGTGGTCTGTTTGGGGTTCTTGCAGGTCCTAGACCCTGCTCTGTAAGTGAACAGGTGTAGCACTGAGGGAAGGCTAATGCTGGTGTGTGTTTGGGGTACACACTGCAGGTCCTAACCCCTCCTGCTCTGTAAGTGAACAGGTGTAGCACTGAGGGAAAGGCTAATTCTGGAGTTTGTTTGGGATACACACTGCAGGTCCTAAACCCTCCTGCTCTGTAAGTGAACGAGTGTAGAACTGAGGGAAAGGCTAATGCTTGTGTGTGCTTGGGGTACACACTACAGGTCATAACCCCTCCTGCTCTGTAAGTGAACAGGTATAGACCTGATGGAATGGCAAATGCTAGTGTGTGTTTGGGGTACACACTGCAGGTCCTAAACCCTCCTGCTCTGAAACAGAACACTTGTAGCACAGAGGGAAAGGCTAATGCTGGTGCGTGTTTAGGATACACACTGCAGGTCGGAAGCCTTCGTGCTCTGTAAGTGAACAGGTGTTGAACTTAGGGAAAGGCTAATGCTTGTGTGTGTTTGGGGTACAAACTGCAGGTTCTTACCCCTCCTGCTCTATAAGTGAACAGGTGTAGAACTGAGGGAAAGGCTAATGCTGGTGTATGTTTGGGGTACACACTGCAGGTCCTAAACCCTCCTGCTCTTTATTTGAACAGGTGTAGCACATAGGGAATGGCTAATTCTGGAGTTTGTTTGGGGTACAAACTGCAGGTCCTAAACCCTCCTGCTTTGTTACTGAACAGGTGTAGGACTGAGGGAAAGACTAATGCTTGTGTGTGATTGGGGTACACACTGCATGTCCTAACCCCTCCTGATCTGTAAGTGAACATGTCTAGCACTGAGGGAAAGGCTAATGCTGATGTGTGTTTGGGGTACACACTGCAGGTCCTAACCCCTCTTGTTCAGTAAGTGAACAGGTATAGACCTGATGGAATGGCAAATGCTAGTGTGTGTTTGGGGTACACACTGCAGGTCCTAAACCCTTCTGCTCTGTAAGTGAACAAGTGTAGCACTTAGGGAAAGGCTAATGCTTGTCTGTGTTTGGGGTACAAACTGCAGGTTCTTACCCCTCCTGCTCTGTTAGTGAACAGGTGTAGCACTGAGGGAAAGGCTAATGCTTGTGTGTGTTTGGGGTACACACTGCAGGTCCTAACCCCTCCTGCTCTGTAAGTGAACAGGTGTAGCACTGAGGGAAAGGTTAATTCTGGAGTTTGTTTGGGATACACACTGCAGGTCCTAAACCCTCCTGCTCTGTAAGTGAACACTGTAGAACTGAGGAAAGGATAATGCTTGTGTGTGTTTAGGTACACACTACAGGTCATAACCCCTCCTGCTCTGTAAGTGAACAGGTATAGACCTGATGGAATGGCAAATGCTAGTGTGTGTTTGGGGTACACACTGCAGGTCCTAAACCCTCCTGCTCTGAAACAGAACACTTGTAGCACAGAGGGAAAGGCTAATGCTGGTGTGTGTTTAGGATACACACTGCAGGTCCTAAACCCTCCTGCTCTGTAAGTGAACAGGTGTTGAACTGAGGGAAAGGCTAATGCTTGTGTGTGTTTGGGGTACAAACTGCAGGTTCTTACCCCTCCTGCTCTATAAGTGAACAGGTGTAGAACTGAGGGAAAGGCTAATGCTGGTGTATGTTTGGGGTACACACTGCAGGTCCTAAACCCTCCTGCTCTTTATTTGAACAGGTGTAGCACATAGGGAATGGCTAATTCTGGAGTTTGTTTGGGGTACAAACTGCAGGTCCTAAACCCTCCTGCTTTGTTACTGAACAGGTGTAGGACTGAGGGAAAGGCTAATGCTGGTGTGTGATTGGGGTACACACTGCATGTCCTAACCCCTCCTGATCTGTAAGTGAACATGTCTAGCACTGAGGGAAAGGCTAATGCTGATGTGTGTTTGGGGTACACACTGCAGGTCCTAACCCCTCTTGTTCAGTAAGTGAACAGGTATAGACCTGATGGAATGGCAAATGCTAGTGTGTGTTTGGGGGCAACAAACTGCAGGTCCTAAACCCTCCTGCTCTGTTAGTGAACAGGTGTAGCACTGAGGGAAAGGCTAATGCTTGTGTGTGTTTGGGGTACACACTGCAGGTCCTAACCCCTCCTGCTCAGTAAGTGAACAGATGTAGCACTGATGGAAAGGCTAATGCTGGTTTTTGTTTGGGGTACACACTGCAGGTCTTAAACCCTCCTGCTCTGAAACAGAACACTTGTAGCACAGAGGGAAAGGATAATGCTGGTGCGTGTTTAGGATACACACTGCAGGTCGGAAGCCTTCGTGCTCTGTAAGTGAACAGGTGTTGAACTTAGGGAAAGGCTAATGCTTGTGTGTGTTTGGGGTACAAACTGCAGGTTCTTACCCCTCCTGCTCTATAAGTGAACAGGTGTAGAACTGAGGGAAAGGCTAATGCTGGTGTATGTTTGGGGTACACACTGCAGGTCCTAAACCCTCCTGCTCTTTATTTGAACAGGTGTAGCACATAGGGAATGGCTAATGCTGGAGTTTGTTTGGGGTACACACTGCAGGTCCTAAACCCTCCTGCTTTGTTACTGAACAGGTGTAGGACTGAGGGAAAGGCTAATGCTGGTGTGTGATTGGGGTACACACTGCATGTCCTAACCCCTCCTGATCTGTAAGTGAACATGTCAAGCACTGAGGGAAAGGCTAATGCTGATGTGTGTTTGGGGTACACACTGCAGGTCCTAACCCCTCTTGTTCAGTAAGTGAACAGGTGTAGCACTGAGGGAAAGGCTAATGCTGGTGTGTGTTTGGGGTACATACTGCAGGTCCTAACACCTCCTGCTGTGTAAGTGAACAAGTGTTGAACTCAGGGAAAGGCTAATGCTGGTGTGTGTTTGGGGTACACACTGAAGGTCCTTACCCCTCCTGCTCTGTAAGTGAACAGGTGTAGAACTGATGGAAAGGCTAATGCTGGAGTTTGTTTGGGGTACACACTGCAGGTCTTAAACCCTGCTGCTCTGTAAATGAACACTTGTAGCACAGAGGGAAAGGCTAATGCTGGTGCGTGTTTAGGATACACACTGCAGGTCCGAAACCTTCGTGCTCTGTAAGTGAACAGGTGTAGAACTAAGGGATAGGCCAATGCTGGTGTGTGTTTGGGGTACAAACTGCAGGTCATCCAACCTCCTGCTCTGTAAGTGAAGAGGTGTGGAACTGAGGGAAAATGCTAATGCTGGTGTATGTTTGGGGTACGCACTGCAGGTCCTGAACCCTCCTGCTCTGTAAGTGAACAGGTGTAGAACTGAGGGAAAGGCTAGTGCTAGACACTGCAGGTCCTAACCCCTCCTGCTCTGTAAGTGAACAGGTGTGGAACTGAGGGAAAGGCTAATGCTGGTGTGTGTTTGGGGTACGGCTAATGCTGATGTGTGTTTGGGTACACACTGCAGGTCCTAACCCCTCCTGCTCTGTAAGTTAACAAGTGTTGCACTGAGGGAAAGGCTAATGCTGGTGTGTGTTTGGGGTACACACTGCAGGTCCTAACCCCTCCTGCTCTTTAAGTGAACAGGTGTAGCACTGAGGGAAAGGCTAATGCTGGTGTGTGTTTGGGGTACAAACTGCAGGTCATCAACCCTCCTGCTCTGTAAGTGAAGAGGTGTGGAAATGAGGGAAAATGCTAATGCTGTTGTGTTTTTGGGGTACGGCTAATGCTGGTGTGTGTTTGGAGTACAAACTGCAGGTCCTAAATCCTCCTGCTCTGTAAGTTAACAGGTGTAGAACTGAGAGAAAGGCACATGCTGGTGTATGTTTGGGGTGCACACTGCAGGTCCTAAACCCTCCTGCTCTGAAAGTGAACAAGTGTAGAACTCAGGGAAAGGCTAATGCTGGTGTGTGTTTGGGGTACACACTGAAGGACCTTACCCCTCCTGCTCTGTATTTGAACGGGTGTAGAACTGATGGAAAGGCTAATGCTGGAGTTTGTTTGGGGTACACACTGCAGGTCTTAAACCCTGCTGCTCTGTAACTGAACACTTGTAGCACAGAGGGAACGGCTAATGCTGGTGCGTGTTTAGGATACACACTGCAGGTCCGACACCTTCGTGCTCTGTAAGTGAACAGGTGTAGAATTGAGGGAAAGGCTAATGCTGGTGTGTGTTTGGGGTACAAACTGCAGGTCATCCACCCTCCTGCTCTGTAAGTGAAGAGGTGTGGAACTGAGGGAAAATGCTCATGCTGGTGTTTGTTTGGGGTACACACTGCAGGTCCTAAACCCTCCTGCTCTGAAAGTGAACAGGTGTGGAACTGAGGGAAAGGCTAATGCTGGTGTGTGTTTGGGGTACGGCTAATGCTGATGTGTTTTTCTGGTACACACTGCAGGTCCTAACCCCTCCTGCTCTGTAAGTTAACAAGTGTTGCACTATGGGAAAGGCTAATGCTGGTGTGTGTTTGGGGTACAAACTGCAGGTCATCAACCCTCCTGCTCTGTAAGTGAAGAGGTGTGGAACTGAGGGAAAATGCTAATGCTGTTGTTTTTTTGGGGTACGGCTAATGCTGGTGTGTGTTTGGGGTACACACTGCAGGTCCTTAACCCTCCTGCTCTGTAGGGGAACAGGTATGGAACTGAGGGAAAGGCTAATGTTGTTGTGTGTTTGGGGTACGGCTAATGGTGGTCGTATGTTTGGGGTACACACTGCAGGTGCTAGACCCTACTGCTCTGTAAGTGAACAGGTGTAGCACTGAGGGAAAGGCTAATGCTGGTGTGTGTTTGGGGTACACACTGCAGGTCCTAACCCCTCCTGCTCTGTAAGTGAACAGGTGTTACACTGAGGGAAAGTCTAAGGCTGGAGTTTGTTTGGGGTACACCCTTCAGGTCTTAAACCCTCCTGCTCTGTAACTGAACACTTGTAGGACTGAGGGAAAGGCTAATGCTCGTGTGTGTTTGGGGTACACACTACAGGTCATAACCCCTCCTGCTCTGTAAGTGAACAGGTGTAGACCTGATGGAATGGCAAATGCTGGTGTGTGTTTGGGGTACACACTGCAGGTCCTAAACCCTTCTGCTCTGTAAGTGAACAGGTGTAGCACTGAGGGAAAGGCTAATGTTGGTGTGTGTTTGGGGTACACAATGCAGGTCCCAACCCCTCCTACTCAGTAAGTGAACAGATGTAGCACTGATGGAATGGCAAATGCTGGTGTGTGTTTGGGGTAGACACTGCAGGTCCTAACCCCTTCTGCTCTGTAGGTGAACAGGTGTAGAACTGAGGGAAAGGCTAATGCTGGTGTGTTTTTCCCTTACGGCTAATGCTGATGTGTGTTTGGGGTCCACACTGCAGGTCCTAACCCCTCCTGCTCTGTAAGTGAACAGGTGTAGAACTGAGGGAAAGGCTAATGCTGGAGTTTGTTTGGGGTACACACTGCAGGTCTTAAACCCTCCTGCTCTGTAACTGAACACTTGTAGCACAGAGGGAAAGGCTAATGCTGGTGTGTGTTTGGGGTACACACTGCAGGTCCTAACCCCTCCTGCTCTGTCAGTGAACAGGTGTAGAACTGAGCGAAAGGCTAATGCTGGTGTGTGTTTGGGGTACACACTGCAGGTCCTAACCCCTCCTGCTGTTTAAGTGAACAAGTGTTGAACTCAGGGAAAGGCTAATGCTGCTGTGTTTTTGGGGTACACACTGCAGGTCTTAAACCCTGCTGCTCTGTAAGTGAACAGGTGTAGAACTGAGAGAATGGCTAATGCTGGTGTGTGTTTTTGGTACACACTGCAGGTCTTAAACCTTCATGCACTGTAAGTGAACAGGTGTAGAACTTAGGGAATGGCTAATGCTGGTGTGTGTTTTGGGTACACACTGCAGGTCCTAAACCTTCTTGCTCTGTAAGTGAACAGGTGTAGAACTGATGGAAAGGCTAATGCCGGTGTGTGTTTGGGGTACACACTGCAGACCCTAACCCCTCCTGCTCTGTAAGTGAACAAGTGTAGCACTGAGGGAAAGGCTAATGCTGGTGTGTGTTTTGGGTACAAACTGCAGGTCATCAGCCCTCCTGCTCTGTAAGTGAAGAGGTGTGGAACTGAGGGAAAATTCTAATGCTGGTTTGTGTTTAGGATACACACTGCAGGTTCTAAACCCTACTGCTCTGTAGGGGAACAGGTGTGGAACTGAGGGAAAGGCTAATGCTGTTGTGTTTTTAGCGTACGGCTAATGCTGGTTTGTGTTTGGGGTACACACTGCAGGTCCTTATTCCTCCTGCTCTGTAGGTGAACATGTCTAGCACTGAGGGAAAGGCTAATGCTGATGTGTGTTTGGGGTACACACTGCAGGTCCTAAACCTTCTTGCTCTGTAAGTGAACAGGTGTAGAACTGATGGAAAGGCTAATGCCTGTGTGTGTTTGGGGTACACACTGCAGGTCCTAACCCCTCCTGCTCTGTAAGTGAACAAGTGTAGCACTGAGGGAAAGGCTAATGCTGGTGTGTGTTTTGGGTACAAACTGCAGGTCATCAACCCTCCTGCTCTGTAAGTGAAGAGGTGTGGAACTGAGGGAAAATTCTAATGCTGGTTTGTGTTTGGGATACACACTGCAGGTTCTAAACCCTACTGCTCTGTAGGGGAACAGGTGTGGAACTGAGGGAAAGGCTAATGCTGTTGTTTTTTTAGCGTACGGCTAATGCTGGTTTGTGTTTGGGGTACACACTGCAGGTCCTTATTCCTCCTGCTCTGTAGGTGAACATGTCTAGCACTGAGGGAAAGGCTAATGCTGATGTGTGCTTGGGGTAGACACTCCAGATACTAAACCCTCCTGCTCTGTAAGTGAACAGGTGTAGCACTGGGGGAAAGGCTAATGCTGGTGTGTGTTTGGGGTACACACTGCAGGTCCTAACCCCTCCTGCTCAGTAAGTGAACAGATGTAGCACTGATGGAAAGGCTAATGCTGGTGTTTGTTTGGGGTACAAACTGCAGGTCATCAACCCTCCTGCTCTGTAAGTGAAGAGGTGTGGAACTGAGGGAAAATGCTAACGCTGGTTTGTGTTTGGGGTACACACTGCAGCTCCAAAACCCTCCTGCTCTGTAAGTGAACAGTTGTAGAACTGAGGGAAAGGCTAAAGCTGGAGTGTATTTGGGGAACACACTGCAGGTCCTAACCCCTCCTGCTCTGTGAGGTGTGGAACTGGGTGAAAGGGTAATGCTGGTGTGTGTTTGGGGTACACACTGCAGGTCCTAAACCCTCCTGCTCTGTAATTGAACAGGTGTGGAACTGGGTGAAATGCTAATGCTTGTGTATGTTTGGGGCACACACTGCAGGTCCCAAACCCTCCTGCTCTGTAAGTGAACAGGTGTAGAACTGAGGGAAAGGCTAAAGCTGGAGTGTATTTGGGGAACACACTACAGGTCCTAACCCCTCCTGCTCTGTAAGTTAACAGGTGTAGAACTGAGGGAAAGGCTAATGCTAGACCCTGCAGGTCCTAACCCCTCCTGCTCTGTAAGTGGACAGGTGTGAAACTGAGGGAAAGGCTAATGCTGGTGTGTGTTTGGGGTACGGCTAATGCTGGTGCGTGTTTTGGGTACACACTGCAGGTCCTAGACCCGACTGCTCTGTAAGTGAACAGGTGTAGAACTGAGGTAAAGGCTGATGCTGGTGTGTATTTGGCGTACACACTACAGGTCCTAACCCCTCCTGCTCTGTAAGTTAACAGGTGTAGAACTGAGGGAAAGGCTAATGCTAGACCCTGCAGGTCCTAACCCCTCCTGCTCTGTAAGTGGACAGGTGTGAAACTGAGGGAAAGGCTAATGCTGGTGTGTGTTTGGGGTACGGCTAATGCTGGTGTGTGTTTTGGGTACACACTGCAGGTCCTAGACCCGACTGCTCTGTAAGTGAACAGGTGTAGATCTGAGTGAAAGGCTAATGCTGGTGTGTGTTTGGGGTACACACTGCAGGTCCTTAACCCTCCTGCTCTGTAAGGGAACAGTTGTGCAACTGAGGGCAAGTCTCATTTTGGTGTGTGTTTGGGGTACACACTGCAGGTCCGAAAACCTCCTGCTCTGTAAGTAAACAGGTGTAGCAATGAGGGAAAGGCTTATGCTGGTGTGTGTTTGGCGTCCACACTGCAGGTCCTAAACCCTCCTGCTCTGTAATTGAACAGGTGTAGAACTGAGGGAAAGGCTAATGCTGGTGTGTGTTTGGGGAACACACTGCAGGTCCTAACCCTTCCTGCTCTGTAGGTGAACAGGTGTAGGACTGAGGGAAAGGCTTATGCTGGTGTCTGTTTGGGGTAGACACTGCAGGTCCTAACCCTTCCTGCTCTGTAGGTGAACAGGTGTAGATCTGAGGGAAAGTCTAATGCTGGTGTGTGTTTGGGATACACACTGCAGGTCCTAAACCCTCCTGCTCTGTCAGTGAACAGGTGTAGAATTCAGGGAAAGGCTAATGCTGGTGTGTGTTTGGGATACACACTGCAGGTCCTTACCCCTCCTGCTCTGTAAGTGAACAGGTGTTGATCTGAGGGAAAGGCTAATGCTGGTGTGTGTTTGGGATACACACTGCAGGTCCTAAACCCTCCTGCTCTGTAAGTGAACAGGTATAGAACTGAGGGAAAGGCTAATGCTGGTGTGTGTTTGGGGTACACACTGCAGGTCCTAACCCCTCCTGCTCTGTAAGTGAACAGATGTAGAACTGAGGGAAAGGCTAATGCTGGCGTGTGTTCGGGGTACACACTGCAGGTCCTAACCCCTCCTGCTCTGTAAGTGAACAGGTGTAGCACTGAGGGAAAGGCTAATGCTGGTGTGTGTTTGGGGTACACACTGCAGGTCCTAACCCCTCCTGCTCAGTAAGTGAACTGGTGTAGCACTGAGGGAAAGGCTAATGCTGGTGTGTGTTTGGGGTACACACTGCAGGTCCTAACCCCTCCTGCTCTGTAAGTGAACAGATGTAGAACTGAGGGAAAGGCTAATGCTGGCGTGTGTTCGGGGTACACACTGCAGGTCCTAACCCCTCCTGCTCTGTAAGTGAACAGGTGTAGCACTGAGGGAAAGGCTAATGCTGGTGTGTGTTTGGGGTACACACTGCAGGTCCTAACCCCTCCTGCTCTGTAAGTGAACAGGTGTAGCACTGAGGGAAAGGCTAATGCTGGTGTGTGTTTGGGGTACACACTGCAGGTCCTAACCCCTCCTGCTCTGTAAGTGAACAGGTGTAGCACTGAGGGAAAGGCTAATGCTGGTGTGTGTTTGGGGTACACACTGCAGGTCCTCACATCTCCTGCTCTGTAAGAGAACAGGTGTAGGACTGAGGCTAGCGGCTCATTAAAACAGATTTTCCTCTGCAGATATTTTCTCCTCCTCTTCTCTCTCTCCTTCTCCCTGTGTGATGTTGTGATTCTCTCTCTGGAGCCTCGGGGTGAGGGAATGTAGTTCCTCCTTCCTCTCTTGCTTTAAACACACATCCCCTCCTCTGTGTCTCTGTGGGGACAGCAGGTCTCTCCTAATGGGGACTCATTAGTCACCGCGAGAAAAGAGAGATTCTCAGGGAGATCTGCAGAGACAGGCTGGAGCAGACACCCTTTCTACAAACATACATACACACACTCGGTCGCATATGTACTGGCACAGATATACACACAACCTCTCTCTCTCACTGTCTCTCACATGCACAGAGACACTCTCTCTCTCTCTCTCTCTCTCTCACACACACACACACACACACTCCTCCTTTCTCTTTTGCACCGTCACCCGTTTGATCAGTGAGTGCACAGCGGATCCTGACTCAAGAAAGATCTCATGCATTGCCCTTCTGGATGATCGACAGGTGTCACTCAAAGCTAGTAGTGTAACTGTCTCCCCAAATCCTTGAAGGGGAAAGAACAGTTTGACAGAGCAGTTTCTCTCCTCAATCGTAATGGGATTTTTTACTGACTGTAAGTGATGTGCTCTAGATTTATTTCTTCCTGAATTTGAAGACATATCTCTGCAACTGTGCAATAATAAGTCAGATTGCTGTGGGTTACAGAGAAACAGAGCTAGTCAGACAGCAGCAGCCTGGAAGTCTGTCACTCAAATCCAGCCCTGGTTTTCTTTTCTACTGGGTGATAAATTGAGTAATAAGCAATTCTCATTGGCCAGACTGTATTTGCATGTGACTCCTCAGTACAGTTGTAAAAGGACTGTGGACTGATGATCTCTCCTGGGTGATCAAGGCTGTATGTGTGTGTTTGTGTGCATGCGTGCACTTGTGCTTGTGTGTGTGTTTGCGTGTGCTTGAGTGTGTGTTTATGTGTGTGTGTGTTTGTTTCTGTGCGTGCGCGTGCATGTGTGTGTGTTGTGTGTGTGTGTGTGTGTGTGTGTGTGTACTGTGATTGGGTGCATGTGCTCTATGACAGATTTAGTCTTCAGTCTGAAGCTAACTGGTGCAGCTTCACTGAGCAGCCTGTAATGAGGATGGAGCTCAGTGCAGTTTGTAGTTACACATCAAATAACATTCACTCAGGGCTTCAGATATTGAAGTTACAAGTAAAACTTAAAAGAAAACACAGATTTGCTTAAAAGTCTTTGACCACATTATGACTTGTCATGCTGAGCGCATTTCTTTATTTGACTTTGACTAATATCATGACCTTTTCTCTGCAAGTCATTTTGCTGGACCTAAAACTGTATTTTTAGCTGTTTTTATGATGTGTTTCTGAGATGACAGTCTGTGATCTATATGCCCCATCACGTTCTGTGCTGGTGATACTGCTTTACAATACAGAATAGAAGCTGCCATATTTAGAGATTTTATTTGTGTGTTTTGAAAACTGCCTTAGACAGGTACTCAATATGCTAGTACAGTGTCCTTGTCTTCTTCCAGGTACTCAGTATGCCAGTACAGTGTCCTTGTCTTTTTCCAGGTACTCAGTATGCTTGTACAGTGTCCTTGTCTTTCAGATGATGGAGCAGTGCAGGTACAGGCACTCAGTATTCAGTCAGCCAGTACAGTAAAACTTAAAAGCCAGATTTGTCCTTTGACCAGTCCCTGAGCCAGGAAGCTGCAGGCATATGTATTTTTAGCTGAAAGGTCTTTATATGCCCCAGTGGGCCTCACATGTGTAAAGATTTAAATTCCAGGCCTGGGGAGGTGTGTCCTTGTCTTTTTCAATCCTTTCTTCCTTATCTAACCCCCCCACCCCCTGTCTCCCCAGGGGCCTCCACATGTGTAAAGAGAGATTCCAGGCCTGGGGATAAATTCAGCACCAGACTGTCCAAATTTAGCCCCCTAAAGACCCCGGTGTGTGTTTACAGATTGTGATCTCTGTCTGAGAGACGTTACCTGTACCGGGATGCAGGTCTCCAGCTCAGTCCTCATTCAGATGTTCCTTATCAGTGCCCTGCTGCTGCTGCTAATGCCATTCAGTTCAGCCCACCTCTCACGCTAATGCTACGCTATCTGGAGCCCTTATCATCTTATCAGGAAATCTGAAGTGCTGGCTTTTAGAATGCTATAGAGACGTAAACCCGCACCCCACCATCCCCTCTCCATCTGCAGCACGATTGGCTGAGTGGACTATCGCATCACCAGGCTGTCTCACGCTGGGCTCTGCAGCCCTGGTTCAGGAGAGCAGGAGACAGAGGCAGTAAATCTAGGATCATAAAGCAAAATTCCCAAATATTTGATCCAAACCACCTGGATTTGCTAATGAGCTCAGTTCCTGAGTCAGGTGTAGTGATAATCGGTGAAATCAGCTGGCTGGACTTTTGCTGGTGACATTTTATAATAACTTCATCAATACAGGTACATGGTGAAATTATGTAACAATTTACTGTAAATTTAATTTCATTTAACAATGAAATGGTATTTAATAATATTTTTATTATATAAATATAATAATATTTATCATTTTACTGATTATCTCTTATCAGTGAAGATAACTTCACAATGTAAACTTTATAAAGTAATAAATTTAATTTACAAGACATGAGTATTACTAATCATTTGTAATAGTCATTTAATGGCCTGTCTACAGCAAAATAACTATTAACTACAGTTTCATTAACTATCATTTCACCATTTTTAACAGTAGTTATTATAAAGTGTTACCCTGTGCACTTTTTGACCCTTGGACATCACACCTCTATTCACCATAACATCAGCAGCCTGTCAAGTTCCAGAAATCATGCGAGCATCGTCCACTGACTGAATTTCTGACAACTGTTCTGTTCTGACTACGGCTGAAAACAAAGAAAACCAGCTGCCTCTTCATTCTCCAGTGCCAGGGGTCTGAATCTTACACTGAAGTCTGAAATAGACATTTTTCTAAACACCCCCCCACCTCTCTCTCTCTCTCTCTCTCTCTCTCTCTCTCTGCCACTGGCAAAGCACCTGCTCCAGCATTACCGTCTGCTGCTGACATCAGAGACTGTGGGTGGGGACTGCCTGTTGAATGACAAGTGATTGAAGAGAGAAATGAATAAGTGCTCCGCAAAAACATCTCATCTGTGCCCAACTGAATTATGATGTCGTATTTTTGCTGCCGATTTATGTATTTATTGAAAAATACTTTGTACGCTTTGAAACTGTGGGATTGTGCTTGATTAGGTTCACACCCTCCTTGGTCACACGCTCTTAAGCTAGACCTGCGTCCATCATTGTGTCTCGTTATCTGTTTGTAGCTCGTTATTGATTTTCAGATCCTGTTAATGAGCATGTGTGTGTTCTGGCTATGAGGACTGTGGTCTGCTCAGCTGTGTTTGGTGGAAAGAAAATAAACAAGATGTGAGATATATTCTCTTCATCTACGCGCTGCCTTTTAAAATGGAGGCTGTCAAACATGGACTGAAAGGAGCACTGGCTCATTGGGTTTGTTTCTCCCTGAACAAAATTAGCTACTAATTCAGACCCAAGAAAACAGGCAGGGTGCGCTAACTGTGTGCAAAACAACTTTAATTTCTTGATGAAGCTCTGGGTATAAATGAAAACACACTAATTCTGTGGCTCAAATGAGCATTGACTGAGGATCTGGGGCTGTGGGCCGGGCAGAATATTTATTAGCACACATTTTTTTCACCTTTATATGTCAATGTTTTTGAGGCTTGGAATCCAATATTTTTGATTCCTGTGCAGTCATTATCACTGAAATATGTCTCTGCCTTGCACATATCATTTGTGAAACTTTTAGGAGATATATTCCACATACTTTGTATACTTTTATCTCATAGCTGACACACCTGTTGCAGTACCTACAGTAAGTCCATGCCCCTTTTCATAATTTAGAGAGAAAAACAAAGATAAGGAAAACTCTACTGTCAGGTCCCACACTTCCTCACTGGGCTTCATTTATTTAATACTTTATAAAGTTCAACTAGCCTTTAACTGAGTGTTTAAACTAATTCTCTTTGGTGTTGGCGACACTAAACAAACTTCACATGAATAAAAATAATATTATTCACTTTCCATCTCAGGGAGTAGTTTTTAGACATCCTTCTAATGAATTAAACACCACTGATTACAGGGCTCTGTATAGATTTCCCATCCAGCACCGCATCACCCTTAGAAGCACCAGCATGGACAGTACAGTTAATTACTTCTGTCAGAACGAACCATTGACAGAGCACTACATTTATCCTGGTGAAACACACTGTATTTAACAGATTTTTGACTCAAGATTCCCCATTCACCAAGGCCAAGTGTGAATATTCAGCTCTGCAGTCAAACAAGGACGGATACAGGTTCGTCTCGGCTCCTGTTCGGGTCAGCAGGCTGATGGGCGATATTAATTATGGGCGGCTCGCCGGCGGGTCTGAGTTAGATTTAAATAGCTGCTGGGCAGTGGAAGTAATTACAACTGCCACGCTGATTAAATCCACCCAGTAATTAAACAAACGCCATCGATTTCTCAGCAAGAGGGCCCTCATGGCCACTCCCCTTACTCCCCCCACCAATCATGTTCTCCCTCTTCCTGCATGCCCTGCGGTGGTGGGCCAATCAGATAAACACAATTTTAGGGAAATGCTGCAGCTGTTTCCTTTGGAGTTTATGCATTTTGCCCTGTGCCACCCTCCCCCTGACAGTTAATTGATTTTGGAATGAAAATGGATGCAGTCCTGTCTGCTGGAGTGGGGTGCAGCGCACGGCCGTATCGAGGCTGAGGGCACCAGCAGGAAGTCCAGGCTTTGACTGTTTTTTTTTTTTCTTCTTTTTTGTACATTTCTCTGTGAGCTGGGGTCGGTGCCCGCCCGCACTGATTTTTCCAGCGGATTTAGCGGTTAGCGCTGTGGCTGTCTGTGGGAGCAGATGGAGGATCAGCCCCCACGTAGCGAAGCCTCGGCCAAACCTCTCCGAGCTGCTTAGCTAACGGGAAGAAAGCGTTTGTCAGACACCCCTTTGCCTGCCGGCTTTTTTATGTTTTGGCGGGAGAGCTGCGCCATCGACAGCGCGATTTACCGCCAGCGGCTCAGCAGAGAACCCCGAGCGGGGAGTGGATGGCGCGGCCGAGATCAGAGACACGTTTAAGACTGTGGCAGTGGATCTGAGCACCAGCCCTTCTGCTGCAAGCGCTCGTCTTCTTCTTTGGTCTTTAAAGGCATCGCATCCCAGCGGTGGAGCTCTTACATGCACTTTGGTTCACCTTTACATCACAGGTGCTTGGCTAGATGTTTCTGGAAGATGTTGTGGAGAAGAATCAGGAGTGTGCTGCTCATTGGGGGGGCGTGTTTGCCTGTTTGCAGTGTGAGATTTACAGGGAATAATTCTGATGTTAAAACATGGAGTCATCAGCCTGCTGTAAGGATGCTGAAGGAGGGCTCGCTCTGTACCTGCTGTATTCTACTAATTCAACAGCGTCTCAGGCTCCCCCTTAACAATATGTCAATCCGCATCATCGCTGAACGCCTATTGATGTTTAGGCATGATCGGTGTTTTGCTCTAATTAAATCAAGGAATGTAATTTCTGCCCATAGACCATATGGACCTCTGTGATCAGACCTTCTTGATTAGTCATGAATTTGACTTGAAAATGTTTGATTATGATGACTGTGGTCAGCATAAAGCCTGAAGTCTTCTGGCACATTAGCCATCAATGCTAGTGCTCAGCTCAGTGCACTTCTGTAGCTGCTCACCAGTCCTCAGTCAATTTCCTTTTTTTATTTTTTTATTTATTTATTTTTAGGATTTAAATACCTGTCTGTGCTCGATTGCTCTTGCCTGGTCTCGCCAACTGAGAGATCTGGTTGGTGGGGTTGGATTCACTTTTTGAGGGTATTTCAGCACTTCATAGGTTTAAAGAGTATTACATAGGTGTCAATACTATTTTCCTCAGTTTCAATACTGCAGACAAGCTCAGTAAAGCACAGAGAAGTAATCAAATACAAATCTCTCACATAATGGACCCAGGTGTGATGCAGACAGTACTGCACTGCGTTAGAGTGTAAATCCCGCCCCCTTCACTATATCATGTGATCAGCACAGAAGGCTGAGGCTTATAGCGGAGCTCAGAGATCAGTCAGTATGGGGGGGAGGGGGGAGAGTTGAAGGCAGCAGGGGGCTCTTCCATTACCGCGGGGGAAAAAGCCGCCAGCGACTCTGGAGCAGCAGAGCCTCTGACTGCAGGAGCCAAGGCCTCTCGTCTCCCTGAAACCCTGCATCTGATCAGCCTATAAAAGCCCAGCTACAGGCCCTCGGCTGCGCATACATCTCCCTCATTATGGTGTCCGGCTCCACACAGCCTGTGGGAGAGGCTGCGCTGTTCTCCCCTCTGCTACTGTCTGTGCTCTACAAGTGCTCCCTCATGAAGGAAAGGACAGCAGGTTTATTCCCAGTCACGACATTTAAAGAAACTCCGCCATGTTCAGTCACAGCCCTGACCCCAGTATCGATTTACATTTTAAAACATCTGCTCTCTGCGTTTATAAATATATACTGTATATGAAGTCAACAATTTATTTCAGGAATCCTTAAGAAGGAAGTAAAATTGCATTTTCACTCCTGCCACTTGTTGAAAATGTGTACTGACTTTGTGCTGCGACGTGACGTTTGTGCTGAAACAAGGAGGGAAAAGAAGTGAGTAAACAGTGACCTTTGCCAGTGCTGATTTAGCGTTTTTACCTCTTTAATATTTCAGAATTATTGATGAAGCATCAGATCTCTGTGCATCAAATGAATGGGGTCAGGAGCACTTATGATGCGTAAAGCTGAGTATGTTAACCCTTTTGGTCTGTTTCCCTTGTAGCACTCGTGAAACTGTTAGCCTGGGTCATAAATACTCAGAGTGGTATTAGGATTTAAATGGCAACATAGCAATAGGTTTTCTGCGTATCTTAATCAAAATTCATTATAAAATCCTGACCAATCATTACAGCCCATATACAACACGATGCTTTGATAAGTGGGAGAATAGCTCCACCCATTCAGCTCCTGACAGCAGCGTCTTCTCTCCCACACTGGGGTGCGTTTCCCAAAATCACAGATGCTAACTTATATAGTTGGAACCATTGACTGTGAATGGACGAACTATGTAAGTTGCTAACTTAGATAGCAACTACGCTTTTGAGAAACGCGCCCCTGGCTGGGCTACAGGACCTTGGACAGCAGCTTGGCTGGTTTCCTGTCCACAGGCAGTGAGGCCTACAGGACCTTGGAGAGCTCCGGCAAGTTCACACTTTGAGAAATTCAAACTTCAGACCTGGAGACAGATACACATGAACGCACATCAAGACATATTTAAGCAAAACTGCGCAGTGATTTGGATAAGAAGCGATGCTCAGTGCTGGTTACTGAGTCGTTCCCTCCACAGAATATACATGGACCCTTTATCACTCCTCCAGTCATTGTGCTCAGTAACACTCTCTCTCAGTAGTGATGCCCTGTTCCCTCACTTTCTCCCTGTAAATAGGTCCTTGCCTGATATAAGTAGAACATTCCTTAAGACCAGGGGGCAAGAATCCACTGAGTGGATAAATGAATATTTTATTATTCTCACATTTTGCATAAAGGAAACACCACACAGAAGCTTCACTCAGTATGACAGTCTTTTGGCTGTATTGACTTACTTTAGGCGTAGAGTCAGTGCTAATGGAGCAACTGAACAAAGACAAGACCTAAGTTCGAAACTTAGCATACAGCGTAGGGTTTATTGCTGACTCACACACAGACTTACATTCAAACTTACATACTGCTGGTGCTAAGGGCTCCAGGTCCCTGCATGTAATGGAGGGGATATAGTACATTTTGAGGCTTTGTCCATCATACAGCCCCTGCTGGTGTCAGGAGGCTGCGTTACCCATCCATAAGTGTGGCTTTCGACATGAAGAAGACAGTTTAATTTCCCTTAGATGAGTCACTGCTCTCATTACATTAATGCTACTTGATAAACAGGTGCTGCTTGCTGGAAATGGAGGAGGTGTGTGATATTGAATGTGTTGGTTGAAAAGAACACAAACTTTCATTTAATTAAATACTGTTTGATCATGAACACTACAGAGGAGTTTCAGCACCTCATACAGTCCTTGATACATGGCACTGAGGGGCTCTTATTCATTAAAGAGAAATATATTTTATTTCTTGCAGCAGTTATTTTCAAAGTCGATCCAGTATGCTTGTTTTACCATGGCCAGTTTCTTGAGTAATTTAGGTTGTTATAAAATAATTTTGTGCTTCTTTACTCCAGCATAATAAAGGTTTGACTCTGTGCCACTTGCTCTGCTAGTGAACCCTTCAGATCAGTTGCAGTGTGTTTAGCTGCAGGCTAAACCTGGGTATTTACCTGCTGACCCACATGACTGCATCACACCTCAAACAGCTGTACTAATCTGTGACATAAGGGTCAGCTGTTCCTGCTGTTTAGAGGGTTATTTACACCTGACTCAGAATTTGACCGTCTATGCTTATAATGACCTTAATTTCAGTTACCTAATGGCCTCCCGTTCAGTAGTTTTGATCATAGTGGATTCAGCTGTCAGTGAATAATCAAACTGCTTTAAATAACAGTGTCTCTGTGGAGGAATCACATGACACACAGGGAACAGAAAGCGTTAGTGGATCTGATTAATGACACTTCCATCTGAAGAGGGAATATTTATCCTCCATGGCATCCCCAGCAACATCTGACATAATGTGAGCTTAAGTGACTAACTCATCCTTCAGTAGGCATTAAATGTCTAATTAAGAACAATTAACAGCTCATTAGTATGCAGAGGTTACGGAAGCAGCAATAATCAGTATTCAGTGTGGGTTACCAGGACAGAGAGGCCATTTTCTATGGTATGTACTGCAGAAGGAGCTGAGAATCTAAATTGAAATAAACTTTTCAGGAGTGGCAAACCGAGAAAAAGTAGATAGAAAATCCAGATTTAAAATCACATTTAATGGAATGTTAGCAGTCAGGCATACTTGAGGTGCTATATCTTAGCATCTTCATTAAACTAATGAGCACAGCACTCTGTATCTTCCTTGATATTTCTAAGGTATGCAATCAGGCAGCTCTCTGTTGTACAGTACTACTGTCAGTTTTAATGTGTTAGAGCATTTACATCATTATTCTGTTGTGAACATCTTGCTTTACACGATTGAGAGACCCTCTCATCATGTTCCAAAGAGTTGGAAAGGCATCTGGAGCCGGCTTAAGAGAAATATAAAAATAATAATAATAATAATGATAATAAAAATGAGTCATATTTTAACTTTTGCTGTGTTTTCAATTTCAGGAATCTGTAATTTAATGTTTACGTAAGTGGCGAGCTGCACTTGTAACAATTTTAAGAGTCATACTACTACGAGGTGTATTTGTGGACGAGCGTGTAGAGAGACGATGAAGGCTTGCCTGGAAAACATGACAGGATAGAACTCACAGGTTGATTTGTAATTTTCAAAATTATTTCAAAAGTAATTTAAAAGCAGGGATGTCACAGTGATGCTGTGGGTTGTGCAGTTTATACTCACATCACATTGAGGCTGTGGGTTTGACTCTGGCCTGGGGCCTTTCTGTTCGCAAGTTCTCATCGTGTTAACATGCATTTCCCCCAGGTACTCCTGTTTCCTCCCACAGATACAGATAAATGCACGATAGGCTAACCGGACACTCTAAATTGCCCATCGTGTGTGTGTGTGTGTGTGTGTGTGTGTGTGTGTGAGTGTGTGAGGGATTGGAGAAATCACCAGGGTGTGTTCCTGCACCTCCCCTATTCGATGCTTCATCAATCTATAGCCCCTCCCACCAACCCTTTAATGAATACAAGGTAAAATAAACGACGAGCAGCACTTTCTCTGTAACTTTTGTTGCATGATCCTCCATTGGCCACATGCTGTGAGGCTATATATACAGTACTTGTTCTGGGTGAAGTTTCTTAGTATAATGTGCCAGTTTCTTTCAACAGTTTTTACCACTCCTGTGTCACTGGACATTATGCACACTGATATGAAGGGCGGGCAGGAGTGGCACATCTCATGATTTTATTGGCCCATGTCAGGTGGTACTTCATGACAAGATTCGCATCCCATTATAAACAATATGGGGGCTCACAAACTACGCTCTAGTAGCTTCAGAAAGATTTTTTTCAGGTTTTTTTTCTCCTTGACTCTAAGAGTCGCTGAGGAGCATTTTCACTTCCACAACTGTGGTCTTTGTGTGAAGTGCCTTTGGCGTGACGGGCTCTTTTTACCACCTGTTTCCTGAGAAATATCCTTTTATTAGTAATGCCTTTTTAACAAAATCATGTGTTAAGCAATACCTCAAACATTAAAAAAAACTAAATAAAAATAATAACAATAATAATAATAATAATAATAATAATTATTATTATTATTATTATCAGTGACTACAAACAATTTAAATGTTTAACTGACCAAATAATGGAAATATTGAACAGTTGTTGCTGTTTACCCTCAAAGTATGAGCGGAGTGTACGTTTATATCCTTATGAGGTCTAACAGGACAATGTCAGTACATTTTGGGACCTCAGTATTATAAGGTTCTATCATATATGTGTTTCTGGGGCAGATAGAATCTTTTGCTACTAAGGTCACGATTTGTTGTTTCCAAACAGTGAATAGAGACAGTTATACTAAACGCTCTACCTCCCAACCCTTCAGGGCTTTAGTTGTTTTTAACAGAGAGTGTCGGCACTGACCTGCACTCACTCTAAGGGATGATTGAACAGTTATACCTCCTGGCCTCAGTCCAAGGACACGACCCAAACCCGTCATGGTGCCAGTCGCCGTCGGCACCCCTTCTCTGTCCCCGAAGTATTCTGCTGCTACTCTGTGTTGCTGTAAAGTCTTGGATCACAGCTCAGCGACTCCCAGCCCAGGTTCCAGGACTCGAGCAGTTACCCCCCTCCTCGTCTAAACTGCCCCCTCTTCCCCTTCCCAATTACCCCCACCCCTCACCCCCAGGCTGCACTGGGCCGCGGTTCTTCAGTGAGACCTGCTGACCGTATCCTGAAAACAGCATCAACAACAAACCCTTGTTCTCTGTGCTGTATCGGTCAATTACTGTATCGCACACTATTGATCAGACAGGAAAAGCTCTCTCAGTATAACAAGCCCTGCTAATATTTCTGCTGTAATTATTGTTAAACTCTGACACACTCTCTGGTTATCAGTGGTACCTCCAGGCCAACATATCAAAGTACAAGTCTGTTAGTGACCGTGGAAAACTGCCATTCTTCTGTACCATAAATTCAACTCAACCCAGTGAGCTAACCATTACGTCCAGCTTTTATGTTTGTAAAGGGTTAATCTTTGTCTTTCATTTGCACGAATAAAGGCCGCATTTGCGAGAACAAACCTTGTGTTTCTAACTGGCTGTATTGACGTGACTCTCGTACACAGAGCAGCTCCCAGCTTGTTGGCCGCGTCTCACTTTGGCGAATAAATAGTTTTCGGGCGAAAGAGGGGAATAGCCAAGTGAGCGAATTTCGACAGGAATACCGATGTGCGACCTCACTGCTTTATGACTTTATTCATGGCTTAAAACAGAACAGTTTGCAAAAACATCTTATTTGTCATAATAATGAGTTGCAGTTACTGGCTGTCACAGCCACATGAATACAAATGGGGAGCCATTAATCTCTCTATTGTCAAATTTAAAATCTAAAACTCATGCTGAACTTCTTAGACTTGTATTTTTACACTTCTCATTGCTTAGTATAACCTCATCATCCATGGCTAAGGCACAATGGAATTGCAATCTGAGTTTTTAAGATGAATTGTATATGGTGTATTAGTCTACTTTACAAACCCACTGCACTAAATATTTCATAGTTACAGTGACAGAGAGGTAAATGGCATTTTCTATTCTCCAGAACATTTTCTCCAGGACAAGGTCTGTTGCGTTGAATGTGTGGCACAATAAGGACTGAAAACTGCAGAAAAATGTAATTTCATTTCAAAAAAATGTGATGCAGATTTGACAAATATATAATAAACTACAGGGCAACTCATAGCGAGAGGATTGCGGGTTAAACTCCAGCCTGGGGCCTTTGTGTGTGGAGTCCAAAAACATGCAGGACAGACGACTGTAATTAAAAACTGTAAATTGCCCATAGTTATGAGTGTGTGAGTGAACGGTGTGTGAATGGTGTGTGCGCCCTGCGATGGATTGGCAAGCTGTCCAGGGTGTGTCCCTGTCTTTCGTCCGTAATCAGCTGGGATTGGCTCCAGCTCCCCCGCGACCCTGATGAGAGAGAAGCGTTTTAGATAATGGATGAATGGATGATTAAGTACTGACAGAATATTACGCACAGGGATAAGATTAATAAGAAATGACTGCAAGGTTGATCTCGTTCAATTACTGTAATAAATAAACCCAGTTCTGAGCCTGTACCTTAGCCCAGCAGGCAGAGTGTGACTGAGGTTATTCACGACGCACTCACTGCCCTTTTCCCTTTGAAAACTGGGTAACAAAGAAACTCTTCATGTCACGGCACAGGATCTAAATGGAAGCATCAAGTGCTCAAGGCTGTGAAGACCGAGCTCATATAAGTGGCCTTTGCATTAAAGTGTCAGTCCTGACCTTTCTTATATTACTCAGGAAACTGAGAGCCCCCTAGTGGCCTGTGCCGCTATTGCCTATCCAAACGTGGCAGGATAAAAGCACGCTGTCGCTTTGTTTGTCCCTTCCTGACTTGCAGTAAGTCAGTAAGTATTCTTAGTTCTTAAAAAAAGGTTGTAATTACATGCTGAACTTGGGGTACTGGGGTCACGACCTTCGAAGTCAGCTGGCGTCCATTTTATTGTTAGCCCCTGAGTCCCGATATCAAATCAGTGTTCCCAATTAAACCATTTACCCTTGATGGTGGAAATGGTTAAACTAATTTGAGAAGGGATGGCATCACACCACATCTCACCCAGATCTCTGTTGTATCGTCTCATCACTGCAGGCTGCTATCATTCCCCTTGTCTGTCATCTCAGTTTTGGGGGGATAGGGGGGATATGATTACTAGTCTGACAGGATCACAGCGCCCCCTGTATGCACAGATACACTGAAGGCTGGCTGCTGGTGGTGGACTGGATTAGCATTCCGCTAACAGTCTCGTGCTCCTCGTCTGGGGAGCGATATGTGTGAGTCATCCGCTGCAAGTCGATGGAAGTCTTGTCAGCATAATTTCATTTTTTATTCAGAGAGAGAGAGAGAGAGAGAGAGGGATATAGTGACAGAGAGATTAAGTTTCATTTCAGCATTAATTTATTTTCTAAACTGCAAAACAAGAGTATATTATATAATATGACACGGTGATAGTATTTATGGTCATAAACATAAAACTGAAACGTAATACAAACAGACAGACCTTTCCCTGTGCTGTGACTTACATTACTGAAATATATCAGCAGTAAACAAAAATCTTTTTTTTGAAGTTTTAGTGCGTGTTTGGTTTACAGTTATGAGTCAGATGCTACAAATAAATATTCTGACATTCAGATACATGAGTAGTTTTACTTGTTCTGGTTTTAAAGCACTACAGGAAGAATGAGTTTTTAAGAAACTGATCATCTGTAGAGTTATGCTCAAATCCAGGATTTTGATTGGAGTCTGTCCTGTGACTAGACAACCAGGACCTGGATAAGGATTTTTGAATGATTGTTCTCTGTGTGGTTGTCACAGGAATGGACAGCATGAATGCTGGTTTATTAAAAAAGGTAATTCAATGTCCCTGTCTCACTCAAGGGGTCTAATATAATCCAAAAAAGGGCTGACGTGGGAGCAGGGTTAGGTCTTTATCCCGGAGAAACTATGGTCATGGCCTTCAGTAAAGATCTTGTGCTGATACCTACACCTACATACACTGGTAAGTTTCAGACAAGATTTCACACTCCTGGTAGCGGGTAGCACTGCTGCCTCACAGCAAGACAGTCATGGGTTCGAATCCAGCCTGAGGTCTTTAAGAGTGAAGTTTGCATGTTTTTCCCATGTTCATGTGGGTTTCTTCTGAATACCAGTCCAAAGACATGCGGGTCAGGCTAATTGGAGATGCTAAATTGCCAATGGGTATGAGTGTGTTAGAGAATGGTGTGTGAATGGTGTGTGCGCCTCACGGAGAATTAGTGAACTGTCCAGGGTGTGTCCGTGCCTTTCACCGATAGTCACTACAGTGACCTCAGAATAAGACCTGGACTTGTGGTTGAGTAACTTATAACAACTCTGTTTTCAATGTGCTGAAATGGTGCCGTAGTGAAGTGCAGTCGGGCTGGCACTGAAACGGTTAATACGGTTTAGTCAAAGTCCATTAAGAAGAGGAGAAATGTTGCAACAGCAATGTTTTATGAAAATGCAAATGCTCTTTCCAGCTAATGAAAAATAGATTGATTTATTTGCATGGCTGTTATGCTGATTGAACTGACCTTGTGCACAAATTTCTGTGCTCAAAGTGAAATGCATATTTTTCATTGTTTTGACTATTTTATCATTCAGTGCACGATTCAATTCTAATTTTACTGTTTAGGTGCCTTGCAAGCAGTGTCCCTTAATTTGTATTAATAGAAATGACACAGCATAAATTAAATTAGATTAATGACACATTTCAAATTATTTATGCTAATTCATATTGAAAAAAATAAGTGTTTTTGCTTTTTTCTGGTTTTACTGTGACCTGGAGTTATTTTTAGAAATCGCATTTGACAGGATCTAATTAGTAACTGTCATTTCTGGTCAGGGACACAAAGATTAAGAACATTATTTGCAAGCTTTTTATAGCATTTAATTAGTGCTTCCAGAGGGAACGTTTCAGACTATAGCCGGTTGGTAAGAAGCAAAGTGTCCGAGGGCAAGATCTTTTACTCAAGCAGTTTTTGTGTTTGTGGCTGAAGTATTATGACATCTCGGCCCCCTAGTTAGGCTCCGTAACCATGGGAACAGCACTCCGCGACAGCCAAAAGGACCATGGGTGAATGAAAGGGCTCTAACCACAAAGAAACTCTGGTCCAGTTCAAGCTATTAAGAAGAGTCCGGTGCGGGTTTGTCAGTATCAGAAGGTCATGGGTTCAGATCCCATAAGGGGGAGGCTGGTGTGTTTTGTCCCTGAGGGACAGTGAGACTCAGCAGCTCTTTTGTAGCTGGATAAGCGCGTGTGAGAGCAGCTGAGGTAACACTAACTCCACTGTGAGGCAGGATTGTGCCCCACAGTCGCGCCAGGCTAAGTGCCCTCTCCACACAGTGCTGCTCTTGGAAGGCCTCAGGGCAGCTGAGCTCTCCCGGGCACATGCCCAGTGCCAGCCTGGCCACCGAACAAAGCTGTTGGTCTCCATCCCCCGGGCTGGACCCAGACACCTGCTGTGCGTGGGAGACTCGAGAGGGCATCTGGGCTGGCACAGGGTCCAGACCACCCCCGGCGGTGTTTGGCATGACCCCCCGTCCACTCGCCTGATCGACCACAGAATCTGCACCTTATCCTGCACATCAATGGGGTCAGTGTCTGCAGCCGTCCAGCTCTGAGAATCAGTCAAAGCTGCGTCTCCCTGGTGAAGGACTGGCAACATAAACAAGGACCTCAACCAGCTTCCCTGAGCTCTTTTGCTGCCCCTCCCCCCCCATCACTCATCCCTAAAGTCCGTCCCTTATCCTCCATACCCTCCCTCATCCAGGTTCAGGATTCAGTTCCTGCTGTTTCTCTGTGTGGAGGCACCATGATGGATGCTTCAGACCTCCGTCCACAAGCCTCCTGATAACAGCCCCCCCTCCATAAACCCCACCCCAAACACAGCCCCCAAGTCTATCCCTCACACAACACATCAATGACTCTGGAGTCCATCTTCATCCAGGTCTGTGATTGGGTCATCGCCTTTTCACCTTCTGCTGGCATCAAGAAACATGGCGACCTCGTGCATTAGTCAGAGGAGTGAGCGATGTGCCGCTATAATCGCTCTCAGATACAGAGACTCCGCCTCTTCTCCTATACCGCAAACTCCGCTCCCTCTCTCCCTGAGACAAATGAGGCCTCTTACAGTTCTCACCGGGTAAATTCATCTCACCCGCATCCGCTATACTCCAGCCAATCAGCTCCCGGCTCTGAGCGGCGAGAGGGGCAGCGATAGGTCATCAGGTCAGATGTGATTTATGGAGAAAGTCAGTACTTACAGAGACGGGTGATACGATTTAATGGAGAAGCTTTAATTTCCCTGAGCTGTGGAAGGGAGGAGTAAGGAGCAGGGATGGGTTTTGCTGACTCATAAAACTGCAGGAGTGCACATTTACACACGTGTGCACTTTATTTACAGCCCTTTTCAAATAGAAAACGCTCATGAGAAATATGTTAAATAAAATCCTCTGCTTATGATTCATGTTACAACCGTGGCATGTACACAATCCTCATCCAAATTTTCAATTTTCTCGCTGCCAGCGTGACAATCAGAGCCGTAATGGCTCCGAGGACGGCTCTTTCATGCTTGTATTTCCACACTGAGGGCACTGATGCATTTGCAGAAATGGCTGACCTGTTTCAGCCAGCATACTGCCATTAGGCCAAAGGCAGCCATTCAATTCAGATTGAATAGAAAATGACTGCAGTTATCTGAAAATGAGGCTATTTTTATTGTGGATGTGAGTTAATTATTTATTAAATTTTAATTGGATAAAATGCAATGCCAAAGCACAGTAAAAGTACAAATGAACATAATCATGTGTCAGAGCTGTTGGGGAACTGACAGGAAGATAGTTTTAAAGTATGAGTTATAATTAGCATTTCTAGCTTCCAGAAACACATTTATTACATTTAGTGAGAAGCACATTTCCTCTCAGTCCTAATTATCTCAGTAGCACCTTATCATGGATACATCACTCAGATTACTTATTTTAGTGTACTAAAGATTTCCCTCTTGTTTTTAACCATTTAAGGTGTGAGATCTCAAGTATATAATTAGAGAGTTCAGTACCAAACATTCTTACTGTTGACAGCACTATTGCTGTTGGTAATTGAAGTGCAGTGGGGTTTTACACTAACATAGCAATCTAAAAACCATCCAAAGGAAACCTGTTTTTTGAGCATGGAGCATCAGACGCCAATGAAATCTGCTCTGTCATGTCGTCCTTAACTTAAGCCTCCAAGTGCTCGGGACACAGGCATCCCAAACAATTTTGAGTTCATAGACAGACAATGTGGGCAGAGTCTTTTCTGCTGCATTGAGCAAATTAGTGTGAGTAGCTCTGGCAAAAAATGATCACCTCTAATATTTTTCCTGCTCAATAATAAAACCAATATTTCTGTACAGATTTTTCAATTTGGCATATATATTAACACCGTAACTAAATTTTTATTTGTGTTGTGAATGTGTGTTGACACATATATCACCCCTCACAGAAGCTTCGAAGTGTTGTCTTTTTTTGTTTAAATTATTTGTTTAATTTTCTATGCACGTTTCCAACAGTAGAGGTCTCTGCTTCTGAAAATTTTTTTTTTTTTTTTTTTCTAGAAAGACAGGAGATTCCTGTGTCTTACAGGGGAATTAATTCATTTCTAGGTTTTATGGGGGTTTGACCAATATGGCCGCCATGTTGTCTTTAACACTCTATGGTCGTGTTGACCATCCCTGTTCCTAGAGATGAGCCATGCTGAAGGCATTCATTTCAACCCAATGTGGCGCAGCAGACTTAAGGAATTAGTTTCTGAGTGAGACCTATGACTGTTGAAAGAGCTGTGTGTTGCTGGGCTCTCAGTGAAAACCAACAAAATGATAGATCTCAGGAAGTGAGTTGCTCACCATTCTGAACGAAGTGTAAAAATATGTAACAGAACTAGATTTTTTTCATTCGAGCGAAAGTGAACGGACGCCGTACCCCCACAGTGTTGATTGCAGTACAGAACAGCTGCAGCTCAAGTTCAGTCCCTCGAACGCCCTCTGTGCTGATTGGCTGATTTTCACACGGGCACAGAAGGTGTCTGATGCTGTTTTGATGTAGCCCTCCACTGAACACAAACTGGACATCCAGCTCTCTGTATGCCCGAGGGCAGTGGTCTTCACCTCTGCTCTTGGAGAGCTGTCATCCTGAAGGTTTTTACTGCAACTAAAGCAAAGGCACCTCATTTCCTAGATCTTGACAAATTGCCATCTGGCAAAATCGGTTGTGCTGAATTAGGGTTGGAGTAACAACCTACAGAATGTTAGTCCTCCACAAACAGGGTTGGAGACCCCTGACCACGGCAATGACGCTTTTTCTATGCTGTGTCCAGGATCTAGGCAGAAAAGTTTGACTAATTCCATCTGGTTTTGATGCCTCCAGATTCAGCAAAGTCACAGTAGCATGTTCCCATTAGCTGAAGTGGCCTAATGCCCTACCCCTGCTAAAGCTCCTGGCTAACAGGGATGTTGAAGTGCTCCAGATGGGGGGGGGGGGGGGATTGACACAGTCCCATCACACACCTGCGCTCCCACATCACATGTTGTCGACAGCATCAGGCCTCTGTGCCCTTTTACTACCAGAAACTTTTTCAATGTGTCTCTCACAGTGTCCTCTCTCTGGGCTTTGAAAGCCTCTATAAATGGCCAAATTCAGTTTGTGAAACAAAGCTGCTTCCTTCAGCTCTGTAACCTATTGAGACTGAGTCAGGCTGTGGGGAAAAGGAGAAAAAAAAAAGGTATTTTACTCTGTCAAAGACATTTCAGGACTCTGTGTTGACAAGCAGGTGATTAGAAGTGTTTACAGAAGCAATTTTATAAAGCCATTATTCACGTCGTAACTCTGTGATACTTTATATAAACCATTTACCAAATATTTGACAGAAAATAGAAACTGATTTACCATGTGCATAAGAAGAGGCCACATGAATGCTAATTAGCACAATGCATTGTCATGTAGCAGAGGTAGCAGCAACATGGAATGGGCAGTGTTGGGAAAGTTACTTTAATGTAATTTGTTACAGTTACAAGTTACCCTGTTTAAAATGTAATAGTAGTGTAACTATTTCAATTACTATATTGAAGTAATGTAACTAATTATTTTTTGATTGCTTTTCTAAGTTTTGCTAAGCTCTACTGTTACTGTTAATATTGACAACTAAACTCCTTTCAATACATGAATTAACATCACTATAATTGACCAATTTAATAAAGATAACATAATAATAGCCACCAAAATGTCAGACTTCAAGCCACATTTTACTGTAAGATCAATCTGAGGTGACATACAGTTATAAAGTCATAGCATATTATTATTATTATTATTAATAAATTGTAATGTGTGGTCATAATTTAAGCAAGATAAAGTAGTGGGGATTTGACCACTAGGTGGCACATCAGGATTATGACACATTTTATACTTGCAACATTTTACTTCTGGTCTGTACAGTCCTTGCATCAGATAGGATATAAAATTTCATGAACTAGCTAGCAAAGCTGGCAAACAAACATTAGCTCGCTTGCGAGTCAGAAAGCCTATTGCCAACTTCGTTACATTTCATTGTATTAGGCCGCTTCCCTGTATTTCTGCAAACAAAAACCCTAATGAAAGTGATATTATCTCAAACTAAAGTAAATGGCGTTCACCTTTCGTGACAATGAGATTAATGCGCAGTGAAACGGCCCTATAATCAAACGTTAGCAGGTCAGGAAGCGCCAGGTAGTCTACCGTAGGATTGATACCAGGTATTAAACCAATCAAAATACGAGATTTTCTGAATCCATGGTAGAATTAACAATATCCTTAGCCTACTGAAGCAGGACGGCACATTTACAGCCAACGGGATCAGAAGTGGAAGTGTGGCATGGCTCTTCAAAAGATGTCTTTAGCTAGCCAGCTAGAATAGCTAACGTAATGTCTTGAATGTAAACCACTGGTTTGAACCAGGCAAAATATGAAGCTGAAATACGTCTTCAATAGGTCTACACATTGGACGTATGATGTGGCACGCTGAAGGCAGGCATGTCTTTGTTTTCATGTTTTTGCTATGTTTTCATGACTGCTTGCAGTTACAGTAAGCTGCATTTACCTCCAGATGTTTCCTGAGGTTGGACATAGATCGTTTCAATGTGGACCACATCTTGACAGCCAGCAAACAAGCAATGTATTGCACATTTAAATTTATGCCTTTTTCCGTCACAAACCTGAAATGTTATTTAAATTTCCAGCAACGGAATGCATTTTTATGTGACGTTGCTGAGAAGATACTGAAATTCAGACCGCTGTTGCAGAGCCAAGTTATGCTAGGTTGACATTATGTTCCCGGTGGCCACGGCAGCCCCGTCTGCCTGAAACGTAGTGCGCTGTGGGATTTTGGCCATTTTTTCTCTGTAATCAAGTCTTGGCAATTTTTCTCACGGTCTATCACGGTATCCATGACAGGCTATGCGGGGAAAGGGGCTGCTGAGTCCTGGAGGCTCCAAGGCGCACTACAGTTCGGCCCGCGGTCTACCACGGATGCCAGTACGTTCCCTCCCGGCCAGTCACGTTTCTCACATTCTGATCAAGGTCTGACACATTCCCCATGTTCTGATCAAGGTCTGACACGTTTTTCATGTTCTGTCAAGGCTTTCAATGGATGAAACGTGGACGCCGGGCAGCTTTGGAGCATGTTTGTGCCCACAGTATAAAAAGAAGGCCTCCCAAGCAATAGCAATCATTCAGAGGTGTATAGTAACGAAGTACATGTACGTTACAGTACTTAAGTCCTTTTTTTTTGAGGATTTGTACTTTATTTGAGTTTTTTTTTTTTTAAACTGGGACTTTTACTTTTACTCTACTACATTTAAAAGAATAAAAGTATACCTTCACTTCGTTACTTTGAAACTGGCCACTTTGTTACTCATTACAAATTTAAATGTGCATGTAATTCATCATTTAAGGATTATCTGGATGTGGCGTGTTCGAGAAGAACAACGGTGCTCGGCAGGGTATCTTAAGCGTTTTGTGCAGATGTGTCTGCCAGCGGGCATGGAGCTGCAAATTTATGCACGCAGTTACAATAACATATCACTAGATGGGACACCCGGATCAGTTATTGAATATTCACAAGCAAGCCGAGCTCGAACACAGTTTAGAATATAAACGAGTTCACTCCAATCCCTTTTTTTCAGGAGTTTCCTGAATTAAACTCCACAGCTAAGCCTGATGTGCAAACTGCTCAATATACTTGCCCATAGTATCTATCCAGCAGTTCAAAAAAATTATCACTTGCTACAGAAAAAATCGTCCTCTGCAGCAACCACTTCAGCTACAGTGAGCCAATGGTATCCCCAATTAGTAATTAAGAAAAATCAGTTTTTTGAAGCAAAAATCGACATGGTATTAATACTATGTAATTCTATTAATTAGAGTCAATTATTGTGTTTTTTTAATCCGCCAGTAAACTCAAAGAAGAAGAAGAAGAAATATATAAAGGAGAGACAGCCCGTTTGTTTTTGAATACTGTGTCTTTCATTCACCTGAAAATTGATTAAAGAGCACAAGGAGAGAACAAACAGTGGTTGCTTTGCTTCTTTCTATGCATACTATGAAAAATACTCCATACTTGTACTTGCACTTTTGATACTTAAGTATATTTTTTCACAAGATACTTTTAGTACTTAAGTACATTTAATGTGCGCTACTTCAAGACTTTTACTCAAGTAATTTTCTTATGGGTGACTTCAACTTTTACCAAAGTAACTTTCAGTTATAGTACTTCTACTTTTACTTAGTTATTTTTTTCCAGTACTTTATACACCTCTGCAATCATCGTATCCTGAGACTTTGACGTGACCACATCATGAATGCCCAAGATGAAGAAGATTTTGTGTTTGCATGTTTGCTGGGTGCATACATCCAGTTTTTGCGTCAGCAAGAAGAAGGGCAGCAGCAGGTGCAGAGAGGGAAGGCCAGAGTGCAGTAATATGATACAGTAATATACAGTAATCTGCAGTAATATAATACAGTAATATACATTAATCTGCAGTAATATAATACAGTAATATACAGTAATCTGCAGTAATATAATACAGTAATATACAGTAATCTGCAGTAATATAAAAAGATGTTACAGTAATCTGCAGTAATGCTCAAAGACTTGTGTAATGAATGAAGCTCCCCTGCCGGGCCTGGCTTCTATACACTCCCTCCCAGACCGCGCGCGCTGTGTCAGTCTGTAGTAGAATGCAACGCACCGTAGTGCGCCAGCCAGCGAACCGTGACACGCTGGGACACGCCGTGATTGAACGGGATGAAAGGGCTACCATATGCCCTAGCTTGCCGTGAGAACTGTGGCAAAACGGGACAAAATGCACAGCAACCGTGAAGCAACCGTGACAAAACGCGCACTAAACGCGGCAGAACATGACAAAACATGAAAGGACTGTGAGATGCCAGGAAATACACGCTTCCCGTCCCATTAGGGACCGCCTCCAAGTTTTGTTACGGCCTATTACGTACTGTCATGTTTTGTTGCGTTCGCCCCGTTTTACTATGGCCTACTAGGTTTCTCCGCACCGTGACTGCCGTGGCAAATTTTTTGACAGTTTAAAAATCTGGCCCAGCATCCACGGCAATCACGGCCTGTCACGTTTGTTAGCCCATCCTGTCCCCCCACATTGTCTCACGTCCATCCCGTTTTGTCCACGGTGGCCTGAAAGGTGACTGCCGTGGCCGCCGGGAACATAATTTCAACCTAGCATTAACTAGCAGAAGTGGTGGTGCGGCAAGACGTGACAGGAGAACCAATCAGAGGGACCAGAATAGTAGCAGACTCTCGGCTGTGGAGGGAAATGGCAATGGAGGATGTTTTGTACGAGAAAAACACGTAAAGCAATAAAAACAATATTATTAAATATATCGGCAAAGGTTTTGCTTACAATATTGATGTAACTAAAATTATAATTCTGAATATTCCCATAAGTGACTTTCATTGAATTACACATTTTCCTCTAGTAACTGTAACGGATTACGGTTACATTTATTTTGTAATTAAGTTATGTAACGCCGTTACATGTATCTCGTTACTCCCCGACACTGGGAATGAGTCGGTTTAATACATCAATACATTGGGAGGGAGATTTTAACCTGCAAAGAAAGCTTGTGATGAAGATGTTTTAAATGCAGAATTTATCGACAGGCTTCCTTAAGAAATTCTGATTTCATCAGGCTTGAGATGTAATTATGCTCCCTTGGCCTGATAATTATCAAACAATCAGCCTGTACAAAATACTGAGGGAGCCACAACACAGCCCAGAAGCTGAGAGAAAGTGCAGGAAATATTAAAATGAGCTCTTTTGATATAATAGACTTCTTATGACTATAACATGTAAACACTCACTTACCCAGCCAACGGAGGACGGTTCTCCCCAGCGATCATCCTGAGATTTATTCCCATCAGGGTGTTTTTTTTTCTCTCTCACTACTATTTGTGTTTCTCCCAATTTGGAGTTTCTTTCATTATTTTTATCACCTCATCTGTTATTTTCTATTTGTTATTTTGAGGCATCTGCGTAACTGCCACTCTCTAAAGCATCTTTCTGTCAGTTCTTCTGTAAATGCACTGTACAATGATATAGAATTGAACTGAATTGAATTAAAATTGAAACTTTACTGAGGCAATAATAACACAAATAATATCTGTGGCTGTGAAAAAATTTAGAGATAAACTTTGAGTTACACCAGTGACTAATTATCAGAAAACAGAGGTTTGTTTTGTTTTTATGGCCTTTATTTTAGAGCAACTATAACCATTTCACCGCAAAACTTGGGGAAAAAAATGCAATGGTTATTTTTTCCTTCATTTTAAAGAATCAAATCAGGAAAGAGAGGAACTTATGAGCGCATAATAAGGCAAAAATATTCAGAGAAAATGTAGATGTGCAGAATATGCGCAGATATTCAGAGCTGGTTAATATTCATCTGTTGCCTCAAGATAAGTGCACTCACAGCATTTGTGGTACAAATTGGACATGCCTGAAGTCTGAGTGCTTGAATATTTTAATAAAATGAGCAGACCTGTGAGTATTTTTTTTTCATGAAATGCTCCAAAAAATATTGAAATACTTTTTTTTAAATAAAAGCTTCTCTTCCCAAGCTTCATAGAGCAAATACCTACATGACAGTTTACTTCATAACATGACCCTGTAAACAATGCTTTCTTCCAACCATTGTGATTAAATGCTGGGTCACATCAGCAGAAAAGCCTGGTTATAGCCGTGCTCAGTACTGTCGGCCATCTTTATTCATACTGTAGCCTTTCATTTATCTCCTGCTGCCGAGCGGAGCCTCACAATTAATGTAATGGACTCTGCTTTAAAGACGTTTGCCTCCCCCATTAATGTGCTGAATCAGCTTTTCTTCTCCTGCCCCTACTAGTTATGGTTCACTGCTAAGTATGAGAGGTTATTTATTTATCTATTTACCTGGTTTTACACAGGAACTGCACAGCGATGTGTTTTTTTTTTGTCATATTTTGCAGGATTCTGGTTTGAAAAAATGGGAAGAAAATAAAAGAAAATCAGATTCACTCTTTAGCTCATTAATTAATTCAGCCTTTTTTCACCTGATGGAAAGAGAGATCTCTCCTCATGAGAGCACCTGATTAAACTTTTATCAGAAGTTTGAGGTGTGACTATAAAAGAATATTTTTCATGAGACACATTCATTGATCAAAAGGTGGTCTGCAATGTCCAGTGTTTCATATCTTATAATATATATGATTTTCTGCATTTTTTTATCTCTCCAGCCATATTTCAATCTTATTAAACTTTAATTTTATTTATTATTAATTGCATGTTGCATCTTCAGATTACAGTTTTATGAAAGTAAAGTATACTTGATCCCCATAGTTTTCATCCGAAGCACCTACCTGTTGATGAGATGAAGCAGGGGCCGATCCCCCCACGGAGGAATATGGGGTTAAGGGCCCCGCAGTGCTGACTGTATGCTGACAGGACAAGGCCTTTAACCACTGAGCTTCTGACACACACTCATACTCCACAACTGAAACTACAGGCTCTCCTAAAATTTCACTGTCACCAAAGGGGAAATGCAAACGCTTCTGTTTCATGAATTTATGAATTTGTACATCAAAGTCTTAGAAATAGAGGAAGTAATTTTCTCAGAACTCATTTCAAAACTGTCTGAAGATTCACATCTGAGCTAAAGCTGCTTTATCACAGAAAATTTGAATTGTTCTGAGAAAAGAGCAACCAGGTGAGTTATTTTTAGCGGCCGAATCGAATGACAAATTTATGTCTGGGGGCGGTAAAAAAAAAAAAACTGTGGTTTCCATGGCAACATGAGTAGACCAGGCAACGCTTGCTTTCCTCGGCCGCAGACGAGAGTCGATTCTTCCGAAGATATTCATCTCCAACATTCGTAATTAACAGAAGAGCTTTTTATATTTATTTTTTTTTTTTTAATCACGCCACAACCCTCCCTCTCCGGAGAACAACTTTATTTAGGAACAAAAATTTTGATGAAGGAAAAAAAAAGCATCATTTGAAAGCTCAAAGAGGGAGGGATTATACCAACACAAATAAGACAATTCTGTTTCAGAATGTGTCTGTATGCGTCGCGCGCGTGGCGTGTGTGTTCTTGTACTTGCTACATACTGATGACCAGAATGAGTTTTTAACCAACAAAGTGAAGTCTTTTTTGGGAAGTGACGACATTTTGAGCCGGTCGTCACAACTACAAAGGCAAATTGTAACTTATTAGTTAAGGTTAGGGGTAAGGTTAGAATTAGGGATAGGTTAAGGTTAGGGTAAGGGTTTGGGTTAGGCATACATTGCTTATTGTTAAGATTAGGGAAAGGCTATAGAGACACAGGAAGAATGAATGGAAGTCAATGTAATGTCGTCACTAAGATATAAGTACAAGGGTGTGTGTGTGTGTGTGCGTGTGTGTGTGTGTGTGCGTTTGTGTGTGAATGAGTGTGCATGTTTGTGTATATGTGTGATCTGTGAATTTTTTTTTCCAATAACAAAATGCAAACAAAAACAGCAACACAATATTAAAACAACAAATAGTGAGATCAAAACAGAACAATTTAACCCTAGCAATGCAGCCCTCAAACAACAACAGCCCTACATAAAAATATCTATCAAATTTCATACAGGTTTGTAATTTTCTGCAACAGTATAAGGATGAATATCAGTTACAAAGTTAAGCATCTGTTATTAGATTTGTCAGGAAAGAAAATGATAATAGCAGCAAACAACAATAACAATATCAAAAAAAAGAAATCAATAATAAAAAAGGAAGAAGAAATGAAATCTAATTAATTGAAAATGGTGGACTCAATTCCCCCCTCTAATTACCTCCTTCAGCTTTTATAATGACATTACGTGGCCTTCTACTGGTGCCCATGCTTCAGAATATTCTGATTCATTGTTTTGCTATCTAAAAGCTATCTTTTCCAATTTAATCATTTCTGCTGCTTCAGAGATCCCTTCTTTATGTGTACGTTTATCAGAAGTAATCCGATTTTTCATGATTACCCTCTTTGTGATCATACATAATAAGAGAAAAACTTTTTTAGCCCCTAAAGAAACCCTACTGAAAGAGGAGCTGTGACTGGCTGAAGTTATTCAGATGAGGACATTTCATTTCCAATATTCATCATTAACAGAAGAGCTGTGATTGGCTAAAGTTATTTTGATGATTTGGGTGTGGATGTGAGCCCGCATTGATGGAGAAAAATTAGACTGCAGGACGTGAAACATACCATCACTTCTCCCGGGGTTTTCATATTGGCTTTATGAAAAAAAAAAAAAAGTAGAAATGGATTCACTAATATGATTATGCAGATTTGTTAGCAGGCAAGACTCTTTCATGCTCATTAGTGATTGCACTGTCTGTATATTATATAGGGCTTATGGTTTAGATTTACACTGAACTGAAGGGGAACTGATAAAAATCTCCTGTAAGAAAATGGCCTTTTGCAGTCGTCAAGTGGCAGCAGTGTTTTGAAGGGCAGACGAGTCTTTCCCTACAGTGTGATGACATCAGCTTTGTGTTTTTTCTGAAATATCTGGAGATCAGAGATGGAAAGCTCACAGGTCAGAGAGCACCAGTCTGACCAGTCTGACCATGAGTCTGAGCACGAGTCTGACCAGTCTCATCCACCTACAAACTCAGCCAGCTGATTTCAGTAATTAGTTCTGCCTCCTGACTGAAGTGCTGTTCTTGTTAGAAAATCCAGTATATTGGAACAGAATAGCAGGAAGTATTTTTGTGTTTTGGATGTAGATATTTCCACCTCTGCTGGTTTGGAGCAGAGAGGTGAAGCTCACTGGTTGGTCGTGACTTGGCCCTTCTCTGCTAGGTAAGAGAGCATAGCCAGGGCACTGCTGATTGGAGGCTGGGTGGATGACCACTATGCTCAGCTCAGGCTGTGATTGGACAAGGAAACCTGGACTTGAATATGAAATAGAAAAGTACTGAGCAGAGCACTGTTCAATGACAAAAACACTCTTCATTACACACACACACACTGTTTATGGACATGGCTCAGTTCTCAGCAGTTTTATTTTATATTTTTTTTTGAGGAAAAGAATATACTATAATAAACGTTTTGATTTTAATGTGATATCATCTCCATTACAACAGTGGGAAATGGAAAATTACTCATGGGTGAACAGGAAGTGATGGCGCTAATGGTGTTCTCAGCAGGAAGTTCAGCTGTTACTTGCTTTGTGATTTTAAATGGAGTGAAAGTGTTGGGAGGGAAGATATTTGCCTGTATTTTTGACACTGAATATTTCGGCTAAGATGCCTGACAGTTGTGAGAGAGAGATAAGAATGAACCAACTAACAAGATCTGCAATGTTGATATCTGTTCATTAAACTCTGAATCTGTAACAGTCTTGGCAATAAGGCACTGTAATCAGGCTGTGTTCGAATTTTAATGGAACCATGTTTCTTACGCGTCATTTTACCTTTGACAGATTGACATGTTAATCTTTATGGGTGTTGATTTTGCCTATACATGCACATGTAAATCTACGCATTCACTCTGGAAAAGTATTATATCCCATCTTTACCTGTCTGTACATCACTGACTCATGGGATTGTGGCATCATATTAACCCACTTCCAAAAATAAGAAACATATGGATCTCAATATGCATTCATATACAGAACAATTTGGAACAGTTTGGAACTATAAGCGCCGTTTTATGATTGTTTCACTTTACTGAGTGGTTTAGGTATTACTATTGGCTGTATATTGACTGTAACTGGACAAACTTCTACTTTTTTGAGGAAGAATGTTTCCAAATTAAAGGTTACAGAAAAAGATTAAATCCAGACTAATATTGTGGAAGTAGTAATAGACTATAAAGCACTAGCAGGAAGATATACTTTATGTGCAGAGTTGTCCAAAACACGCTCTTGGAGATCAAACATCCTGCGGGTTTCAGACTGTAATTTGGCTCCTTATTGTACTAATTAGCAGCTCATTGGGATCTGAAGTTGTAGAGAGAGATGTGGTTCGTTATGTTTGGCGTGGAAACGTGCGGGAGGATAGAGCTCCAGGAGTAGTGTTGGACAGCCCTGCTCGCATTTATTGAACGTCTGTAATCTGCCAACTGCACAGTGCTTAAATCCTCTGGTCTGCTAAATCTGTATCTGAGCTGGTCGCCCACAGAGAGTGAAGGAACATTGGCTGATTTCTGAACACTTCATCTTGCTCCTGTGTAAAATGGTGATTACGGTACCACACTGTGAATCAAGACGATTTATTTATTTATTTATTTATTTATTTTGAATGACATCAGCCAGTCATGTTCCTTGCAGCCTGCAGTGTAGTGATTGCTGACCAGATACAGGTGATGGTTGGGCTAATAAGGAAGTCAGGGAGGCAGTGTGCGATCTCTGTGGTCTAATTTTCACATTTTCCCCCGACATCCATTATCCTGTTGATAAAAGTGGGGAGACTCTTTCTTCTCGAAACTCCAGGGAGCCGCGAGACAGATGAAGGGTGACGGCTCTGCGGTTTTCAAAAAGGAAAAAAAAAACTAATATGTGCTTGTTAGCTAACAGACTTTACCGAGGTTTTTCGTCCACGAAAGAAATGAATTAGGTGTCTTAACCTCTCCGTTTCAAGAGTCTTTTATGGCTCCCTCACGAGTTCTCAGCAATATGTCCATCTCAACCTTTGGGACGAGAGAGGGTCATAAAAAACACGCACACCTCTATCCTGCCGCTCCTCCCATCTAATAAACCACGAGTTCCCCTTATACAGATGCGTTTGGAATGAGGCAACATTCTGGGCAGCTATAAACATGAGAAGGAGACATGTTACGGCCATTTTAAACTCGTAGGAAGTGTCTGTCGGCTGTGTCTGATGACCAAAATGATGTCAGAGAGACGTCCAACGTACAAAAAGTGTCGTCCAATGGTATCTTGTGCCTGTAAAATATTTGTAAAGTTGTCATTGTGGTTTTATAATTTTGTCTGCTGGATGGACCGAGGGTTTGGTGGTTGTCATGGTTATGCAATGTTGATACAGTAACATTCTCAAAAAGATTTTCTGATCACGGTTATTTAGAAATAACTAGTTATAATTACCATGGAAATAACAGATTGCACTGCAGATGTTATCAAACATTTTTTTAAGCATAAAAAAATCTGTATAGTGCAACGCTTTTCTGAGGATATCTGTCACTATATGTACGGCAAGTATATAACGGCCTTTAGCATAGTGAGAAGCACCCATAACAAAGGGTAATAGTATTGATCTTGGCTTTGACTCAGCCCCTATACACAAATCACAACTCTTGTACCGTGGATATGCTGAATATGTTGGCTTCCATGGATTTTTTTTAATAGACTTTTTTTTTAGTTTTAACAGACTTGATTTTAATTAAAGATTACTTATCAAGAAAACCACTTACACAGCCACTGAGCCCTGGTTTTTCAGCATTTCACTGGAACTAATGAAGTATGAGTCTCACTCCTTTATAATATACAAAATATTGGTTTTGCTTATTAAATGTCAGTCGTTATCAAATTAGAATTTGTTGATCTAGTTTCACAGGCTCTGTGATGCAGAAATTAGTCACATTCTTTTCAATTTACTTTTACAAGGAGTAACTGCAGAGTGTAACACAGTGTAGCGTACCAGTCCAGCTACATATTTCATGATGAAAAAAAAATCCTTCCCTCATCGTGTTTTGATTTTTTTCATTTTGGTAAAACACTAGATAATAATAATAATAATAATAATAATAATAATAATGAAATTCATATTGAAACGGGGTATGTTTCTTTTTTTTCTCTCTAATGAGCTGATGCGTAGGGGAGAGCGGGGCGGGTTGGGCCACTTTTTTCATTACGCTTATTTATTTTAAAACTATGCATATATACATATATTTAACACTATGCATATTTACATACATCTGTTTGCTACAAATAGACTCCAAAAATAGACTCCCAGTCCTTTCCAATTTCATACAGTTTTACTGAAAGTGGCGGATGTGCAAATGTCCCAACGTGCCCCGTGGGTGGGGCGCGTTGGGCCAGTGTTGTAAATTACCTCAAAAACAATAGAAAATAACAATACATTTTCACAAAAACATGCTGTGTGATACAAACATTTTCCCCCACCTGCATCTATTATAATAAGAAAATCCACAGGACCACTGTGTAAAATGGTTTAATGAAGTGCCTCTCTCGACATCCCTGGCTGCTCTTTCTAGGATCTCCCTAGATACTCCTCTCTCACTGGTGCGCTTTCTATCTCACATGCGGTCAATAAAGATAAAGAAAATTGCTATTCCTTCATTCATTGAAGGTCGGGGGGCGTGTTGGGACACAGTGTCCCAAAGCGCCCCACCTACAGCAGACTGCATATTTGGCTAGCTGTGACTCACTGCTAGTTAGCATGAAACATTAAGAAGGCAGGCTTGCAGGGAAATTTGTTTGACCAATGGCCTTGCTTGTCTCCTGTTGCGTTAACAGTCTAAAAACGCGTTTCAACGACTATGAGATCAGACAAAATTGTCAGAAAGCAGTGGAGAGGTGGAAAAGCTTCGAGAATAAAGTAAACAGACATTGCAGCCTCAGGCTTTCAAACGCAAAAAATTTGACCTGCTGTTTGCCCACAATTATCCTCAAGCAGTAGCAAGCAGTTTTCATTTGGAGGGGGACTTGGAAAGCGGTAAGACTGACGTTAAATTAATACGCTATCGCAAGTATGTATTCGGTTAAAATTTGCTTGAACTTACAAAAGGCCCCCACTGATGGACCAGCTGCTAATAACCTACTATTTGATGCATATTCATTCGTTGTTTTACAGTGCCAAATAAAATTTGTCCTGGAATACAGCAAGGAAGACTTTCAAATTTTCCAATTTAAAACTATGTCTTGACATTCAGAATCACTTGCTAGTAAACTTGCAACTTGCTAGTAAACTTGCAAGCAGCGAGTACTGTGGTTCTGAGGCTAGAGAGCTGTTCAATGCCCTGTTGAGTCTGTAAGATATGTAACGTCATTTAAAAAGGTTATGAATGAATCAATCCAAATAGTGCAATGGTCTTATTGAAAAATTATAAATGGCCCTTAAAATCACATTTCTTTTTCACATTCATTCATGTAAATATAATAATAATAATAATAATATTTCTGTAGAAATAGTTTATATGTTCTCAATGTGCTGTTTTTAATATAGGACTGTATCATTGTATTCAGTTTTTTCCAGGACATCTTCAAGATAAGTAGGATCTTTAATATACAGCGCCCTCCATAATTATTGGCACCCCTGGTTAAGATGTGTTCTTTAGCTTCTAATAAATTCAGTTTTTTTCTAAATAATATAGGACCACAATGAAAAAAAGAGGAAAATCCAACTTTCAACTCAAGTGCGTTTATTCAGTGGGAAAAAAATCCCACATTAAGAAATAATTCTTTTACATCAAATCATGTATGCCACAATTATTAGCACCCCTGATGTTAATACTTTGTACAACCCTCTTTTGCCAACAAAGCAGCACCTAATCTTCTCCTATAATATTTCACAAGATGGGAAAATACAGAAAGAGGGATCTTCGACCATTCCTCTTTGCAAAATCTCTCTAAATCATCCAGCGACCTGGGTCCTCTCCTCTGCACTCTCCTCTTCAGCTCACTCCACAGGTTTTCAATGGGGTTGAGGTCTGGAGACTGAGATGGCCATGGGAGGAGCTTGATTCTGTGTCTGGTGAACCATTTCTGTGTAGATTTGGCCACATGTTTAGGGTCATTATCTTGCTGAAAGACCCAGTGACGACCCATCTTCAGCTTTCGGGCAGAGGCCACCAGATTTTGCTTTAAAATGTCCTGGTATTTCAAAGCGTTCATGATGCCATGCACCTAACAAGGTTCCCAGGGCCTCTGGAAGAGAAACAGGCCCACAGCATCACCGATCCTCCCCCATACTTCACAGTGGGCATGAGGTGCTTTTCTGCATACTGATCTTTTGTGTTCTGCCAGACCCACTTAGAGTGTTTGTTGCCAAAAAAGCTCTATCTTGGTCTCATCTGACCAAAGCACACGGTCCCAGTTGAAGTCCAAGTACTGCTTAGCTTAACTCCAGACGTTTGCGTTTATGATTGCAGTGAGAAAAGGTTTTTTCTGTGCATGCCTCCCAAACAGCTTGTTGGCATGTAGATAGCGCCTGATGGTTGCTTTGGAGACTTTGTGACCCCAAGATGCTACCATTTGTTGCAATTCTTTAACAGTGAGCTTTGGAGAACTTTTTATTTCTCTTACCGTCCTCCTCACTGTGCGTGGTGGCAAAATAACCTTGCGTCCTCGTCCAGGCTTGTTTACCACTGTTCCAGTTGTTTTAAACTTCTTAATGATTCCTCTGACAGTAGATGCGGGCAGGTGCAGGCGAGTGGCTATTTTCTTGTAGCCATTGCCTGACTTGTGAAGGTTTACACACATCTGCCTTACTTGAATGGTGTGTTCCTTTGTCTTTCCCATGTTGAAGAGTGGATAAGAGAAATGGCCTCTGTGTCACGTCATGTTTATACCCCAGGGAAACAGGAAGTGATGAATTACTAATTAAATGTTCCTAGATACTCTGATCAACTTTGTAAACTACTGTAGAAATGACAGAAATACTTCAATTACATTTATTTCCTAGGAATTGTTAGGGGTGCCAATAATTGTGTAACAGGTGATTTTATGAAAAATAATTATTTCTTAGTCAGGGATTTTTTTTTTTTTCTTAAAATTCACTTGAGTTGAAGGTTACATTTTTTTTTACAATTTTCAGTGTGAGAGTATGCTTCTGCAATAAAAATTGAATTTATTTTAAGGCTTTTAACACACTTTAACCAGGGGTGCCAATAATTATGGAGGGCGCTGTAAATAGGATTGTTTGTTTTTGGACATTACCCACCCAACCTCTGCCAACAGAATAGTAAATTCACTCACATGTACATAAGTTCAACTTAATGGTGACTCTGATTATGTGTAGGTGTTTCACAAGACAACACTTTTCACACTCACAACACTTGAGCCTCATCTTTTAGAATAATTTTTGGAAAAAAAAAGACCATTACAGCATTTTACTAACTTTTAACAAGCTGTTGAGGATGGTATCTTTTACCAAACCTGGTTTAGGGACTTGAGAGGGAGGGGGAACTTGGTGATCTGTTAACATCAGCTAAAATCACAAATGAATATGGCCACTGGATTTGTATGTTAGATATACACAACAATTATTTTGTTGTAGGCTAATGGGTGTTATATACACTCAAAAACTTATTATATCAATGTATTATGGGATATATGGTCCAATATAATCTTAAAATGTGTACTTTTTTGTGAAATAACATGACATTTTTTTCAGCCGACCACTAACTCCCCATCCCTTCCCCCTGGAGAGCGGGCCGGTCAGGTACAAATTCCCGGGCCACTTTTTTGCCCCAGTGAGCGAATATTCTGTTTAAACGATGTTCCGGTTACAAATTTAAGTTAACCATTATCGTAACTGGTAAATGAAGCTAGCTGGCTCATGTGGCAAATTGTGTATTTAAGCAGTCTTTTCACAGCAGTTCCCTGTCAGAATGTTTCCTTTGTGCCATGCTTGTTTTCGCCTTGTGCTCTATTGTGATTCTCTTCTGACTGGACCGTCCCTGATTTTTGATTTTGCTTCTGATTTGGATATTCTGCCTGCATCTGTGTACCATACCCATTTTGCCCGACCACGATTTTTGTGTTTGCTGCCCTGGTTACGATTTGGATATCGCCCTTTGGATTTTGATTTTGGATTGTGGACTTTGTACTGTCGCCTCCTGCTCTGCGGGGGTTCGCCCCCTTTCCAATAAAATCCCATTTTTCCTTCACTGCTCGACTCTCGCGTCTGGTTCCAGAACCGTACCTAACATGATTGCGTCGGTGTGAGATCCTTTCGTTTGTAGGGAAACACAGAGCGAAGCCAACATTGGGTCAACGAAGTCGGGCCAGCCCTGACAAAATGAGTACTGCAGACTCTAGTGTGATCATTCGGGACAAAGTTCTTCCGATTTATAGCTCGAATCCATGCCTGTTGTCTCTTGCCACGGGAACACAAAAAAACCTTATGTCCCAGTCTTTATGATACCGGTTTATGCACCCCTCTATGCAACAAATAGCCACTATATTTCCTTTTGCCCCACATCAGCTATATTGGGCATGCGCGCATGGACTTCCGGCCTCAAACCGAACTGGTCTATTAATGAAAAGGAGCTAGATAGTGGTTTTTGACTGGCCTCTCAGAAACAACACTTCATTAAATGTGTGCCTATTGCAGGGTTTCCAATTCTCCCGTATTTGATGTGAGATTTAGTTTAGTATGTCCCGTGTCACTTCAGTGAAAAATAAATTCTGCTTACTTCAATGTATCTCACACCTTAAAGTTCGCCGGCTTTGGACAATCTTTGTCAATCTTATGCAAAGTTTGCCTCGAAAGCTGGCAGCTCTGATAGAAAGAACATATATTTATGCAACATCTATTTCAAAGTTTCAGAGATTGGCCAAATGAACGAAATGAGTAAAGCAAAGAGGAGGAAGCTGACATGTTTTCAAAAGGTAGGCGCAATCAGACAGCTTCGCTAGGAATACTGTGCATTTATGCCCTGGCATTCTCTTTAAATCGTTTTTTTTTTTTTTGTTACCTCGCATGTTTTGGTAGCTTTGTTCACAAGTTAATCTAATCATGATTTCATTAATTTATTAAAGTTTCAAGTTGAATTGCTGGGGTAGTTCAAGTTTATCTGTTTTTCAATTTGTCATCTGTGTTGTCATGCCTGTACTTGGTTAAGATGTCAGATTTTGTTGCCTGTCATGTGCGACAACCCTAAAGCCACAGGGCCCGCCTACACAGCAAATTCCAGTTTATCTGTTGGTGCCCGTGGATATATTGAACAGAAGCTAATCAACTTTCTCCACCACCGCTTCTGCTGTACAAAGATGGAAATCAAAAACTCATCAGCGAACTGCAAGAAAAAAAAAAAAAAAAAAACATCATACAGGATCTGGCTGAAGAGAGGTGACCAGACTTGGCTTGAGAGCTAGTAGTTGACACCAGAACCACAATACCACCTCCAGATAGAGGGGCTCAGCCACTTCAGAGGAATAGTTGAGGAAGAAGGGCTGAAACTGCGAAGTGGTTCCTCCTGATGATGGTCAGGTGCTGGATCTGGGTGTGGAGCTGTCAGCAACAAAGCGCTGCACAAGTGTATGTCAACAACTTCTTTGTCATGGTGGTGCAGTGATTAGCACTGCCACCACACAGAAAGAAGATTGTGGGTTTGAATCCGGCCTGGGGCCCTTTCTGTGTGGAGTTCCAGGGCATGTAGGCCCCGACTGAGCTTAATTTTATCTTTTGGTAACAGCATAGTGTGCGCACATGGCGGGCTGTCACGTCACGATCAGGTTGGGCCGCCATGGCCAAAAATGCCAGGGCTGTTTTCTTGTCCTAGTCCAGCCCTGGTCAGAGCTTTCATTGGACAATCACTGGAGCCTCTATCAACCGTGATTGTGTTGTGCCAATGTACAAGACCTCTTTCGGTCAGTCTGGTTTCTCTGCAAAGGGGGCAAAACTGTGGAATTCTCTACCAACTAACTTAAAACTAGAGACCAATAGCAATGCTTTTGACAGAGGGCTCAAGCAATGATTAAAATTAAAACAGCAGTGTTGACATGAATAGCTTACCGCTGGTTTTTGTTAAATCATTTTTCCTTTGCTTTATAGCTTGTAAGTAATTAATTCAGAATATATTGCTGCCCTTTTTGCACTTTTGCACTTATTACTGTACATTGAATTGTTTCCTTTTTTCTCTCTTTTTTTGATTACTATTATTAGTAGTAGTAGTAGTACTTTCTCTCAAAGACTCCTGTGGACAAGTGTTGAGAATTAGCATGTGTGCTAAAACTCTCAAACAATGCATCTGGTTTGTCCAATGTAATTGTCATGTCCATATCAAAAAAAAAAAAAAAAAAAAAAAAAAAAAATGTGTCAGGACAACTACAGTTGAAATGACAACTGATGATGTTTAAATTTCAAAGTGCTTAATCATTTACTGTGTATTTTAATAATTCTCTGAGGTCAGAACGAAGATTGTGGGTTTGAATCCAGCCTGAGGCCTTTCTGTGTGGAGTTTGCTGCTCTCCCAGTGCTTACATGGGTTTCCTCTAGATACTCTGGTTTCTTTCCAGTCCAAAGACCTGCATGCTTAGCTAACTGAAAGACTGTAAATTACCTGTGACTGATTGGAGATCTTTCCATGGTGCAATCCTGCATTTCATCCATTGTATGCTGAGACAGAATCCAACACAAACACAAACACATATGTTATTATGAGTGCAGCTGACCTTGAGTGGCCCTGTGATGGATTGGGTCACTGTCCACAGACCCCCAGAAACCCACCCGAAATAAGTTGGTTAAATAACTGAATGCACAGCGAATGTTTGCACAAATACCATCTGTCTGTTGGATTTTCTGCAGGGGGACTTGTTGCGATTTTTAAGAACAACCTGATCCCAGGAGTCATGTTAGACCCTGCAATGGATATCCACAGAGACAATTCATCTCCTCCTGGTTCTGGATCTTTCCGCACACCTGACTGAAGCAGCTCCATGTGCCTGTGAGGGTGGGGTGGAGGTAAACTGTACTCCTAACTGCCAACAGGGGATCATTAGCAGTGGATCCTTCTGTGACTAATGCAGGTCATCAGGGCTGAGTTACTCTTGGTGACGAAGCAGATGGTGTGAAGTTCAGTTCTCTGGGCAGCAGAGCTCAGAGGCTCAGTGAGCATTTAATTTAAAACTGTCTGACCTCGGCTCCACACCGCCCTGTGATGAATTATACTGTACTGCTATATTTGACACATTATTAATGGTCAGGTGCGGAGATTTTGCAGGAATCAATTAAATTATCAGTGTTTGCTACCACATCTGCGATCATCTCCCTGAAAGAAAATATCAATATAAAATTTGAGGTATGATGTGGCTCACGCAACATCCTCAGTGGTGTGGGGGAGCAGTTTTTTCATTGAGTTTGCATTGGGAGGTGTGGCATCAATAACTGAACTAATTCCTCTATTAATTTTCATGATCTTACACAGTAAAAATGAAAAGTTGGCTCAACATAAAAAAGTAAGGGCAACCAGCAGCAAAGCTCCTTTTAATTTATTTATCCTTTATTTAACCAGGGAGGTCCCGTTGAGAGGACAAATTGCACGGCCAAGTACAGTAGATCAGGGGCTGATTAGGTGGCAGGTTAAAGGAGCCACGTTGGGAATTTAGCCAGGACACCAGGGAACCCCCTACTCTTATCAATGAAAGTCATAGGAACTTTAATGACCACAGTGAGTCAGGACCTCGGTTAACATCTCATCCGAAAGACGGCATCTCCTTCAGTACAGTGTCCCTCTCACTGCACTGGGGCATTGGGGATTATTCCACCAGAGGGAAGATTGCAACCTACTGGCCACCAACACCTCTTCCAGCAGCAACTTGGTTTTTGCAGCTGGTCTCCCATACAAGTACTGACCAAGCCCACACCTGCTTAGCTTCAGCCACGCGGCTAGAGCAGATCGAATAGTGGAATGGCTGCTTTTAACTTCACTCAATGTTAAGTTCCAAATTCTTTCAAAAATTAGTTTGTGCGAATTCAAAAACTCAAACCGAGCAAACTCAAAAATGCTGTGCAACTGGTTGCCTTACTTTTTAAAGTTTTATTTATTTATTTGTTTATTTTGTATAGCGTACATGTAGCCAGCTGTGTTGATTCATCACTGCCCATATTTACTCTCATTCATTAAGGTTACCTTTAGTCCTCTGAAATGGAAATTCTATGTTGGCTCTGTGTTTAAAAAGATGAGTTTTGCCAATTTTGCCGTTAACTGGCAGAGCTTTGTTGCTTTCCTTATCTGCACCACATTACTCTGAATCTAGGCTGCTATTCAACTTTGAGTGGCGATTTTAATTAACTTCTGTTTGCTTTGCAAATATCTCATTGTAAGTGAAGAAATTGTCAAATTCAGCTTGATAGCCAGTGTGTGTGAGTATGTGTGTGTGTGTGTGTGTGTTTAGAAAAGCTCTGGTGCTTAATTAATTCAGTGCTAAATGCGTATTTTGAGTTTGGGGCATTGTGAGACAGACTGTCAGCTTTTTGGCAAAATTCTTCGCCCTGAATCCATCTGGTTGAAATTCCATTTCTTATCTCCTCCGGTAAAGCTCTGAGATTAAAAAACATTTGGTTAATACTTCTACTGACAGTCCATCTGTTGTGGCTGACAGGATTTTGACCAAAATGCTCAGGTTGTGCAGAAATCCGCTGCTATAAACCTGCCCCACAGCCAAACTCTGATGGGTGATACCTGTGGTAGTGCTGAGGGATTAGTGTAAAAGGTCTTATTATGTCTATCTTTCATATATCTGTGTTTTACAGTAATAAACCTACTATCACTAATGCAATTGTTTTAAGTTAGCCTTGAGTATGATGTTCTTGAACAGTATATGCGTTGTTGTGTGTGTGAGTGAGCATGTGTCCACATATGTATGTGTAGCGTACTGTATGTGTCTGGTTGTGTGTGTGTGTGTGTGTCTAAGTGTGTGGTGAGTGTGTGTGTGTGTGTGTGCCTGGTGCAGGTGTGTCAGTGTTTGACTGAATGTGCTTCATCAGAAGATCAACAGCCAATCACAGCCCTGAGAGCAGTCCGTACTCGAAGCCTGCAGGTGTGCACGTCACAATTAAACACACAGCGGGCGGCTTCGTTTCGATGCAGCTGCAGGAAAAAGCTTGTTGTTTATGCTATTGTAGCACTTAAATAGACCCTAATCATTTCCACAGTGAAGAAGAAATATCAACCCACTGAAAATAAAAAAAAAATACCTGCCCCTCTTGTGGTGTGGAGCGTGTGGTGACGGTGAATCGATATCCGTGCTGATCCGGCGTGCAGGGGTCACACACCGTATATGCCAATAGGCAAAATTTAGGAGGAAAGTGGAGTCCCCAAAAGATGGCCACACAGGCATAGGAAGAACATGCAGAGTCAACACAGAGAGGCCCCAAGTCAGATTCAAACACGACTTTTTCACCTCTAAAGTCCAAAGTGATTTTTTTTTTTTTTTTTTAGCGCAGTAAAAATGAAAGCTGTGTAAGCTGACACATTTATATTTTAGAGCATTCTGGAAATGTCCTCAAACATTATGAAGCAAAACAGCTTGTTTCTAATCTCTTGGTTTTCCTTCCATCGGCAATTTCAGTTCCAGAATTTTAACAAACATTTAATTTGTCTTTTTTTGGGGGTTCTTTTGAGGTTTGAAAGTTTATTAATTTTTCTTCACTGTCTGAATCCACATTATGACAGAAATAGCTTTGCATTGCCATTTCATATTGTGCTTTTTGGTCTTTATGCCACAAATTGAAAGAAAAAGGCTGTAACTGTCCCAATTTCCGCTCCAGTCCAGGTTTTCTCTGCCTCAGTCTCGACCCTAACCATCATTCTCACTTCCTCAGCTCCCTGTAGTTCTCCCTCCAGCCACCAGAGGCCCCTGGAGTTTCCCTTCATTTCCAGTCACCTGACTCTTTTCACCACTTACACTCCTGTTCCCACTTATCTCATCAGCTTCCCTGCGAATCTACCAGCCCAGTTTCCACAGTCAGTTGCCTGATTGTGTTTCATTGTTTTCTCTGTTTCTTGCATTTCTACAGACACTAGTTTTTGTCCAGCCTGCCTGTTCTGTGTTCCTCGTTTCTCTGGACTGTATTTAGCCACTGATGATCTGCCTGCCTGCATTTCCTCACCAATGTAAGCCAGTCCACCACTTACTTTATTAATACTCCTTTATCGCACCAGCCTGGCTCTGTTCTCATCTGCATTTTGGGTCTTCCTTCCTGTTTCTGAGTCTAACCCTGGACAGGAACAGGAAGGACTGTGGTTAGTGGGCTCTTTATTTGGTTGTTGAATGGGCAACTCAGCAGAATTCAAGTTTGCCTCATTATTTTTGCTTCTTTGTTATCCTCCAGATGTTTAGTATTGGTGATCAGGTGTCCACTTTTCCTCCAATCAGGAGCCAACTCATTCACTGTGGTCTTTAATTTGACCAACCACAGTTCAAACAACCAATATAGGGGAATAGTCAACTCTCTACTGACATGGTGAATGTCCCTCAAAATAGAAATTGTGCATGTCTTTACAGTTGGGATTATAGTGACTCTCCATTGAAAATGTTTGTCTTTCTGTGCAGTGAAGACTTCTTCTATCTTGCCTGATCCACTGACACAAACTGGTTTGGTGTGAAGGTTTGCCATTAAGGTATCTGGTGAAAGGACGTAATGACAAATTATGACACCACACAACCTTACCTTTATCTCAAGCTGTCTTCCGAATCTGTCAAAAAGCACAATTTCATTGATTTTCAGTTTTTCATCGGAAATAACGGCAGCGTCCGTAAAGACGGGCGGAATCCTTTCAGGCCGGGAGACCATGAGCTCGTTCAGAGGGCAGCAGCACTAATGTAAATGTCACAGAGCTGGTGTCCCTCTCCTCTCTGAACAATATCTCACTCCATTAGCCTCAAACAGAGGGGCTAACAAAGGTCATGTCAATAACCCTTTATTTCCACTCCTGTTCATTCATCATTATAACACCCGTCCTGCTTCTCAGGAGGATAATGAGCTTTCCATAGATCCACCGGTCATGTGGTCTGAGGGACCTCTTCTTCAGGGTGTAATTTCAGCCATTATGGCAAAAATAAAATGGATACAGATGAATCGTTAGCATCTGAGGAGTTTAATGGAGTCAACAGGACTGGAAATCAGCTTGTGTTATTGTCTCTGCTTTTGTGGATATATATATATATTTTTTTTTTTTTATTTAACGACCAAAGGGGCTTTTAAACCATTTAATACAGCTAGAATTGAGGAAGCTCTAAGGGTCTTGTGTGTAGGATATTAGAAAGAATGGAGCCTGTTGCAAATAATATACAAGTATATTTATTTCAGAATTAAATGCGCTTCACATTTGAAATGGGAAAAAAAAAAAAACATCTCTCAGAGATGATGTGTAAACTTGTAACAACATGCAGTGGGTGGTTTTGGAGCAGGATGCTCAGAGTAAATGGCCGACTCAACCATCTGCTGTTTTATTCACTCATTTAAGTGTAATCTAATAGCGCATGTGTGACATTTTTGAATAACAGTGTATCAGAGCAGTTCAATAAAACCTTTAAATCTGTATTAACTGGAAGCGGAATTTTCATTCTGAAGAATTCATAAATGAGACTTGTTACAACATGCAACGCACAGTCAAAACAATCATTCCAGTCTATATCGAGTTTGTGCTCATGATATGATACTCTTTCAGCTAATATTTCTCTGCACTTCAACTGTGGCTTTCAACTAGTAGTGCTGTTTACTTTCGGGAATTTGTCAAAGCTTTATTAAATAACCGACGATACCTTGGCACACATCTATGGCAGTTTCATGTAACCATGGCAGCACATGTGAAATATGACACACACTGTTTAAAACTGTGGAAAATCTGCATGCTGCAGGTATGCCTGCAGGTGACAGAAAGCAGCATCATGTGACATCATCTGAAGGGAGCTCAACATATCCCAGCATGCAATGCTTCCCCTTAATGCTTGAGGGGGAATGACCCCAGCTAAGTCAAATCAGCAGGGCAACAAAAGGAAACAAAAGGCTACTGCTGAACGGGGCAGGAATGAATGGTAACACACAGGGGACAGATGCTGTATTATAAAGCACTTGGAGAAAGATACATCAGTCAAAAGATTACTGACAAAACTCAAATATAAATGCTAATGTAAAAGCAGGACTAGGCAAGAGATTATTTCAGAGAGAAACAGACAGGAGAGCTGTGATAATCACTGAATGAAGAATCAGCACTAGTATCAGTGCCTACAAGCCTTCAGTAATCCGAAGCTGCATTATTCACACGCTGAGCCCCGCATTCATCCCGCATTCTGTCACACTGACGAGATTGTGCTTCAGAACCGCGGACAGCCGCCAGGATCGCGACCGGAGCCGAGAAATTGCCGGATTCAGGACCGCGGACAGCAGCCGGGAGATCGGACGAAGAAACAGAACTGATAAACTGAAACAGTAAATAACACCACATCAATATTTGGTGTCACTATCTTTTGTTGAAAAATTAGGGGTACTGTCCTGCAGTTTCATAGTTTCATGAGAAATAGTGATAGTTTTGCTGCTCCAAGCACAATGGAGAACTGGCCTCATTTTTTTTTTTTTTTTTTTTTCCAACTTAACAGTCTGACTTGCATCTGTTTCTCAAGATAAGCCTTGACGATATTGAAATCAGGGCGCTGTTTATATTTATTGCATCAAATTTCTTGAAAGAAATACAATACTTTTTTATTGGATTATGTTTTCAGTTAACATTTGGTATCTGAAATGTGCTTTTTGTCGGCAGTAACAGTAATGCGGAAAAAAAAAACATCAAAGGCTAAATTTAATTTAAAAAAAAAATCAAGGGTGCCTTAAACTTTTGCACAGTCCTGTATACCAATTTATTGTTAATATTATTTTATTGTGTTCTTTTGCAAGGCCTGCATGTTGTTTTGAATAAAAGGCTTAGTGAAATAACTGCACTGGGACTATATTGTTGTACACAAGCTGTTGATTACTAACTACTGAACTTGAACTACCAACTCCTATAGTACTAAAACAAACTGCTAATTATGGAAATTAATCAAAACTAAACTAATGGATAATCCATGCTTTGCTAATTTATTAATTAAAGATTTTCATCAAAGTTAAATCTCCTTAGAAACTGTGATAGGTAATGCCTGCTCATGTGAGCTTATGCTGAATCGCCAGTATCTTTCAAACTTTGGTTCCAGTAAAACGGAGCCCATCTAAAACAGCACTGTGGGTCCAGGCCCTGGTCAGCAATAGCCTGCCTGCTGGAAACAAGCAATGTGTCTGTGGATGCTGGGGACAATTGAACGGTAAACATAGCTGTGTTTGGGAAAATCTGACAGGCTGTAAGATTGCTTTTCCTGGGTGAGAATGAGTGGTGCTTTTTCAGCGGTAGGGTGGCTGTCCTTTGGCTTCTGAATTTTCTTGTTTTACCCCTGCACATCTGAGCCTGTGCCAGATTTTTCTGGGACGTTAAACTAGAAACTACACCAAAACCTACTTGGCTCACAGGCTAAGTGCTAATGCAGCTCCCTTCAGGCGATGCATTCAGGTGTGAAAACTTGAATTATTTTCTTGTTTAGCGAGCACCCTCTCCAACCTCAGCTTTCCCATAGTAGCATTTCTGCTTGGCATTAAGCAATTCTGCCGCACGACGTCAGTCAAAGGTAAAGCGATTGAGCTATAAACATGATTTCAGCCTAAGATACATTTGCACTTATGCCACTTGAAACAGATAACACCTCATATCTGAGTCCAACTGTGTGCGTACTTGATAGCATCCCTAGCGCTTAAGCTAATGAGAAGAGGTCTTAAATGGTGGACTCACACGGGGGAGAGTTTGACTCTCAGAAAGAGACTGTCCGAGCGATTCAAGTGACTCTGCTGAATTATCATTTCCTTTTTGTGTCCAATCAGGACTCTGATGTTAAAATGCACATCACTGAGGAGTCGCTGAGATTATTTCAACAGCTGTTTTCTTTCATAAGAGCTCCTGGGGTGAGACACATTTCCACAGATATTTATGTCCTGGGGTCCATTAGAGACAGGAGCAGCTCTGCTGGGTACTGGAGACTGGAGGTGTGTGTGAACACTAATGCAGCGACAGCACTGATCTCTTCTGTATGTGCAGCCAAGGCCTGGGGAGGCTAAACTAATGGAGGAGACAGGGCTGGGATCTACACTGCATTACACATGTTCCTATGCACACCCACACGTATGCACACACACAGGCAAATGCACACACACACACACACACACACACACACACAAAGCAAAACTCCGCTGATCAGAAGTAACTTTTTCTTACTGGAAAAGCAAATTTGCCTTTGCATAGTTTTGGTCTTGGTTTCACTGTATGAACAGTATGAATTGTTATTTGAGAGGAAGTGACATTTATTTGATGGCTGCACTGAAAAAACAACTCAAAAGATTTACTTTAAAAAATCCTCGTAACAATTTGCACTCAAAATTTTTGTATCAAGTAAAACTTCCTTAATAGTATTAAGTAAAATCTACTTACTTCTTTTAGTAACATTAGTGAAAATATTAGGTAAGTGTTACATTTATTTCTACTGATGTTTCAATTTTTATTACTCACACAAATTAAGTTAATTCAGTATTTTTTTATACATATACATTTACAACTTTAAAAATTGAGTAGATTTTATTTATCTTTGATATTCACTGTCATAAAATTATCAAGTACTTTTTATCTTTGTTTTCTGTTTGATCATTTTAATTACTTAGTTGTTTGAAGATATATTACCTAATCTACACTGAAAAAACGAACTTGGTGGTTTAGTAAAATATCCTAATTGAACTGTCCTAATGTCTACAATAAAATGTTAAGTTTCAGCGGAAACTAGATTTTATCAAGTAAAATTACATGCATGTACACAATTTATTCATGTATTGAAAATATCTCCGGAATCTCTCCGGAAAGTAACAGCTATATCCATAAACGCCTGTATTCGCGTCCTTGCATTGACTTTGAATGTAATCTGCCGTGCAAAAAATTCGTTTCGCGTCCGGTGTGAAAGCATCTTAACATTGACTAAGAAACCAACGAACTAGCTTGCACTAACTTGCATGCGCAGTTGTATTTTTTTTTTTTACTTAAAGGGGAACTCAGGGCTAAATCATACTGCTGTTTTATACAAACATAATTAGTAAATAAATATTGTAAAATACAAAAATGTGTAATTTTTGCTTTCAAAGACGAGATAAATGAGGTTTTATTCCCGCTAATTAGTTGTCGTCTGCTTCAACGGTCGCGTGATAATGACGTAACGTCGCCCGAGAATAAAGAACCGTCGCCCTTCGCCCAGAGGTATGCGCTGTTATTGTGTTGGATAGTGTGATTGTCCTAGTCCATTTTTCATATTTTATGACAATATGGCCCATTGGCTAGTTGCACGAGATGGTGTTAAGTACTTTCTGAAATATGCAGGGTTGCTTCAATATAACGATTTGCTTCTGTCACTTATCAGTCTCAGATGCTGAGCAGATGACAGGTATATCACCCTGGATATGTGATTTTAGCTATCGCCGATATTCCCAAGATTTGGCTTAATTGGTTTGGTTTTATAGTGAATTTACTTCGACATTTTCTGATGCAACTACCTAGCTAGTTCTGCTACATCGTTATGGTTTTCTTAGATGTACTCAGCTAACCATAGCTACAGAAGTGATGGTCCTGAGAGTGAAACTGACGCCAAGTGGGAACGTAAAAGAAGTATCAAAAATATTAAAATATGCGTTGATAGAATGTTAGATTTATGAAACGGCATTTCGACGTTAGGGAATAATTACACATTAATTACCAGATATTTTCACATTTGTTGTCTGTCGCTTAAAGCCAGTTCATCACTTATCAGTGAGAATGGCTGGAAATGTGATGCGAGTTAAAAACCTTCTCGTTTCTCGGTGGAGCAGCTGATGTCTCATTAAGAGTACCAAAGAACAAACATCAGTCACGGGTAATCAAGACAAATCTTGCGAACATCATTCGTGGTTAATTAAGCCATATCCTGGCAATATCGGCGATAGCTGATTTAGCCCTGAGTTCCCCTTTAAAAACAGAAATCAATGGAACATCTTTGGGCAACATTAGCGTAAAAGCTCGGTAGCTAGCGAACAACTAATCAGCCTCGTCAATGCATAACTGACCTAGCTACACAGCTAATGCAAAATAATTGCGATTCGCAGTTTTTATTGATTTGTATGCACCGCAAATAGACAGCTGAGCAGGCGAACTAGCTTGCTAGCCTAGAGTGCAAGCTAGATTGTTGGTTTCTTAGTCAATGTTAAGATGCTTTCACACTGGACGCGAAACGAATTTTTTGCACGACAGATTACATTCAAAGTCAATGCAAAGATGCAAATACACATGTTTGTGGATAAAGCTGTTACTTACCTGAGAGATTCCAGAGATATTCACAACTCTGTCTGCCATCGGACGTCTGTGCGCCGTAATTTTGTTTGTCCCAAGGCGCATGCGCTGATTCAAACGCACTCTAAAATTGTGTTGTAAAATTTACTCAGTATTTTAGTGTTTCTAGTAGGGACTAAACAACATTTAAATGGTATGAGAAAATCCATTATAAGACTTATTCATTCCACACAGTCATTTTCAAGATATGAATAAATTGTGTACATACATGTAATTTTACTTGATAATATCTAGTTCCCACTGAAACTTAACATTTTATTGTGGACATTAGGACAGTTCAATTAGTATATTTTACTACACTGCCAAGTTTGTTTTCTCAGTGTGGTTATAGCTATTTGCTGAGATTGATATGGCCAGTCACTGATGTTTGAACAGTGATGGAAGTTATTTTCCAGACAGTTTCATCTTATCTGTCGTTCTGGTGTCTGGAACATGGTGTCACGGTTTGGTCAGTATTTTATCCTGACAAATCACCAACTGCACCGTCAGACTATATCTGATCTGTACCAGCAGTAAGGGGTCACATGACTCATGTGCTTTTTTTAGTGGGACTTTCAGCTGAGGAATAATAGATTTAAATATTAAATCCCCAAATGTATGCAAAGCTGCTCGCTTTTCCCTCTGAAGTATTTTTATGCAGTAATTACACGGCGTCTTTAAACCTCTTACAATCTCCAGGGTCGGACACTGTCTCTCGCTCAAGAGGCAGATGACTGTTATAGACCTTAATGATCTGGAGCACTGATATTTGAGAGAGAGAAAACAGTGATGTGCTGGTGCTGAGAGATGAGGATTCAGTGCTGTTATACTGGCTAACGCTAACACATGCTAATGGTGCTCACTGGATATGACAACATGTCATTATTACTGGCTACACTGAATGATGATGATGATGATGAATGATTATTATTATTATTATTATTATTATTATTATCTACACTGTCTTTAACAATTGCTCTTTTTCAAAAGCTTGCAATTAAATAACAGTAAAGCAATGATGTGTATAATGTCTTCTTCGTGCAGACTAAAATGCTGTAACTCCCATGTGCTGTTAAGCATATGCAAACTGGCTTTGTAAGAATTGTCAGTTTGTTTGTTCCTGCATCAGTCAACGGGTTCTTTATTTCAATTTTCTCTCTTTGTTTTTCAGGAAGCTCCATTTGGTCCAAAACACTCATCGTAAGTGACTGAAAGGTGAGTTAAATCAATTAATTTATTATTATTCCAGTAGACAAACGCAGTGAAGCTGAACTCTTTGCCTCTGCCTGTGTTCAATGGATGCTACAGAGGGAATGACCAATGAGCAAGACCAATATTACAGCACCACTGAGATTCAGTTTTCACACAAATGCAGATGTTAGTTTTTCATGCTCTCATTATGAGGAGGGAAACAGTAGTGCTTGTGTTTGTTTATAAATGTGAGTTATGGACAAGTGTTTATTGAATCCAGATGTAATATGTTTCTGCTGGGAAAAGTAAGCAATTTTATTTGTTTGTGAAATTAAGTAATGGCCAGATGTTGACTGAATCCAGGGCTTGGTTTTCAAATGCAGAAAGTAGCTTAACTGAAAGTAGATGACAGATTTTGACTGAATCTTGGTCTGGGTTTCTATGGCAATAAAAGTAAGTGATTGTATTTGTCTATAAATGTACGTTAGAACCAGCTGTTGCTTGAATCTTGGCCTCTGTCTCTGAAATGAAAAAAAAAGCATATTTGTTTGAAAGTTAAGTTCTAAGTTAAAGACCTGTTTATTGAATTTTAGCGTATGTTTCTTTCTTCAGTCAGATCTGTTTGTAAGCATAGGTTAAATTCTGATATTTATTGAATCTGTGCATTATGTTTTTAATGGTGAAAAAGTCAGCCCTTGTATTAGCTTGATAATGTAAGTTAAGGACAGATATTGTGGAAAGCTGTCCCATGTTTTTGCAGTGAAAAAGTAAGGGATTGCATTTGTAAATGTGATTTAAGGACAGATGTTTATTGAAACCAGGCCTATGTTTCTGCGGTGATAAAGCGAGTGATTGCATTTGTAAATGTAATTTAAGGACAGATTCTGATTGGATGACAGTCTCAGGCTGTACCCTACGTCCCCTCAGCCTCCCGCTGGTTTTGCTCTCCAGTAGATGGGGTTGTTAAATGAGGTTGAAACAGAAGCTTCTGGTAATGAAGGCCTTTCTTTCCAGGACCACTGATTACAGTGAACCGCCAACGAGGAGCGCTTCGCCCTGGCAGGCTACACTATCAGAGAGATATCAATCTGGAGAGGCAGCCATTACACTCCACAAAACCCCACACTGCAGCGCTAACCCTCTCCACACCCTCCAGCTCTCACTGATAGGCCTCTGATTGACAGGTCACTGCTGTCATCATCAGCGAAACCACAGTGTGTGAGCTAATGTCTATGCTACTGAAATATCATGTGAGAGGAACAGCGATACGAGCTTACCTCTTTTATCAAGAAACACATTGAATATGCATCAATTCCACTTCTGTGCGGTTGTGTGTGAGCGTGAGAGAGAGAGAGAGAGAGAGAGAGAGAGAGAGGGTGAAAGAGAAATGAGTCATGTGTTTGCCTATGTCTGTTATGATTCTGTCAGTTTGCCATGTCTGTTCTTTTTTGCCATGTTCCCTTTACTTTGTTCCATGCCATGTTTTGTTTCTGCCTTATCTTGCCATTTATTCAAACCTGTGGAACTTCACCCTATTTTTCTGTGGAGTCCAAGTTCATGTTTTCCAATATGTCCCTTCTTTACACTTTGTCTCCCCTGTCTGGTCTTTTTGTAACTACTGCTCATTCCCCAGTCCTCGTGTTACATGCTTAGGTGATTTAATGGTTTCTGGGTTTCCACCATTCCTTCTAGTCTCATTGTTCCTTCACCTTATTTACTATTTTACTAACCCATACTAACAGTTTATTATTTTGTCAAGATACTAACCAAGACTAACATTGTGTATATAATAAACTTACTAACGAGCACCAGGGATTGTATAGCTTTACTTACAATTGAATAAAAGGAAGTCTCAAATGAAGGATAGTCTCCGCCTCTTGCCTTCACAGAGTCTTTGATGCAATTCAGCGGATCCTCCGCTCCTGATCCACTCTGTCCTGCTTCTCATTATCTGTGCACATTAGAACTCCCTAGCCGGAGCTGTATGTTTTGTCATAGGATTGTCCAGTGATCCCTGTCCGCAGCATTACAGAGCCTATTTCATGTGATTAGGTTCTCCATGTTCCCTCCTTTGTAATCAGTCTGTCTGCTTGCACTTGTGTCTTGTTAAGCATGTGACTTCCCATGAGTGTATATTAGGAGTCTTCTCACAGCAGTTCTTTGTCAAAACGTTCTCCTTTGTCTGCTTGTGCCACGCTTCTTTGGGACTTTGTTTTCATAGTGATTACCTTTCTGACTGGACCGTCCCTGATTTTCAATTTTTGGCCTTTTCCCTGTATAATGCCTCATCCATAGTTAACTGAATCTTTTTTTGTCCGACTCTGTATTTTTAATGGTGCCCTGGTTGGATTCTGGATTTTGCCCTTTGGATTCTGATTACTGGATTGTGGACTTTGTGTTTATTGCTCTGTTGGGGGCCCCCCTCCAGGCCATCCTTTTTGTATTCACTGGTTCTCGCTTGTGGTTCCTGGCGTAATCCTCACAATGTCAGCCTTAGCAGAACTTACAATTTAACCCCAAAAACCCTACAGGTCCATATATGGGTCAGTGTTATACTGCTGCTGTTTCAAACCTGTGGAACTTCAGGCCTGATTTTAAATTTTAATGGAGATCCCAAGCTTTCCAATGGTCCTGAATATGTCCTGCTGAATTACAGGGAAATGTGTATTAAATGATGTACAAGATCTAGATATTTTCTATTTCATGTACTGCTGTGACCATAGAAACATGGTGACATGGGTTTGAATATTTCTCTCGGTATAAGTGTGATGTAGCTTCAGTGAAGAGCTGCAGCCAGCAGATACAGAGGATATTTGAGACATTGTCCTACAAAATGAAAAAAAAAATTAGTGGATTTGAACATGGGCCTCACTTAAAATAGTTGAATGCAAAGGAAGTGAAATGAAAGATCAAAGAAATTTTTTTTTTTTTTGATGAGGTCACTCTTCTGAGTTTCTGTCATTTTCAGTAGTTCTTGCCATTACTGAGCCATCGAAACATCCATCTCCACCTCTCAATAAGTCCCATTGTTCACCTGTCAAGAGTGAGAGAGAGAGAAAAGGGAGTAAAAAGATGGATGATAAGATTTTTAAGAGAGAGAGGGAGGATGAACATTTGGTTATTCGATCAATAAAACGCGACTGAAAAGTCATGATTGACAGCTTTTTTAGTGTGAAAACAAGTACTGGCCTCTTGTCGAATAATAGACAGAGGAAATAATGTGTGCAACATGTGTGAAAATCAATGGAGTCTCGCTGGAGCTGAGGTGAGGCCAGATCTACAACTGATATAACCGCAGTTTATTTGCAGGACAAGTCCATTCAGACCCTTTGTCATGCTGTCATAATGGTCTTTGCTGCAGAACGTAGTGTGTCAGGGCTGATTGTACTTGGCAGTCATGGAAAGAGAGTGACCTTTCATCCTAGGACCTTTGTCTCGAGAGCCCATGTGACCTTTTATAATAGGTCCCCAGAGCTGATTTTCTGTCTCTTTGTGGTGGCAGCTGCTGCAGGCAGCTGTTTGATGGTAAAAGGTTCATTCCTTGAAACATTGCATAATGTAGCTACTTTTCGCAGCAAAGAGCTTTACTGTTCAGAGCAAAGTGATTTTTTCAATCAGTTTTTGTTGCTAACATAAGAAACCGCAAAAACTGATAGCCAGCTAGCTCACTAACATTAGTAAATCAAGGTTTAGTAGAGTAACCCTCGTTAGCTTGATAGCTAGCCAACTAAAACTAACATTTAAACCCATGATGGAGGAGAGTCTATTTACCTTATTTTTAAACATTAGTTAGCTCAGATTTTTAAAGTAGCTAGGTGTTTATGATGTAGCTAGCTAGCCACTTATCCATAATCAATGCATTAGCTAGCTTTGTAGTACCGGACATCGGCTGAGCAATGAACCACCAAGGAAAAAGAAAGCAGCAAATGTATTCTATCGTCATTTGACTGTACTTGGAAAAGATCTGAACTATCGAACCCTATCACAAGCTTTCAGTCGTAGTAGAGCAAGTCTGTTGTCTGTGTACAACATGCAGCTTTTACCGCAAACAGAAAGAGCAACTAGAGCTACTTAAAAGGTTCAGGGGACGTGATTACGAGTAGGACGGGTATATGGGTGTATTTTCGACACCGCCGCTCAACCCCTGATCACATCTGCGCATATTTTTGCTCCAAAAATGTGAGATGGCAGTGTCCGTATGAAGGATATTTTGGCTCCATTTTTGTACAGTGCTAGGAAATGGAGATGTGTTGTCCATCTTTATATGGAGTCTACAGCTGAGACAAACAGGTTTGCATTATCCCCACTGTTATTGCAACTGAGCATTAATACAGTTGGTACACACATACATATGTATTTATGGACATGAATAAATAAATAAACAAATCATTAATACAGTTGGCACGCATATGTATTTATGCACATGAATACATAAATAAACAAATCATGTACATGTGTGTGCCGACTGTATTAATAATTTGTTTATTTATGTATTCATGTACATAAATACATGTGTGCCGACTGTATTAATGATTTGTTTATTTATTTATTCATGTCCAATGTCCAAAATACATATGTACATGTGTGTGCCGACTGTTTTAATATGTATTTTTGTACATGAATAAATAAATCAATAAATAAATCATCAGGCTGCATCTGTGCTGTGCTATCATTTTAAAGTTTACTGTTCATTGTTTTTTTTTTTTTTTTTTTAAATGGCAAATAAAATTTTCAAGGCCCAATCTAATAAAACTGCCAGATAAATAAGTCTATAATTATTGCATTTGTTTTGAATACTCAGTGCTAAAGATACCAGCTCTATTTTTTTACTGATGAATGTCCTCAATGGTTTTATCAACTACTCATTGATCAGAAATTAGTGAGAATTTAATGAATGGATGAAGTATTTTGGTGTGGGAGAGCTTTTGCCTGTGATTTCTTCAAATGATCAAGTCTTTTGGGTAAACTTGGAAACAGTTTTTACAGAGAGAGGAGTTAATGTCCTTCAACCCAATGCTGATGGCTTGAAACAGTTAATGAGCCGTCGAAAAATGTTTCCCGATTAGTTTGTGTTTAATATGAGACCAAATATTCTCTATACAATTCAAACCTGGATTTTGAAAACTCTTCCTCCATGTTTCCTTGTGGTAGAAATGCCCATTCAGCCCTTTTTTGCCCAGAAGGAACATTATACATTTTTATACAATGCAAACGTTTTTATTTGAATTATATCTTTAAAATTGAAAATGTGAAAGCTCATGGTTTCCTTATTGACTCTGGCTCTATCGAAAGCTGATCTTTTCACCCGATGAAGACAGTCAGCAGAACCTCTCCAAATCTCTTAGTCTGGCTGCATACCTGACTGACACATTTTACATGGGATTTCCTCATTGTGACTGAAAGTATCCATTTAAGCAGAATGAAAAAAATAAGATAAAATAAAATAAAATTAATGTCCAGCCGGGAGTCGCTCCTTCCACAGAGGGCATATAAACCAGCAAACCTTCAGCTATTACATCTTGGTGACCCAGGTCCTCTTTTTTAAATCATGCTCATGGTCACCCTCACAATCAGCACTAAAGGTCAAAGGGCAGCGCTGGCAGAGAGCTTGTGGGATGTTGTCAGATAGAGTGACGCACAGAGCAGCAGCAGGGCTGCACAGGAGGAAGGGTTCGCTTCGGCCATTTTACATCCAGATGTTCAGAAAAGCATGAAAAACCAGGAGATTAACCTGAAACCCCAAACACCCCCTGATAAGAAGTGTTTGCACAGAATCATGGGAGGGCGATCCTCAGGAGTTCTGCAGGGTCACGGAGATGCAGAGACGCACCGGCAGGTCGTCCAGATCTCTCCCACCCCAAAGCACAGTGGGGCTCACTGAAGAAAATGTGCAGTAACTAAAAAGATGGAGAATACACTGCCTCTACACAGTGATCTGGATTCTTCAAATTTGACACATGCAGCCCACAGCATGAGTTCACTCAAAGTACTGGAGTACAGCATAATGGGACTGATGGGCACCTCGCACTCCAAAGAGCCAGGATTCAGCATGGGCTGTATTCTATGACACCATAAACCAGATAAACTCTGATCTATATTTGCTCTGGGTCCGCACCTGCTCTGGCTGATTTGGGCTAGATCTGCGCATATTCAGCGCAGTTACCTGCCGTCAGGGGACATGGTGGCATTTGATGAATTTGCATAATATATTCAACCTTTTGCTTGGTTATTTACAGAAGTTCTCTGTACTGTTTGTCAGTAAAGCTGCAGCTGTAAATACTTCTTGAATGCTCAAGAGGCTGAGCTATCAAAGGCTAAATGCTGCCCTCTGATAGATGCCTCTCACAATCACTCAGAGGCTAATCAGTGGATGTGCAGTTTTATACATTTCTGCAGTTCCTTAGTGTCAGTTTCAGTGCATTATCAGCCACCTCACAGGAAATATGCTTTATGCTTTTAGTAAAATAAAACTAATAGCAATTAAATTATTTTCTCATCAAACACAAGCTATTGGAACTAAAAATATAGTTCTAATTGAAGAGCCTAGAGCTAAAAGTACTTTGATCACATTTCCACACACCGTGAGGAAAGGATGGGCAAACGTCATTTGAAGTTACTGAAGTCCACAGCCTTGATTTTCTTAAAACTGACATTTTGTGACTTAAGTACTTTTAGCACTGGGGTCTTTAATTGCTTTTTTTACATACTGTATCTTCATTAACTTCATGTTTACATTCTGTGGTTATACTTTCTAAGTTACAGTGTTTGAGGTTTAATTCTGTAGTATATTGTAAAAACACAAGGGACCGCTGCAGTGGCCAGCATTCATGTAGCAGACTGACTTAGAAGCAGGAAAGGCCCAAGGGAGATTCTGTACTCAGAGCTTAAAGTCATTATTAACTTGTTTTTTCTTGTTGTTTCTATACTTTGAATGAACTGAACAACATTTTCTTGTTTCTTGTGAAGAAGAGGGATTCCTTCAGCTATTTTAGCCTGCATTTAAATCAACCTAATTAAACTGAGAAGTTTCTGGAATTAAACACAAAGTATAATTACACAACTTTTCTGTCTCTGAGGCAATGTTTTCGACCAATAGAGAATATGGTGCTGCAGATTCCAGAAAGTGCTAATAGACTGTTGTAAAATAGAGAAAGAAAAGTGTAATCCTAGAAATATCCCACAGACAGCACAGAAACCAGAAACAGCATCACATTTTGTGCTTACCTCTTGTGAAAAGTACCAAAAAGAAACTGAACACCTGGTTGTATTGATATTAACCTATTCAACACCAACTCCTGCTAGAGGTAAAGCTGGCTATAAAAGATTTAAATAAGTGCATCTTCACCCATTTTTCCCTGGTGCAGATACGATTTAGCTCAAGTAATGGCAAGAGCTGTTTGAGTTACGAGCTTTTTCTCAGTAACACACTGTTCTTCACTGTTCTTGCAGTCTGTGGTGCTGTATGAATGGAGTTATTTGAAAACAGACATAAGGGTTATTTGACACCCACTCCTCTGCAAGTGGAAACAACAGTAATTATGTAAATTCTCCATCTGGGTGGGAACAGGTATCAAGGTGAACTATTATCAAGCCTTTACCTTGACTGTAATAACAGTGTCACTGCAGCCATCTAAAGTATTCAGTCAGATTTAGTATTTTAATTTCCTGCCCACAGCCTGGTGTTTCAGTCCTGCAGATGCAGTTTAAACACTTTAATCCAGCCATAAAACACCTGAGCAGTTACACTGGAGAAGAGTGACCCTCTCTGGCTCAGTCACTGCTGTATATCCCTCTGCTTCCTGCTCTGTGCTGAAGGATCAGAGTTCAGTGGAAGCTGAGGGGAGCTCAGTATGGTGAGAATATTGTGCCAAATGTCTGCGAGGCAAAAGCTAAAGTCTGTCCTGAGCCCATGTGGCTCATCAGATCCGGTGCTTAACTCTGGTTTCTGAAGCATGAAGGGACTAAGAGGATTGCTGCTCCCCCTGGATGGGACACTGATCCATTGCAGGATACCCCCCAACTCTTAGTCAGGTATCCCTGACAATTTGCTGATACCCAATCACACACCTGGGAGGAGTGAGGCAATGTGGGAGTTAAGTGTTTTTGCCCAGGAACACACCGCAAAAACCGTGGTAAGGACTCGAACTCAGGACCTTATGATCCAAGTCAAGATCTCTTAACCACTGCGCCACCATATCCCCCACTGCGCTGACCTGTAGCTGATTAGGTGAAGCAGTAAGCAATCCTGTCCCTGCACTGTACAACATAAAACTTAATCAAGTAAGGTCACCAGCTGCTCAGCATTTTTGAGTTTGATTAACTTGAGTTTTCGAGTTTGCACTAATTTTTGAGAGAACTCAGGACTTGAAGTTGAGCCAACTCAAAAAATCTTTGCAGCTGGTTGCCTTATTTTTCTAAGTTGCGTCAACTTTTAATATTTACAGTGTGTGCAATGCCGGGGGTGAGGGCCTTATTCAAGGGCCCAACTGCTGCAGTGGTTCTGGGCTTCCAGGTCCCAGCCTAGCACCATAGCCTCCAGGGTAATAGGCTGGCAGTAATGAGTCAGCCTCACACTGAAGTGAAATAATCATCTTTGGATCATATTTATAAAAGGCCACGGCCTCCATCAGCTCTCTTTGAATGTGCTGCTCTCAGATAAATGAACAGAATCACTGATTCCCTCGTCGGTGCACAATATTTCTGTGTGTACCTGAGACTCAAAGGATATGCAGGTGAGAAGAGTCAAGAGAGAAATAGCAGTTTTATTATATCCAGTTCCATTCCACACTGTCTAGAGAAGGAGAGAATTACTGTGGATTCTGAGAGGTATTAACTCCATTCCACACTGAGAATACTAAGACAATAAATTGGTTCAGATGACTTTGACACAGTCGATTTTCTTCAGAATAATGCATTAAAATGGCCGATTGAGTCAAATGCCAGCAACTGCTTAGAATACAGTGCACATTAAAATGATACTGACATGATGAAAACATAAACTCATCTTCATTATTGTTAAATTGGTTTTGGGTTATTTTGAGTCATTTTACAGGACTGAATCATTTTCAATAAATTAACATGCAAATCTATTTTCTTGAGAAATAAATGGCATTAAAATTCATAAAGTCTGTCTATTTTCCAAAAAAAACCCTGTTTTTCAATAAATAGAAGATAAATTCATAGTCAACATCATGTGTCAAACCATCAAGCATCAGTGGCAGTTTCTGTTACTGATTTGTTTTTCCTTGTCTGTTTTAGACCAGTGAAATTTTGTTTCACCAGTAAATTTATTTTACATTAACATGTCCCCCTGTATTAGAACAGCTTGTGTTCAAGGTGTTTCGATCAGTTGCCATAACTACAGTTTGGTTTTTACCTCACTGTTAAACTTGAGCAGCAGATTTTACATGCTAACTGATTGTAGGTCCGGGAACTGACAGTCTTTATCGAATCGCAACGTGTTTCAGCCAGATGTTCTCAATGTTATTCAAACATTCAAGAATGGTTCTGCCTTGTGTGCTTGTTTGTGTTTGTGCGTTTTTCCCCGTGTACCTCTTTTGATTTCTGTTTCAGCTCCATTCCGCAGCCTGTCCATCTATTCCCCCCTCGCCTGGTTCCTGTGATGTCGTGTGACAGCCTGCATGCCTGAGTCCCGTTGATCAGTTACCAATACTGCAGTTTGGATTTTACCTCACTGTTAAATTTGAGCAGCAGATTTTACATGCTAACTGATTGGAGGTTTGGGAACTGACAGTCTCTTATCGAATCGCAACGGTGGCATGAAGGTAAAAACAATCTTTTTGAGCAACTGTCTCTCTCTCTCTCTCTCTCTCTCTTCTCTCTCTCTCTCTCTCTCTCTCTCACCCAGATGTTCTCAATGTTGTTCAAACATTCAAGTTTGGAATGTTTCTGAAAGAGCTATAAAGCTGCTCGTTCAAACTATCTCAGAATGTAGATTTTATGAATCCTGCCACCCAGCTGTACATTTCATCCTGGTAAGGCGCACATGTCGTTTGTGTTCACACTGTTTACCAGAAACCACACTGCTTCCAGAACAGAAGTGACTTCAGCCCATATTTGTTCAACTAGACACAACTTCCATAATTCCCCATGGACCTCTGACATTAAATGAATGCCAGCACAAGTATGATTGCATATAATGCACAGGATTACAGACAAGCAGAAAATGTACCGTCAAAGGCTGTAACATTGTCTTCACACTGTGAAGATGAAAGGCCTTGTGTGTAATTTAGTTATGACCTTCTGCTCGTACCGTTGATTGATCTGATGAGGTTGTTTTCTTTTAAAGGCTAATATCTAATGCACTTACTGTGCCTGAAGGTTTTCTCATTAGCTGTGAGTGTGTGAATCCTCATTATAATTTATAATAGCATTTATATTTGGGACCAAATTATTATCTTTTCGCAACATTCTTGCAATTTTCAAGTTTTTTATTGCTCTATAATTACACCAAAACTAGTATGACTCGGCTGTTGTTGATACAATGCATTTATTATCATTCTTGGAGCTGAGAATGTTTTATTCCTGGGAAGGGCTGGACTTTTTAATTTGAAGTTTTCAGCTGAGTCTATTTTTGATTTTGCATAAAATTACGTTGCTCGCGAGGCAGAAGCTTTCAGGCTTTCAGTTTCATCAAACTCATCTTTATTAGTTTGTTCATGATTGGTTCTCGCTCAGACACTAAAGAAACCGATAAATGTGCCCAAATGAAACTGTGTTCCCTCTGCCAATGAAACAGTGTCGATACTGCATTCAGTTGGATTGGTTTAGATATGATAAATTCTGATGATTAGAAATTATTGATGCTATAAACTGATATTAAACTGGAACACCATGAATCAATCATGGATATAGAATCCATCAAGCTTAAATCTGTGAAAACATCGGCTCAGGATGAAACAACTAAACACTTTGAACAACACAGTGAAATGTTCAGAGTTAAATCAACTCTTTTACAGTGGGCTTAAATGGACTGTGTAAATGGAAGATTTTACCACGTAGAATTCATGAAGGCTCCATTTTTTCTTTCTGAGTGAGTCACGCATGGAGCATCTCTATGTCTAAACTATTTGAACGCATTACTTTTGACGCTGCCTGATCTCATGTACAGTATGTACAGATTTCCATTAGCAGTTGCTGTGTGGTATTGTTTAGTTTTAGCTGACTCCTTGTTGGGACGTCTGTTTATAAGTTCCTTGAATGAGCTTAATTC